>CAXKVX010000896.1:0-411008 GCA_964058865.1 Eleocharis quinqueflora | reverse complement strand
AATCGAATCAGTTGATGGAAGTAAAGTGCGGAGTTCAAAACAAGACTTTCACGTGAGAAGTCTGAAGTTTAAATTCCGGTTAGAACTACTTAAAAAAGTTTTTCAAATTTATTTTATGATTTTGAGTGTGTTGAAACAATAATAATAAAAAATAAAGTGACTTCAAACTTTGCCCCCATCCCCCACCACACACACACAAACTAAAATATCCAATTGTTTACTTATTTCATTTTGTTGAATGGATATGTAGTTATAGCGTACATAGTACATCCAACATATATATTTCTAATCTATCATTATACAATTATCCAGATTAAAAAATAGATTATTTTTTTCCAAATGTATTGCTTATAATTTAAAACTTATAGGCGTCATATATATCTAATTTTGATTCGATTTGATCATCCAACAAAAGTATGGCAAAATCAATCATATATAATTTAAAATATGAGCACCCATTGACAATGGTAACTTGACAATCTTCGCAATAAGTTCTCAAACAAGTTCAAAATAACTCTAAAAAATCTTTTAAGGAAAAAGAAAAGTTTATAGAAAATTTCCAATTAATATATTGATTATATTTCATGTTCATGTAAACACCTTGTTAGAGTTAAACTAGTGAAGAATGAGAACACAACTAAAACAATCAGAATAAGTAAAAGAAATAAAAATAACTGTATATATGCATGAGCATGAGGATATAGATGATATAACACGCAATATATCCTAAGTTTTTTTGTATTTATTGTTTGTCAATTAAATTAAAATTGTTTTGCTTTTAAAATATGCACCTTTTGTGTGGTTAATTCCGTGTCGTGCTAGTGTATTTCTTGGCGATGCATTCGGCATTGTAATTGCGTACTCATCATTGTTAGGTGATTAATATCTCTCTTGTTAATTAATTATTATTATTTTCTTCTCAGTACTTAAATAACTATTAAACTAAACACGATTTTGCAAGTATGCCAGCTGGAATATTCCCAAAGGTCTTACTTAGTCAACTGTACAGTCAACGTTATATTCCATTTGTCAGATGACATCAGCAGCTGCCTCGCTAATAATTAATAAAACTAATTGGAATTGATTCTCACGTAAGATATTATTTAATTAATTAATTAATTAGTAAATCAAATAGAGGAGCCACAGAGGTCCAGTGGGCCACGGCTGCTGTGAGACCAACACTATCGTGGTCCGAAAAAAAAGAACAATGTCTCGTTGTTTTTCAGGGACATGATAATTGATAAAGGATAATGTTTCGTGGATATCACATATTGATATCGATTTTATTATGCATATTTAGTTGAGTTATTATGCACATTATTTGAGTTATTATACATGTTATACCATAATTATTTCAATATAAAAAATAACATGTATAATTATCTCAATACAAAAAATAACATGCATAATAACTCAAATAATGTGCATAATAACTCCACTAAAGATACATAATAAAATCGATAACATGTATAACTATTTCGGTACAAAAAATAACATGCATAATAACTCAAATAATGTGCAAGATAACTCAACTAAAGTTACATAATAAAATCGGTATCAATAGTTAGCATCAAATATGATATCTACGTACCAGCTCCCATTGATAAATATATTTTCAATTCAAGCAGTGAAGAAGGAACCGAGTAAAACGGAAAAATTTGAGTAACGTGATGATGATGATAATGATAATAATAATGATAATGATAATGATAATAATAATAATAATAATAATACAAAATTTGGGTATTTCAGAAGACGGTTACACAAGTTATTCTAGTTCATATTATTCGTTAAATTCATCGAAATTGATAAAAAAGTGTTTCGCTTTGTTGTGTTTCCTAATGATTTATTTTTCGCTAATTTCAATTAATTGAATGTTTCAAAGGAACTAATGTATTTAGTGTATTCATTTTTTAAAATATCTAAATTTTTGTCATAGCAATAATATTAGAGAGACTAAAGACACATCATGGAAACACCATAAAAATGAAACACATGATTAAAAAAATCACTGGATGAAGCAAGTCACTTCGGAGCATTTATATACATCAAAGTTCGAATCAGACGATGTGAAATAACTGAAAATACCGAGTGTATTCATCGCCAAAATACTAGAGTTTTTTTTTTTGTTAAATTAAAACTGCATTTCTTTGAAAAAGCCGCATGCCCGCAAATCGTATAAGGCAGAGAGTTTATGGAAAGAAAATCAAAAGAATCGTACGAGGTAACGAGGCATAATATTCTTTTGAAAATTATTACTTTTTCTAATTATTCCTGTCGTTAAATTATTAGAATAAGACTGAAATGATAACTGCTAGAAATGCCGAAACTGACAAGGACATAAATCATACAAATCCATTAAAACTGGAATTGGCTTCCTCAAATAATTCGCTGAACCAGGTCTAGTAGATCGAACTACAATAATTCCAAACCTAGAAGTATAGGCCCACGTACCAGCTACTTAGATAGCGTCAGTTTCACAAATCAAAACCGCGAGTCCTGAGATTCGAATTCACATTCTCTGCAGAAAAGAAAGGAAAAACTTAGACTCCAACTCTGCCCCCATCAATACTCTAACGAAGAAGGCCTCTGACGAAGAAATTCACCTTCTCTGAAATAGTCAGCAGAATTTTTTTACATTCTCATTGCTGCTATGTCAAGTGCTGTCTGCACAGTATTTTTACTACAGTACTAATGAATTTACAGCGTAACAGTGCTGGCCGCTGATCATTTCGTGACCCCGCATTATTTCAGAGGTTACAGATTAAAGTCAAAGAATGAAACCTGCGACTCACGAAAAAAACATAACAGAAAACGTTATACGAGCGTCCGAAATAAAATACTGATAACTGATCTTGCTATCCTGTAGTTTCGGATTCACGCATCGTTAATTCTCAAATAATAAAGAACCGTTCGATTTACATGTAAATATATTACACGGAGAATATCTCCACTCGGCCGTCGTTTTCCTCCCCTCGCTCTCAAGCGTGTTTGCACTTTGCCTACTTTTATGTACAGTTCTACAGCCTTCGAGATCAGACTTATCTCCCCTCACTGACACGCTTTCTCCATTAATCCTCTCCCGTCTCCCCTCTCCATGGTTTCTCAAAAGCTTCCTCTTTTATCCCATGTGCAAGAGGAAGAAATCAATCGCCGCTACCGTTCCTTCCCAGCTCCGACCACCACCGCCACCGACGCCGCGGCCTCAGGTTTCCTCCTCTTCTTCCTCCTCCTCCGTCCCTCTCGGCTCCTCCGGCTCCAGCGCCACCAAATCCCCTTTTCACACCAAATCCTCCTCCCAGCTCTCCGCCGTGCGCTCCTCCCTCCCCATTCCAGCAATTCTCTACCCGTTCGAAGAGCTCTCTCTCGCCACCAATCACTTCCTCTCTAAACCTCTCTTCCCCTCTCCTTCCCCCTGCTGGAAGTGCTCTCTTCGAAAGCGCGAAACCACTGTGTACCAGCTCCCTTTCCACCTCTCTGACCCTGATTCTCTTTCTTATCTCCTCTCCGTTTTGATCCAAGGTCACCATGCCAATCTCGTGCCTCTCCTAGGTGCCTCTCTCCCCTCCCCATCTCACCATTACATCTACCTCGTCTACTCATTTACACCATCGGCTTCCCCACTCTCCTCATGTTTGCGCAATCCAGTAAACCCTTCTTACACGCCATTAAGCACTTGGCTTTCACGCATGCTAGTTGCCTCTAACATGGCAACCGGGTTAGAGTACATCCACCTCCATTCGTCGGCATCATTCCATGGCCGCCTATCCAGCTCAGTCATTCTGATAACAGAGCAACCTTCCCTCCGTGCTTTAATATCGCTCTACGGTGCTGCTGACCTGTCTGGTGATGTTGGGCCCACCTCTGATGAAGAATTGAGAAGAGGATATGTGGCTCCTGAATTGATGAATCGCATAACTGGAATATCACACCGGTCGGATGTGTATGCTTTCGGGGTGTTGTTACTCGAGCTGATATCCGGTGAAGAACCTGTCAAGTACCGATTGGTTAAAGGTACCAGTTCTGGTACTCTGAAATTTGCCACGAAATTTAATTATTCACAATATGTTCTGGTAACATCAATTTCGTACACTTTTGTAGGCACGAAAGAAATGAAGAAGGTATCAGTAATCGACAAAGCAACTAAGGTGATGAGAGGGGAAGCTGATGAGAAGAAAGGGAAGGTGAGGCGGTGGGTTGATAAGAGATTAAACGATTCATTCCCGGTTGAGGCTGCCGAGAGGTTGATTCAAATTGCGCTAAAATGTGTCGACCAGGATACAGAAGCAAGGCCTGACATGACGTGGGTTGCCGGAAAAGTGTCGAAGGTTTATCTCGAGTCGAAAATGTGGTTCGATAGGTTGCGGGTCCCAACTGAAATTTCCGTCTCTGTTGGTCCCCGGTAAATGTACAGCTTGTTTAACTCACTGATTCATTGGGATTAATTGTGCTAACATAATTAGTTCAAAGCAAAAAGAAACTAAATCCTTTTCCAATATAATTGATTGGAGTGGAATTGTAATGTTTGATAAACGAGTTATGAATTTGACTGTTAGTTCTATGCATCAGTGTTGTGCTTCTCAAAATCTAAATTAGAGGAGGACTAGTTGGCAACTTAAATAGATTTTGAAATTACATCGTCTCATTTATCCTTCGAAAACTAGGTGGCATTTAATTACTGATCTAGAAGCAATGCTGATTATCTTGATATGAAGCTTGTTCTTTTTTCCTGTGCCAAAAAACAGAAAAGGTCATTGGTTAATGATTTTATATATACTTTGTCTAGTAGACTGATAGATACGAGTGTTTTTCTACATTGACTAATACAAAGACACAGTAGTACTGTTCGCCAACGATGTCGGATGCTTGCAGCTATATTTTAATAGATTATGATATTAGATGGTTTAATTTTAGGACCTTTTTTTATGGAAAAGTGATTCACAGGTGTAATTGCTAAACGCAGAAAATGTTGAAATATCATACCGGGTTGGGTGTTTCTTAAACAAGAGTTTCTCTCGGGGAGGGTTATCACTTATCAAATCTCCTAACCTAACTGTATAGTCCCAGATATATATAATTTAATGTGTAGTTTGTTTGAACTTGAAAGAGCCAACACAATTTATTCAAGCGTAGTTTGTTTGAACTTTGAACTCGAAAATACCTGCTTCCAATATGTTATACTTTCGTTGTCAGCAACTATAACGGCCTTCACTGCCGCTAAAAATGTCACCTATAATCTTAGTCGAATTCATTTAAATTATGGAATATGTTGAATACATCGTTTTTTAATAATAAAAAAAATTTCCATGACAGACTATTTGGTATTCAACACAGTGAATTAAGCATTCTCCAAATTAAATTAATGTTACCACCTACAATTAAGTTTGTGGTTCTAGCAGTTGTTTGATATTTGTAAGGAAAGTTTATTTGGGGTTCTACCAGTTTCTGGGTCAGTTTAGCACTCAAGGAATACGGATAAAGCTCTATTTCAATTTGGGAGGATTGCCAAACGCGTTTTGAAAAAATAAAATAGTGGTAAAAGTGGTTATTTCGGTATACCACCATATAGATGAAATAATGGAATACACTGTTTCGTATGACTAACTAATCAAATTTGCAATATAATTAAAATTTTGATATATTGTATATAGTTTATTATATTGTTAATACTATTATAATATTTTAATTATGAAAATAATTTTAAAAATTACTATCAATTATTATTCATTATTTCAAAATAACGCATATTATTGTACTTTTTTATTCTTGTTATTATTATTCCTATAATTATCATTATTATTTAATTATGTTGTATTATATTTATTATTAATAATAATATTATTATATTAACTTAATTGATGAAATAATACTAATAATTACTACTTTTCTTAATTTAAAATATTGCATATTATTGTAATTTTATATTATTGTTATTGTTACTACTATAATTAACATTATTATTTGATTATCTTGTATTATATTTGTAATTAGCAATATGTTAGTATATTATATATACTTTATTATTATTATTATTATATTCATTATATTCATTATATTCATTATTAAAATAAAATAAATAATTATTATTTTATTATTTGAAAATAATGCATATTGTTATAATTTTATATTATTGTTATTATTACCATAATTATCATCACTATTTGATTATGTTGATATTTAATAATTTATAATATTTTATTGTATAATTTACTAATTATTATTATCATCGTTATAAATATTCTTATATATTATAATGTATCGTTACTTTATTAGGATTTTAGTATTTTAAAATTATAATGTCATTATAATTATTATATTTTTTTCTTATTATCATTATTACTATTATGTTATTAGTTGTTATTATTATCAATAATAATAATCTAGTATTATTATCATCATCATCATCATCAATGTTATCATTTTATTTTAGAAAATAATACATATTATTAATTTATTATATTGTTTAATTTATTTTTATTATCATTATTATATTTTATTATCATTATTATATTATATCATCATCATCATAATTTTCAATATTTGTACAATTTCAATTGGCACTTGTCAAACAACAATTTCACTCTTTCAAAAAGTAAAAAAACTACTCTTCTAAAATCACATTATTCTACTTTTACTATTCTAATTTCACTCTTCTAACTTTATTACTTGATTTTGTCAATTAACAAATAACTCAAGTGAACATTACATTTTCATTCAAAAAATGAAAACTGTGTCTACAATGGAGGTGAATACGTTTTTTTTTATTTTTCAGGGAAAAAATCTGTTCATGTAATAAAAGATAACATCGGAGGATGGATAATAAAAAATCACGTCAGAATGTAAAATATAATATCAAATAATATTACGTTATTTAAGAAGATTTAGAAAGATAAAAGTAACACTGAAAAGCTAACTAGCATCATTATATATTACACTTGTGACAACAATATAGACTTTGTGATCTATTCCTTATTTGTCTTAGCTAAAATTCTTCCGCAAGTTCAAATACACTGTTTGAAAGCTATCAACATATATGTGAAGTTTAAAAAATTCACTAGTATCATTATTGTTATTAAAACATACTTGTACCCTACAATTAAACACTTTAAATTAAATTATTATTGGTCGCAACTATTTTATTCTGTGAATATGTACATGGACATGGTACAAGATTTTACCTCCAATTCAAAAAGGTTCTCCTATATAAAGAAAAAGCCCACATCAACAAAGATTCTGGCCCAATTAGAACGTGTTGGTCCATTAAAGAGCAGAGATGAAATTATCTCCTGAACCCATACTGGGCTGTCAAAAACGGCCTATTATTAATTTACTTCTGCTTACACAGCCCAGTTGAAGTTCTTGCATAATAAAACCACTCTTTAATTACTTCCTATATGTAAATGTACTCGACTTGCTACTCGAGGCAGATTACAAATGAATAGGAAAAATGTTGGCACCTCTTGTCTTCCGGAAGCAGATTCTCTGGCGTGTAGTAAGAATGAACGTTTCAGATTCTCTGTGTTGTAGGCTACGGACGGCTTAGATTTGATTCGGAAATTTGATATTATAATGTTTAACTTGCATGAATTTCGATGCAAATCAAAGACTGAAATTTGCTGCGCTACACGCACAGTATTTGTGTTGCGGTAGAAGATCTATTCCCTTGTCTTCCTATTATCCTACTGGTGGAGAGGTTTCCCAATAGGATGCCCATATTGAGCGGGATTCTGATCAATGATTCTCGTTTAAAATAAGTTCTCCAACTATCTAGCTAGCTAGCTGGTAATGTGCCAGACTACAAGTATAGTTTATTCTTTCAAGGGAAGATTTTGCATTGAAACTTGGAACTGCCTTGAGAGATGCATGCCTATTGGCTATTAGAGTATTAGTCTGTAATCTACTAATCTACTATCCTCTCCCTTAATCCAGTATCTATCTACTAATTGCTTCCTGTGTATAAACAGTATTATTTTATGTAAGCAAGTGTATATATTCAATTAGCATATGTATGTTATTATGTATCATTTCAATGTACATCAGGTTAGGTTATAGAGGAGGCATGCTTCCAATGGGGTGACACCTCTACCATTCCAAGGTTTAACCTATTTAAGGGAGCATTATTTGGGTAGCATTTTTGACAATTGACTTCCTAGTACTAATTAACTTGTACATTGTCAGTTCAAGGGTGGCATAATTGAAGCACTTTTTTTTTGTTTTTTTATGAGGCGATGGATAGATTAAAGCTAAGAAATTGTCATGTCAGTAAAAAAAAAAATTATATGTAGAAAGTTGCTACATTGTTAATGTGCATGTGCATGTGATCTTATAGCAACTCAATTTATACAATTGTAAGAATAAATGTTCTAACATTCTTGTTCAAACTTATTGATAAAGATTACATCTATACTTGAAATTTAATAATCTATATTTCTGCTGCAATTAAAAATTATCGATCTTTAAAATATAAAAATAAAATAAAAATAATTGCATCGGTATCTGTAATTGAGCCTATTGAAGTTTCAAGTGGGTGAAGGTGGGATGCCAAGTCACGTCTCAATAATTTTTGATGCGTTTGTGCAGTCCTGGGGTGTTTTAATTTGTCAAATAAAAAGCGAACATTTCCTGCGAATTTTTCTGCCACGATGTTTCAAACCCCACCTGCACGAACACTAAAAATTATGATTTGTCAGCAGAAATGCGGAAAATGCATAAAATTGCGGTCTAGTCCATATTTTACTTAAAATTTTGATTAGGGATTCTGCTCCTAGTTAAGAATCTTACAAGAAATCAATACTATATATAAATTTTGCTCAGTATCGACGTGTTCAACTTTTCTGACACTCCGTACGTCATTTTTCTATTCAATTTGCATTACATGTGTCTAGATTATCGGACATACGACACGTCATTAATGAGACACGTCATTAATTTCACGTCATTAATTTTACACCATTAATTTCACGTCATTAATTTTATGTCATTAATTTCAGTATAAATCATTAATAACATTAGTTTCACGTCATTAATTTTCACGTCTTTCTCATTTCATGTAAATCATAATGCTTTTAGAAGAAACTTAAGAAAGATGTATGATATTTTTTATTATATAGCTCTAATTTCAGTGAAACAATATTATTTAACAAAAATATTGAAGTAAGTATAATTGCGCTATTTATTTTTTAATACAAAAAATTCTTCTTAAAAAAATGAGAAGCGACGTTACGCCGCGATGTAATTTCTAGTAATTAATAAATCGTGGAGAATGTTATCATTTTTATTAAGTGCACGAAACCTGTTAAACAATAAATCAAGGATTTATTAATCTACAAATAGTTGATAAATAAAAATTAATTAATACATCTAGTGTACATCCAATATTTATAATAAAATAAACTCTTACTTTACATATTTTAGAAATATCTCTCCTAGTTAACAAATTAGATTGTGGATGCATTTTCAATAATTTAGATATGATATAAAATTTCATTCAACTTTCAAAGTTGGTTGTTACTCTTCATAAAGTTACTAAAAATAAAAAAAAAATAGAAAATTTAAATTGCCCGATGGTCTAAACATTGTTTAAATTGATGCAAATTTTATATGCGTTTAATCTAAATAAATGAAAACACATGCAGGTCCATGTAAACTAATTTAATTGTTTTAACACATCTAGTTATTTTCCGATAACATGTTTAAAATACAAGATAGAAATTGAATGGCGTCATATAGAAATTAAATATAAGTTAGAAATCCCCCAATTGAAATTTTCTAATTTTAACATTTATGCTTAATTTGTAAATTAGACAAGTATCAACACTTTTTTGATCTCCTCAATCTCAATTTTCTACGTAAATTATCGTTAATAATTGGGTGAGAATTCATTGATAGCAGTTAACCCTAACTATGACAATCGCTTTTCAAATAAAACCAAAATAATTTTAAAATTCTTTATAATTGAAAATAATTGACTTAGGTAATTTTGAAATTATGAATCAATCGTGTTTCATGTTACATGAATCAATGTGTTTGATATTCAATCAAGACAACTAATTTTTGATATCTGGACTTTAACAAATTTGTCATTATTATATTATATTATCATCATTAATATTATAGGTATGGTATTATTTCTACTATTATAGTTAACGTTTGTCAAAGTCAATTCGTTCTTCTGAATAATTAAGAAAATCACATTTCTATCGTTTTTAATTAAACTCTTCTATTTTTATTATTCTAAATTGCACTGTGATGCAGTTATTTGTTAGCGACATATTCAGTCTCAGGCTGTGTTGGAAACAAATCCACAAATGAGATTAAAAATGGAAATTGTTTAAAAAATAATGTACAAATGAAAAAAAAAATTAAATCTGAGTTAGATTTTCATTTTCCTACGGAGCTGAATTTGCTCGGAACACGCCCTCATAATTTTGTATTTCCTAGGATCGCTGTCATGATTTTCTAATTTTTAAAATAAAAGAAAACTTCTAATAGAACTTTTGGACCATTATTAGTTTATTACAGACTGTGCACTGTAACTTAATGTACGAACAGACTAACGTGTCTAATTTTCTTGTGTCTAATCTCTTGTTTAAAAACAGTTGCTTCAGTCTTTGCAGAGCACTAGAGAATTAGTTTGAAACCAAAAGAACTGATCAGAAGCAAACACACTACAGAAAAAGTTCATTCAGACTTCAGTGCACACAACAAACATATTTTTTATTTTTTTATTTAATCTGTTGTATTAATAGAAAGTGACACTGTGACAGAGTTCTGACAAAAATTATGGTATTATTTGAAGGGGACCCCGTCACGATGAAGAAATCGGATCACGCATGAGATCACATCCGTCCAATCACGATTTGACGGCCACAAAATCTTTTCTTCCCTGGTGGTCGCAAAGTGACGCAAAATATCATAACCCAACAATGGCACAACTTTTGTGTGGGCCCACGTCAAGCCTCGTCACGCCAGACGCACTAATTCCAGTGCTGGTTCCACTATTCGTCTATTCTACAGTCTACACGCAGATAAAAACAGAGCTCCACTGTTTGTTTGTTTGTTCCAGCGTCAAAAATAAAGATAGAAGAAAAGAAAGGAAGGGGTTCGGAGTATGCTCATAGTCCACTATTTCATTCTGCATTCATTATTTAAATCATTGAATTAATAGATTATTAAACTATTAAAAAAATAATAATCAGTGCAAAATCAAATGTAGTATACTGATCCAATGATTCAGTAGAAAAAAAATCAAATGTAATAGATTATTAAACTATTTCATTACCCTATCTTTCTTCTTAAATTACTTACAGAAAAAAATAATAAATTATTAAACTATTAAAAGAAAAAATATAATCTACTGATCCAATGATTCAAATCATCAGTGCAAAATCAAATGTAACCACTCCCAACCTAAGAGGAAGAGGGAAGAGACTTAGAGCGAGGAAATTGAATATTTTTTACGTGCGTACGATGTGAATTGCGTAGGATTACTATTTTCTTGGTAATGAATGGATATGATTACAAGTACAGTTTGTTAGCAGAGAGGAAGACGTCAGAATCGTCAGATCATGTAGCGGGATATCTTTTGAATTTAAATCGGACGGACCAGGTTACGAGGCATATATATAGAGATACAAGTTACAACCCCCTAATCATATATTTGGTTGATATGATAATCTGTGGTCAGTATTTGTGTGGTACAACGATGCGTCTTACGTACATCTCATTTCATGAAGTTAAGAAAAACACTACTGGGAGATATTGTGAATAATATTGTTATCATTAGATAGGTAAGGTGTTTCATTGACCATCAAATCACTAATGTTTTACATTTATTATCTTCAATTTGAAAATTTCAACGACCAATCCGAACTGTTCAACATGATCTACATATTAAAATCTACTTGGAGATTCAATTTTATATTTTTTTTAAATTGTTTGTTATTTTTTTAAAGAGATAGAAAAGTTGCTAATCAAACGGTTTCTAAAATAACAAAAGTTGCTAATCAAACGACCAATACGATATTGTTATCATGAGATATGGTTCATTTCATGATGAATCGAACTAATGTGCCATTAAAACTTTGGGACTATGCCCTTGAAACTGCAGTTTTTGTTATAAACAGGGTTTCATCAAAGTCTATTGAGAAGACACCATATGAGATATGGGTTGGAAAGATTCCAAACTTGTCTTTTCTTAAAATTTGGGGATGTCAGTCATATGTCAAGAGAGTGATATCTGACAAGTGTTACTTTATAGATTATCCTAAAGAAACTCGAGGATATTACTTCTATTATCCATCCGAGAACAAAGTTGTTGATGCTCGGCATGCGATCATTCTTAAAAATAGAGTTTCTCTCAAGAAGTAATAATGAGAATGAAATATCTTTTGAAAAATTGAAGAGAGCGATCATGAACCTTCAGTGGTAGATACTGAGGTTAGTGGGAGAATAGAGGACTCATACCTCAATTAGTTGAGGAAGAAGTTAGGTGCACGAGAAGAATTCATTACAAAGCATTTTTGTCTTTTTTTAAAAAAGAGTTAGCAACTATTTTTAGTAATAAATATGAAATAAATAAATTCTAAATGATTAGATTTTTCAATTTTGAGTGGCACAGACAAAATCATTCTTATTTTCATATTTGCATTTATCAAAATGAAGAATATCGTATTTTCATTTATCGAAATAAAGTAGAAAAAGATTAGGCTCCTATCGTTTCCCCCAAAAAAGAATTCAACAAATTATGTGTAGCAATCTTCTCAATTTTTCTATTGCAAACTTTACACAGACAGAAAACAATAATCTCCACCATAAATCCATTATGATTGCAAGTTTAACTACGAGTATAATACAAGTATAGTTACAAATGAGAGAATAACATTGCTCCTTTACATATATAGTTCGGATAAGAATATTAGCAAAAACCTGGCGAGGAGAGATAGTGTAGTACGTACATATTAGTGAGAATAAAGTGGTGGTAGTCTGGTGGTAGGTCCGCAGTCCGCTCAATGGTAGTCGGAAGAGCACTTAGGAGAAGCAAAAGATCCGGCGGTAACCCGGAATGAGGTCGTCTGATGCGCGGTACCGCACTGCACCTTTTTGAGATCATCTAATTTTTTCGTGATTCGTGCTTCAGATCTAAATCTCTTCTAATCAGTGGCGTAGCTAGCAATTTATATTAGACGGGTCCATAAATTTTCATTTGACTTATTTTAGTCATTTGATTAGTTTTCATGAGATCAGTAGGATCTAATAAAATATTCAGCTGGTCATTTAACTTATTTTATTAACAACTAGATCCTCTCTTTATTAAATTTAACTTATTTTATTCAAATTTAAACTCTCTTTTTGTAAATAAAAAAAAATTCAGGTGGGTCCATGGACCCACCAAAAGGTGCCCGTCTCTGCCCCTGCTCCTAATTGTTCATCTGACGGTGAGGCACGGTACTACACGGTAGAAGAAAGTCCGAATAACCCTGCTTAAATACTGAACTTTTAAATAACAATTTTCATAATTGCACAAGTTTGTAATTCTACGAGTGAACCGCCAATAATATAATAAGGTTCAAGATTGAAATTCAACATTTTCGTCAAAAGATTAAACTTTTACTTTCAAGATTGGAATCAGAAATGTTTATACAACATAGAAGTTCAAACAAATCTTTTGCATTGCTTTATTTCATACTTCCGAAACTTACATAGTATTAAATACTGATAATTGCAATTTTAATGGTTTCGTAGGACAAATATTGAAAAACTGAAATTATTTAAACTTTTTAAAATGATCTACAAGCATAATTTTTTATTTGAACTAAGACTTATGTCTTCGGAAATTGCATCACAAAAATTTAAAAATATACAAAAAAATGCAAAAATGTTATTTTTCTTATGTATTGGTCATTATCAATTCTTCATGCCAGTTAAACAATATTTCATATTAATAAAATGTCATGAAATATAGATCGTCATAAATTCATGCTATTTGATTATTGATAAAATTCGAAGGGAATGTCACAATTTTGTATAGTATGTTGAGTTATGCATATTGTGTTTCATGAATTCAGTATTATGTTTGGTTACACATGTAAATTTCAAATTCAAAATCTAATTATACGCCCAATTTTTTATAAAAAAAATACTACTTTTAATGAAGGTGGAAACTTTTAATATAGTATATATCTTACTTTTAAATTAAACCAATTGAAATTTGTAAAATTCAATAAAATACATTATTTATCAGTAGTCCTATCAGACATTTTTTAAGTTGTAACATGTAAGCACTCAAAACTGCAAATCTGCAAACCTGCAATACTTTCTTTTAAATTTATTATTTTAATAAAATTGTAGGAATTGAAATTCTAAGGAATAATAGAGGATGCACTTAGTGGTGTAAATTGATTGACCATCTCTTTACTCTTCCCGGAAATCCCGGGGACTCATCTGACGCCACCCCAAAACCGATGCTCTCTTTTCTGACCTCTGCTCTTGATGTACGGACACACTATCCCACGAGGCCGGAGTTAACATCATCCAATGGGGAATTGGAATTCGCAAATGCAAAGAGAAAAATCACCCATTCGGGATTTGCCACCTGTCAGATTATCCGTGTACACATGTAAATTAAATACTTCACATGCCTAAGGGCTTTTGATAAAAATAAAAATAAAAATTAAATACTTCACGTCCTCGCCGCTGTTTTTTTTTATTTTGGGTTCATATTATTAATTAATTACCCATCCCAGCTTTAATGTTGCAGAGGAGGTCCTCATCGAATTCATAACAGCTGTTATTTATTTTGGAAAATAACAGAATTCATGTTTGATCGTTATTTTTTATTTAATGAATAAAGCACATAATACATCAGGTTTCTTACAGTTTATCTGTATCGTACATTCTTATGCATAGAAATCTGACAGTCGAATCTGAGAATCTCAAGACTAACACCAGATACGAACTCGGTCCTCTTCACGCTTTCGAAAAAAAGAAGGATTTTATCCAACAATGAAAAAATAAAGAAGTGGATAAACGGAGAGTAAGTCCCCTTTTTTCAGTTCGAAATGAAGATGTTCTCTTTCATTCAACACGAATGATATTTGAAATTTAAATGGAAGAATTTTGAAATAACAAAAGAAAAAACATCTTTTTTTTCTATTAGCCGTCAGGACTTTAGAGATATAAAATTGTCTTTTTATCTATTAGTTGTCTTCTTTCTCCGATTAACATTATTTGTTGGAATTAGAGACGTCAAATTCAATAAATAAAATTTAAAGTATATGTTAATATTATAAAATATATTAAATATTGCCACAAATATTACACTAAGTAATAGATATAAGCTCTTCTTCTTCTAGTAGCATATTCTAGATCAACTATTCTATAATTTTTCAAATGCTAAATAGAAAACAAAGAGAAGCTAATGAGAATTATAGGTTCATTAACTTGACAATTTAGTCAGACTAAGGCATCGCTCAAAAAAGAGCGAAAGTTTCTCTTTCAAATCTTCTTCTCCGACCAATTCTCCGATCAATTCTCCGATCAACTCTCCGGCCATATATTCCTTGGGCTGTCATTTATTTCTTTTTAGGTAGGAAAGGTATAAATCATAACCAGGCCGAGTCTCTCTCCAACTGTTCAAGTCCAACACTTGGTTACTTAATCGGATATTCAAGAAGCCCACCGGAAAATCAAGAACTATGGCCCACGTTGAAAAAATCCGATCTATTCAAGATTCTCTATGCAAGGCTGCAAATCTTTTAGGCGATCTAGTTACTCAGTTTAACCTGTTATCTTCAACTCAGTCACCCGCTACATCGTTGGCTCCGACATCAGCGCAACAAGTTATCCTTAACTCTCTAGAGTCTTCTCGCGTTCCCTTGACAACTCCGTCGATTCCTAACATCTCCAGTTCTTCTCATCGTCAGTTCAATTCTTATTCTGATGCAGCACGACCCAATACGCATAATACTGGAGGGGTCACTAATATGCGTGAAGATGCTAGAAGATATTTCCGATCCAACTATTTCTCTCACCAAACCCCTCAGCCTCATCCATCTAACCCTATCTCAAACCCTAAATTGACAAAACTCAGATCTAAACTTTCTCAGTTGAGAAAAGAAAAAGAGAAGGGTAGATCGGTGTGCTATAGGTGTGGCGATCTAGGTCATAGCTCATTTCAGTGTAGAAATCCTCAGTGTGTGCTTTGCTTGTAATAAAACTAGTCACTCTTCTTCCATCTGTAGAGATCTAGGTATGGTTCCCCCGTCTTTGAGCTCTACACCTTTGAAGGTCTTAGAAGAAGCAAACAAGTTTTCCTTGATACCTTTTTCTCTAAACCCTGAGGTAGTCAAGCTTAGAGAAACCCTAGGACACAGTGTTGTTATATTTGATGAGTTAGGAAAAGGAGCTGTGTTCATTCAAAATCATTTAGCTAGTGCCTTTCCAATTCATGGATGGGTGTGGTCGGCCAGAGCTATACCAGGAAAAAGATTTCTACTAGAGCCTCCTAATGAATGATGGCGTCGTACGGCCATCTCTAAAGGAAAAATCTGGCTAGGAGGGGTAGGTTTTCCTCTTGAGGCGTACAACTCAACTAGGCATAACATCAAGCCTACTCCTATAGTAGTCACTTGGGTTAAAATTACAGGACTTCCTTATGAGCTCTGGAATGAACATGAGTTCAATAGAATAACATTAGAATTAGGAGGTTTTCTGATTGAAATAGATTCTGTTAGCAAGTCTCATGCCGATTTTTCTGTTTTGAGATTGAAGTTAGGTGTACCTAATCTGAATGTTATCCCAAAAGGGAGGCATATTCTCTTTGACACTGATTCTGGTAAGAGGTTCTACTTTCTGAATGTAGAAGTAGATTCTGACAATGTAGAGGGGGGGTCTAATGAAGATCCATGGGGCAAAGGGCAACCTAAAACCACATGGAAACCCAAAACTTCCAATCTAGATAATCTCCCCCCTAAACCCCCCACTAAAAATAATTCATCTGAGAAGGAAGCCAGCAGTTCTGGTACAAAATATGATAGTGGTAAGGGCAAAGAGGTAGTCATTGCTAATGAATCTAAGATTCAAGATCAAGAGTGGGATCCTTGGGTTCAACAAAAGCATTCCCCCGATGTTATACCTCCTCATTCTCACTTGGTCAAAAAAGTCAACATCTCTGATTTTGGTAAGCGGACCATTAACTGGGTTGATATAGCAACTCTGTATCATGTTTCTCCTTCTTCTTCTCTTGAATCTGATCCCTCTTCTAATTCTAAAGCTAAAGACTTAGATACAATAGAGTCTCAGGAAGTTGAGAATACAAATGAAAGCTTAGAAACAGAAGAGGTGGTTGAAGATATAGAGACTGAGGAGAACATGGAAATTGTTCCCTATGAAGGAGGAGACTCGAGTGGGGGAAGAGGAGGTGGTAGAGGCTCATGCATCGCAAGGAATAGTTTGAGAATCCAGCTGAAGGCCAAGGGGAGAGGTAAAGGAAGAGGAAAGACAGCAGGTAAAGCTTCTTGTATTATTGATAATTTCCTTTTTGTTGATTTTGAAGATTCTGATGTAGTTAAACTATTTGAAGTATGTGGTTTCTCGTTAGGGAAGACTGAAAATACTAGACTGGAAGTAGTTAGTAAATTTAGGACTTCAATGAGGGATAAATTTGTCTCCATTTTAGAGCCAATAGTTGAGGATAATTCTAGGATTGCTATTAAAAAGAAAAATGATCTAATAGATATTAGTAAGGACTTTCTGGGTCCTCCAGAAGATTTAGATTAAAAGTATAAGATGGTTCATTTATTAAATTGGAATTGTAGAGGTTTAGGACAGTTTAGAAAAAGAAATAAGATAAAGGAGCTAATACACAAGCATACTATAGATATCCTAGCCATTCAGGAAACAAAAAAGAAGATTTTAACTCTAGAATCTTAGATCAATTAGGACCACCATGTATGCAATGGATTTTTAAATCCTCTATAGGAAACTCAGGTGGTATTCTATTAGGGATTGACTCAAACAAATATGAGATCTTAAGTTCACAATGTCTCAGCTTCTCTATTACAGTGGAATTGAAAAACAAAAAGGAACAATTCATTTGGGTTCTGACAACTGTTTATGCGCCAGTAACAAACAATCTTAGGAAAAGATTCTTTGAAGAAATAGAAGATATCTATAAAAAACTTCATTACCCCTCTTGGCTTATTTGTGGGGATTTTAATATGATTAGGAAAGGGAATGAAAGAACTGGTACATCACATAATTTTGTGATTAGTAATAGATTCAATTCTATAATATCTAGATTAGAATTAATGGAAATAACCTTAATAGATAGGAAATTTACTTGGGCAAAATCTTCAACATCAAAAAACTATGCACTGTTAGACAAAGTGTTCTGTTCAGTTGAATGGTATGATCATCATAATAACAATATTCTAACCTCCTTACCTAGAATTCTATCAGATCATAATCCTATGATTCTGACCTTAGGCAATAACACTAGAATTTCAAATAAACCCATCAGATTTGAGAAAATTTGGTTAGAAAATAAAGAATTTGTAGGTCTTATGGAAAAATGGTGGAATTCATATCAAATTAATCCATCAGATATAGGAAATAGCTGGAGATTGAAACTTCAATTCATTAGGAAGAAGTTAAAAGGTTGGAATAGAAATTTAATGGCTAATAAAAGAAAAGAAAAAAATGAATGTGAAAAGAAAATAAATGAATTTGAGCTAATTCAGGAGATTAGAGAATTGGAACAAGAAGAAGTAGAATGCCTTAGAACTTGCTACAATGCATTAGATAAAATTTATGATGATGAGGAAATATATTGGCAGCAAAGAGCCAAACTTAAATGGCATTTAGAGGGAGATAGAAATACTAAATTTTACCATACTATAGCCAATTCCAGAAAGAAACAAAACCTCATTCTTTCGTTGGAAATTGATAATGAATTGGTGTATAATCCAAAAGTATTAGAAAAACATGTCACTAGCTTTTATAGAAACCTATTAGGGAAAGAGGATTCTAGGATGATCAATCTTCAGGAAAACTTCTGGCCCCATAATAACAGATTGACTGTCTCTCAAGCTGATGATCTAGTTACGCCTTTTTCTTATGAGGAGGTTAGAGAAGTTGTTTTCTCATGTAATCCTCATAAAGCCCCAGGACCTGATGGGTTCTCCTTCTTATTCTAATAGACCTTTTGGGATCTAATTAAGGGAGATGTCATGATGTTAGTTAATGCTTTCTTTAGTGATTAATTAGATATTTCAAAATTGAATATGGCATATATCTGTCTTATGCCAAAAAAAGCAGATGCAATTCTCATAAAAAACTTTAGGCCAATTAGTCTCATAAATTGTAGCTTTGAGATCATTACAAATTTATAAGCAAAAAGATTATCAATGTATATAGATAAACTTATAGATCACTCACAAACAGCTTATATAAAAGGTAGGTTTATTTTAGATAATGTAGTTGTTGCACATGAAATACTTCATAAAATTAGAATTCATAAAATAAGAGGAGTGCTTTTTAAAATAGATTTTGAAAAAGTTTTTGATAGAGTCAACTGGGATTTTCTGCTAGAGGTTTTATCAAGTAGGGGTTTCAATGAAAAATGGATCAAATGGATTAGTATGATATTCAAAGGTAGTAGAACTTGTATTGATTTTAATGATTACTTAGGTGAATATTTTTACTGTAAAAGAGGGGTAAGGCAAGGGGACCCACTCTCTCCCTTTTTGTTTGACTTAGTAGCGGATGCTTTAAACATCATCATTGCAAATGCAAGAGAAGCAGGTTATATAGAAGGGATAGAAAAATTCAATAATTTAGACAACATTATCAATTTGCATTTTGCAGATGATACTCTTTTATTCTCAAGAGCAGATGTGAAGGAAATTAGATATCTTAAATGGATATTAGTTACCTTCGAAAATCTTTCGGGATTGAAAATAAACTTTGAAAAATGTGAGTTGATCCCCTTAAATGTAAATGATAATTTAGGTTCTGAGTTAGCTAGTATATTAGGATGCAACATAGTTTCCTTGCCAATCAAATACTTAGGAGTTCCTTTACATTGAAAAAATCTCAACAAGACAATTTGGAATACATTGATCGAGAAAATAGAAAAAAAACTACAATGTTGGCAAGGTAGATTCTTATCATTAGGAGGGAGGTTAACTTTGCTTAATTCGGTTATTACAGCCATTCCTTTGTACTGGCTGTCTTTGTACAAACTCCCAGTAAATGTTAGAATTAGAATTGATAGGATTAGAAAAAAGTTCTTTTGGTTTGGTGGTAATACCACTAGGAAAAAAATGATGCCTGTGGCATGGTCTAGTATCTGCAAGAGTAAAGATCAAGGTGGGTTAGGGGTACTAGATTTGGAATTAATGAATAAGACACTTTTAGCTAAATGGTGGTATAGATACTATGATCCTTCAGTTTCTGGTCAGTGGAAAGAGTTAATATATAGCAAATACAGCAGATAAAAAAATAACACTATTTTCTCACCATTTTGGAAAGCTGTTAATCTCATACATCATGAGATGTCGATAAGTGTAAACAAAAAATTAGGAAATGGAGAAAATATTAGCTTCTGGTGTGATAGATGGAAGGGTGAATTAGCTTTTTCACTCATGTTTCCAAACCTTTTTTTAGCAAGTTCAGATCCAAAAATTACGGTTAATAAAGCCTTCAATAATAAGACCCTATCGTTGCAATTTAATAGACAATTAGTAGGGCAACTTAGTTCTGATTGGGTAAAATTAAAAATGATAGTAGCAAATGTAGAGATCAAGGATATCGTGAAAGACTCGATTGTTTGGAGATGGGAAATAAATGAAAAATTCTCAGTACACTCCATGTATAATTGGTTAAAATTTGGGGGATACACAAATAAATTCTTTGATATCATTTGGAAATCAAAAAATCAAAGTCTTCATGTGGTTAGTAAGAAGGGAAAAAAATACTAACCAAGATATTCCTTTCTAAAAAAGGATGGCAAGGTGATGTTTTTTTTTTTTGATCGAGGCAAGGTGATGTTAAGTGTGTCTTTTGTGATCAAGAGGAAACCATAGACCATTTATTTGTTGGCTGCCAGTTTATTAAACATATTTGGGTTTGGATAGGTAAATTTAATAACTTCAACTTCCACGGGGAAAAATTAGAGGACTTGTGGTATATAGATGCTCAAATACCACTGAAAGATGCATGTTTGATTGAACTAATTAGGGGAGCAGTAATTTGGACAATATGGTTAGAGAGGAATAAACTATGTTTTACTGATAAATCACCCAAATCTGTTAGAAGTATAGCAACTCAAATCATCAACATACTGAGTTATTGGTGTAAAAACAATAATGACTCATCTTATTTTAAGCTCCAAATGATTATACCCCAGGATGTAGAGGACCTACCAAGAATTATTTCAGGCACAGGAAGCCAGATGGGGGAGACGGTGCAGGAGGTACCGCAGCCAGAAGCACGGTGTACGTCTGGAAGCGCTCTGTATCTGGATTAAGTCCTCAAAAATTTAGATGATATTGTGTTGTTTTGTATGTTATCTGTTATGATACTATGATACTTTGGTTTTTGATATGGTTGATTTTGATACTTTGGTACTCGATGTTGCTGATGAGCGATTTGTGTAATAGGCTAGTTTATATGTTTTTGTGCAGGTTAGAGCCCTAAAAAAAGCTCAGATACTATGGTAGGTGTTTAGTTTAGTTTGTATTAGGATATTTTGGTTTCAATGAAACCGGTGGGTATACCCCACTTTTTCTCAAAAAAAAAGTAATAGATATAATATGTCGTATAAATGTGATTAATTTAAGCATTGACATAATACATATTTTGGTGAGTTTTGAATATGAATGCATATAAAACTAAGAAAAAATAATTATAATTGCTGATGATCAATTATAATCAATTTAATTAATTAATATTCTTAATTAGATCTCGAAAATAATGTCATCATCTTTATAGATTACAAAATCTTGATAAGATCTCGAGAATAATATCATAATCTTTACAAATTACGAGATCTTGGTAAAATCTCAAAAATCTTGTCATAATTATGAGATCTTGCTAAATATCTCAAGGCACGAGTATTTACAGGCTGAATGAGGATTAGAACATAATGCATGTTTTATTCACTTTATTCTCCACTTGCTCTCATCCATTAAAGACAAAATATCTCTACTTCATTTGTGAGTTTGAAGAATAATAAAGTATTTGGCTATTTGCACAACTTTGGAAGGACTCGAGAGGCGACAAATTTACTGTCGAAAGACGCTCAAAATAAGATTTCTTTAGTAATAATACTAATAGACAAGGGTCTTTGTCTTTGAATATCTCAAAATTAATCTAGTCCCCAGTAGTATTTTCGCATTCATTGAATTTCAAACTCGCAACCTCTAAAATGAGGAATCGCACAAACACATCTAATTATACTACTTGAGAGACAATCAAAACCGACACAAAATGACGAGTAAACAACACTTATGCTAAAATTTTAAATTCCTAAAGTAGATCCGGATTGTACCAATTGTTAAAATGTTAATAAATTGAATAAATTCAATTTGAATTTCACTAACAAATGTATGAGAACCATCTCTAGAGTCAAGGTGAATTATTAAATTATTTACTTTGACATGGGAATCTTATTTTGTACGCGGTTGCTTGCAAATTGTGCAAACTTATTTTTGTTTGGCATTGCACAGTGACAGTGGAGTCCAAATTGTGCCAAATTTTGATTAATTAATATTTTTGGCTCATTAATATATATTGTGCACAATTTTCGATTGATTTAGTTGGCACATATATTCTTGATTAGTACGCCACTTGATCTGAATATTAGACAAATTGTTTAATCCAGTGTACGGATTAATCAAGTGTATAATGGGAAGATACCCTCTGTATAAATTGAATCAGTGCACAAATTGAATAAGCCGATACAAATGTATCGTGTCAAATATTGATGCGAATTGTTAAAAATGCGTAAATTGAATATGTGATGCAAAAATTAGGCAGTAAATGATTTCGTCTTTATATTAATGGTTTATATATTCAGCCTTTAATGATTTTGCCGTTATTACGTATTGCTTAAATTGAATAGTTTACCTATTTGTGTAGCTATCATAATTTTGCACCAATATTTAATTAAATATTGCAAAACGTGGTTGACTTTTGTGTCAATTATGAATTTTAGGAGGAGTTGTAATTAATTACAATTTAAACAATATATAATTATAATTATTATAGACATTTGAATAGTAAATAATACTGTAATTATCTTATTCATTATAAAATTTTGCTATTGTCTATGATTAGTTTTTAACGTTAATAAATGAAAGATAACAGTGCTAAAATTTAAAATATTATAATTAAGTAAATTAAGTATATATTGTTACAGTATTATTAGCAATTGAGCAATTCAAACAATAATAGACAAATATGGTAAAAGAAATAGTAAATAGCAAGAGAACACGCTATCTAATGTGGTTCGGTTTACAAACAAACTAAACTTACATCCACTAAATCCAGTATACAAAGTACCTTCCGAGATTGATTCCACTAGATCACAAGAAATTTTACAATTGCAAAATCTATCTTAGATATCTATCAACAAGACAATCTATCTTAGGTTCCAAATCCTTTGCAAGGAGCTACACCGCTATACAAATGTCTAATTGTACGATCGACAACACAATCAAGAACAAAGATGACATACTTGACAAAACAACGTAGTTCACCAAACAAAAACAATCAACAAAGTATTCTTTCAGATTGACAATTAGAGAATTTGCTATCATAAATACTATCAAGGTGTGGATGCTGAGTAGAAGGCACGTGTTCTTTTTGATGCTCTATTAAGTGCTTGTAAACTTGAAGATGACTTTCTTGATGCTTCTAATTCTTATCCCCCAAGTATATATAGGTTGGGCACATATTGAAGTCTTGAAATCCTGAATAGAGTGTCTTGCGTTACATAACTCGTATTAACATGTTGTCGTCTTTCTCATTTTGCCCTCCAATGCATCTTTGGCTGACTTTTGTGCCTTCCTGAACAGGAACCCGTTGTGACGGGTGAGAAACCCGTTATGACGGGTTGGAAACTCATTGTGACGGGTGTGGCATGCGTTGCTATAACAGAAAGCTCTGCCAAATTCCATCCTGAATTAGTTTTATGGCTCTTCTCCACTTCAATTTGTTACAACGGATTGGTATTGCGTTACCATAACGCAAGGCTTTACCTTTGTCCAATTCGCTTGTCTTTTATATCTATGTGATAATGACTCGTACATTCATATTTGAGCATTTGCAACATCAATGTGTACCTCTATATATAAATATGCAACTCATCAAAACTTAATTTTACAAGATTAGTACAGATTTGTTTTGCAAATTGTCAAACCAAATAATAGTTTAATCTAACAAACTCTTCTTTTTGACAATTTACAAAATCCTAAGCGTATGCATAATATTAATTTTCATGCAAAACACCACATTTCTCCTCCTTTTTGCAAAGTTTGACTCGATCCAGGTTGAAGTGTCGGCGTGTCCTTAAAGCCAACACGCCGACACACACATCTTTATACTATTTTAGATATAAATAAGGATTTTCGAAAATCCTCAATATTTATCATTAAATGTCTCTTAAAGGGTCCTTCTTTGTGCTAACGGAGAATTGAACTCATTATCTCGCTGAAATCAACCTAGTTAAGCTACCATTAGTCTATTAGGCCATTCGCTATGTAAACTTCATTTAGCTACAATTATTTCTATAATCTATTTTTTTTCTCGTACCTCTTATCCATTTATACTTGAATCAACATCGTCTTATAAATAATAACACTTTCTTTTTTATAAGTACTTTTACATCATACTAACTTTTTCTTCAGTTAATATTAATAATCTCAAGAATAATAGTTGGCAAATTTTAGAACAGATGATTTTACATTTTGCTGAACATTAAAATTTATAGTCAACAGTTGGGAGGATTTGATTGAAAATTTGGACCGGGGGATAATTATCTTTTTTTTGAAGGAGAAACCGGGGGATAATTATCTTTGTATTTCTTTTTTTGATGTTCTCTTTTTTAACGAATATAAAAATAAAATTGCATTGAATGATGTGCTAATTGTTTTTGACCTCTTTCTTAGTAAATCATTTAATATTTTTCTATTATTATAAAAAAACAGTTATTTCATTCCATATCATATGTACATTCGGAATAAATAATTTTTCAAAAAGAAATACAAAGTGAAATCGGAGTACGATCTGAGTTTTATCCCGTTTAAGTAACAACAACTTAACTCTATAATTCAGGGACGGATTCAAAGTTCAATTAAATTCGAACACAACTAAATTCTAATACTGAAGTTGAGATCAAACACAGACACAAATCCACTAGAGTTTAATAAAACATCATTAAAATTTCATTTTTTACTACAAAATAATTAAAAATACATTAAATTTTGCACTTTTTAAAATCAAGTTCCGATACTTGTCTGAACTTGCCAAATCCGCCCCCCTAATGCACTAATTGTAATGAAACAGAGAGTTGGTAAAAAATGTTTAGATGCGCTCTTACCTCTTTTGTTGTGAGCCGTACAGCTAACAGCTCTCCAATAAAATAATCAAACCAAATCTTGTGCACTAACAACCTGGTTATTATAATCCGACCAATCGCAACAATTAACGGATTTCCATTGGCCAGGATTAATTTATATTAATCTCAAAATAGTACTCGTACCATTCCTCGTGTAACGTGTGGTATCTTATCTATTATCTAACAAATGAGCTTTCACGGCGTTTCTTTGGAAATTGGAATAGTACCACATCAAATTGATATCTAGTCTAGTGTAAAACTCGTTTCCCAATAAGTTTGTGAAGAAAGAGGAATTATCATCAAACTATGCCATAAAAACTGTTTTTAACTTTTTATGGTATTTATTACCACCAATCCATTTCATTTTTCGCACCAATTTCAAAAAAATATATCTATTAAGTCATATCGTTTCCTGTGCGTCTGATCCGATTTGGACGGTTAGAATTTGTGCCAGATTGGAAATCAAGAAAGAGACCAACTAAGAGAATAATATCTTATATTTTTTTTTCAAGATCCTTTTACTGGGAAGAAAGATAATCGCTATCTTTTCTTCTTCTTGTTTTCTTTTCCTATGCTTTTAAACAACTTTCTCTTTTCCGGATAAAGCTTTATTCTCTGCTTTTTGTTCGCTGTCACCTGTTTTTTACCCCTTTCGTTGTATTCTCAACAACAGTATATTTTTTTTTATCTAGCCCGTGGCCGTATATTTGTCCTGTATGCCGTTTTGGTGCCATTCGTCGAGATTGCTAAACTTGTCAATGGTGCAATTCTCCTAAAATGGTTGTTGCTTCTGGTTGCATACAAATCACTTGGATAGAAAAAAAAAGAAATCTATTGAACCGTGCGCTTGAATTGTTGTCGATACGGAGTTATGAAACTTGGAGTGACCAAATTTATGAAATAGTTTTAATATTTTGCACGAAAATTTCTAACAATATTATTTTTTTATTTTAGTTGAACGTATATACAGTAGCTTTTCGTTGATCGTTGACATATAGTGATAGCGGCAAAACTAAAAACCTAAAAAAATATGCAACAAAATCACGAGTAACGTGGCCAATGACGTGTGTGTGAGATTGTTCAGAAACACAAGTAAAAAGAACTGCTCTTAGTCTAGTGACAAAAAGGCGAGCTTCAAGTAGAGGTTTCAGATTCGAAACTCAGTTAAAGTCAAATGTCATTGGAAGACTCTGAATCACTTCGATAATATTTGAGAACAAAAATCACTCATCTATTCTTCAAAAAAAACACAAGTAAAAAAGAAAAAAATTAAACGGTGAATTTTGTTCAAGATGAAGACATATGCACTTGAAGTCAAATTATCACAGAAAAGACATTTAATATTTCCCATATGCAACTTGAAAGCAGTGTGTTCAAACAATCGGTTCGGTTAAAATCAAAATAAATTAAGCACTTTAAATTTTTTTCTTAAACTCTTGCCCGAACTTAATTCGTCAATCAAATATCAACCAAACCAAAAAATCTGTTAGAATATTTGGGGCTCTAAGGCCAAGTGTTAGTGCGGAAGCATTTACAACAATTACAATTCAAGCTTTTAGACATTAATCACCTAGTTAAAAATTTCAGCAAACAAGTACTAAGATCAATTGAGAAAATAAAAATAATAACGTGCAAGAATAGTAAAGAGAGAGAGAGTAAAGAGCAAAAGAGATCAAGAGAACACGTAATATAACATGGTTCAGTCTACAGACAAACTAGGTCTACATCAACGAGACTCTCGAAACCAAAACTTCCTTCCGAACCAATTCCACTAGGTGTTGTTTGGAAACAACCACATCTTCCAGAATTAGATGGAAGAAGCTTTATTCTAGAAGAAAATTGCCAAACAAGAATGGAATTAAGTGGAAGAGTTACATGAAACATTGGAATTATTTTCTTCCACCAAATAGCTGGAAGAGCCACTATTCCGGAAGAGAGCCGAAAATTATGTCAATTAAGGACAAAAATATCCTCCCGTTCTCTCTCCTATGAATTTCTAAAAGGACATTTTGGTCATTGCATCTTTTATATATCAGAAAATATTGTCTTCTTCTACTATGATTACCAAACACCAATGTAATAGAGTAGAACAAATTTCTTCTAGAATATTGTTCTTCCACCTTATTCCGGAAGAGTGAGATGATACCAAACACACCCCTAAACAATAAGTGTTCTTTACAATTGCGGAATATATATTTGGTCTGTTCTCAATAAGCAAATCAATCTTAGGTTCCTAAAACTATGCAAATGGGCTACATCACTACAAGGCAAAAGATCTGATTGACTACACAATCAAGAATAATGATGCACTACTTGACAACACAAATGCAGTGCACCAAAGACTAGAAACTAGCAAGAAAGAATGTTGTCGACTCAACAATTAGATGATTGTTGCTATCCTAAGTCTCTCAGGTTAGGCAGCTGAAGGAGAAAACTCTAATTCTCTTTCTGGTGCTCAATTGAATGCTTGAAAGCTTGGAGGAGTTTCAGATGTATTCCAGGTTCGTATCCCTAAGATATATATAGGATGAGGACATCTTGAAGTCTTGATTTTGAGCTCATGCGTTACAGAAACTCCATAACGCGTTACAGAACCTGTTATAACGGGTTGGCACCTTTCCATAAATGCCCTTTTATGCTTCTTCCACTGACTTCGGGGCCATCTTGAGCAGTAACCCGTTGTGACGGGTTGAGCATGCACTATGGTAACACATGGCTCTAGAATTGTCCAATCTGCTTGATCTTGAGGTCTTTGAGTATGTCTTGACTTGTATATGCATATTTGAGCATTCACATCACTATTTTGTACTTGTGTTAACCTGCATCTCAACAAAACTCAATTGTGCAAGGTTGGTACTAATTTGTTTTGCAAATTATCAAACAAACGATGAGTTTAATCCAAAAAACTCTCCCTTTAGCCAATTTGCAAAACCATATGTGATGTGCATAACATATGATGCACATCATTATATTTCTCTCATTTTTGCAAAGTATGACAAAATGCTCAATTATAAAAGCTCCTCCTGAATTTTAGCATTTGATTATAAGCAAGTTAAGTTCTAAATTTGCTCCTCCTTAATGGTATAATTAAAGCACAAGTCTCGTTTCAATTTAATTTGCAATTTCAAGAATACAAAGGAGCAATAATCAAGAGATATATCAAGCTAATTTGTAATTTGAATCATTCCTAACTTGAATCTCAATTCAATATTTTGATTAGTATGAAGAGTAGATAACAATAATCAAGAAAAATCACACATGATGAAAGCAATTATTGTTGTGTCTAACAATGTCTTTTTATTTGTCAATTTGCAAAACAATCTTGAATTTTATCACGTTCGTGTGTTTTAAGTTAGTTGCAGGAACTACATGGCAAAAATGGATATTTGGAAGTGCAATGAGAATATAGAATGCAACATGAGCATGTGGAGCAAATACAAATAAGGTCTACATAGGTTAAAATTGATTAATGTATAAATTTGGCCAATTCGGTATAATTAAGCTTGAGAAAACCAAAATCTGAAATCAACCGTTATAACTCTTTCAAACCGTTATAACAGTTAGTTCAATCGAATTAAATATCAAAATGTAAACTTTCTTTCCAGAACCAACCGTTACACAACTGTTACCAACCGTTACACAATTGTTACCAACCGTTATAACGATTAGGTTCATCCCAGACCCGAACCTTGTGATTCTGGTTCAACCGTTATAACGGTTGCCTAGCGTTGTAATGGTTTTAGATCAGATGATTTAATTTGAGAAATGCTCCGTTTTCTTCCAGAGTCAATCGTTACATAACGCTTACTAAGCGTTATAACGGTTTGACTCATTCAACCTAGAAACAGTGAGATTTTGTACTAACCGTTATAACAGTTCGGGTCAAAATCCCCTGTTATGGAAGGTTATTTGCTGCTGCTATATATACATCTTCCTTCTTCTTTCTAAAATTATCTTTTGCAAAAATTAAAACCCTAGCAGCCTCCATTGCTGGTACAAGAGGAGGAGAGGCAGAAGTTGGCCATGGGAGATGAGGCTCATGTTGTAAGACCTGATCTAAAAAAAAGAAGCGTAAGAACAATAAGGGAAAAGAGCTCATTAAGGAAGTTGCAAACAACAAAAACCAAAAAGTTGAAAATACTCCCGAGAAATCGAGATATAAGGTGATTTGTCACTTTTGCAAGAAGCTGGAGCACATCAAGATACATTGTACCAACTACGCTTCATGGTTGAAAAAGAAAGGTACGTGTCATGGATTAGTTTGTTCTGAATTTAATTTAAGTACAGTGTCAAAATATACTTGGTGGTTAGATTTAGGTGCAACATCTAACATCAGTATATCTATGTAGGACAGCCTAAACCTTCGAGAGCCAAATCAAGCTGAACACTATATTTATGTGGGAGATGGCAGAAAGGTTGAAGTTGAAGGCATATGGAAATTTAGATTGTTGTGTAGGACTGTTTTTATTTGTATTTTGATGCATTAGTGGTTCCATCCTTTCGAATGAACCTAATTTCTATTTCCTATTTGGACAAAATGGCTTTATATGTTCATTTGGTAATGGTCAGTTTGTTTCAAAATTCAAAACAAGTTGCTTTTGATTCTCTATCTTCTTATGACAATATTTATTTCTTGAAATTGACACTACACAATCAGAAGCCATGTGTATTGATACTAGAAAACAAAAATCAACTGATGAGAATTTAGAGACATTATGGCACAAACGTTTGGAACATATTTCTATGCAAGGAATCCAACGACTTGTGTCTGATAAACGCCTTTAGACTTTTCTAATTCAAAAGAATGTGTAAGTTGTATAAAGGGAAAAACCAACTAATAAACGCAAGTATAATGATCTCTTAAAATTGATACATACCGATATCAGTGGTCCTTTTCCAAAGGCTACAAGAAATGGTCACCGGTATTTTATCACATTCATAGATGATCATTCAAGATATGAACACATATACTTGATTAAAGAAAAGGCTCAAGCACTAGACGTGTTCCAAAGTTATAAAGTGGAAGTTGAGTTACAACATAACAAAATCATTAAATCCGTCAAATCTGATTGTGGTGGTGAATACTATGTCAGATATAATGGTTCAGGAGAACAACACCCGAGACCCTTCGCAAAATACTTACAGGAGTGTGGAATTGTGTAACAGTACACATTGTCCGGCTCGCCTGCAATGAACAGTGTTGCTGAAAGACGCAATCCTACTTCAAAGACATGATGAGAAGTATGATTGCTCGTACAACTCTACCAGAAAGTTTGTGGGGAGAAGCCTTGTAGACTGCAGCTTATATACTCTAGAGAGTTCCAACTAAAGCAACTAACAAAACTTAATTTGAGATTTGGTTTGGACGCAAACCTGGTCTAAATCATTTTCGGATTTGGGGATGTCCACAGAAGCAAGGTCTTATAGGCCGACATAAAAGAAAATGAATGAAAGAACTGCTAGTTGTTATTTTGTTGGATACCTTGAAAGATCTAGAGGGTATAAATTTTATAATCCAATAGAACGTACGATATTCGAGTCAGAAAATGCGAAAATTTTCAAGGATAATGAGTTTCTGAGGGAAGATGTGACCATGGATGACATTTTCGAGGAACAGAGAGATAATGACACTTCGAACCTTAGTTCAGACTTTGTCACTATTCTAATACTGATAAATCTTGAAAATGCATCTCTTGTCAATAGACAAACTACACTCTCTACTCAAACTCTGTAAGATAACGTGAACACAAATGGATCCGAATCTATCCCAAATAATGACGTTGTAATGGATGATGTCAATGGTCCTGAGCCTATGGTAGATTCGAAAGTTGGTAATGATGTTCATGAAACTGTCACTCGAGAAATTACAGAACCAGTATAAATAAGAAGATCCACTAGAGAGAACAGATATACTGAAAGATTTGCTTATCTTCAAGAACATGAATTTGACATAAGCATGTTTGAAAATGACCCAAGAGATATCAAACGAGCTATGAAAAGTTCTAACTCTCAAAAGTGGATCGATGGGACGAATGAAGAGATGAAATCAATGAATGACAATGATGTGTGAGATATTGTTCCATTTCCTAAGGACAAGAAAATTGTCGATTGTAAGTGGATTTTCAAAATCAAACGGGATTCTAAAGACAATATTGAGAAATAAAAAGTACGTATTGTCGCCAAGGGTTTCACACAGAAAGAAGGCATTGATTACAATGAAACATTCTCTTCAGTTTCATCGAAGGATTCGTTGATAATCTTATTGGCACTGGTAGCGCATTATAACTTGGAGCTCCATTAAATGAGTGTAAAGTCAGCTTTTCTTAATGGTGACATTGAGGAAACTATCTACATGAGGCAACCGAAAAACTTTATGGTCGGTGATCCAAAGCCTATGGTGTGCCGGCTTAAGAAATCCTTGCATGGACTCATGCAAACATCTCGACAATGGTATTTTATGTTTCACAACATAGTTAGCTCATAAGATTTTGAGTCTAACTTAGTTGACGAATGCATATAACTTAAGTTTTGTGGGAGCAAGTTCACATTTATGATCTTGTATGTTGATGACATACTACTCGCAAGCATTGATAAGGACATGTTGCATCAAATCAAGAATTTTCTATTTTGAGATGAAATATCTTGGTGATGCCTCATTTGTTCTAGGGATAGAAATACTAAGGACATAACTGAGGGTGTTCTGAGACTATCTCGAAGAAATTACATCGATAAAATACTGAGTAGGTATGACATGAAAGACTGTAAAACAGGTGATACATCCGCGGCTAAGGTAGACAAGTTCAGTCTCCACAATGTCCCAAAACTAATTGAGAAAAACTTGCCATGAAAGACATCCTCTATGCGTCCATTGTAGGCAGTCTCATGTATACCCAAGTGTGCACGAGGCCGAAAATAGCATTCATTACGGGAATGCTAGGGCGATACTTGAATAACCTAAGAATGGAGCACTGGAAAGCAGCAAAGAGGGTGCTGAGGTACCTGAAGAAAATAAGAGACTATATGCTCAAATATCGGAGATCGGAAAAGATCGAGATCATTGGATATACCGATTTCGATTTTGGAGGCTGCGTAGATAGCATGAAGTTGATATTGGGATACATCTACATGATGGTAGGTGGCGCTTTATCGTGGAAGAGTGCTAAACAGACACTTATAGCACATTTTACTATGGCGACTGAGTTTATTGCATGCTACGAAGCCTCAAAACATGGCGTGTGACTCAAGAATTTTGTCACTAGGCTGCAAGTGATTTCTACCATCAAAAGGCCACTTACTTTGATGCGTGACAACAATTCAGCCGTACTCTATGCAACAAATAACAGAAACTCGACCAAGTCTAAGTACATAGACATCAAGTTCTGACAGTAAAAGAGAGAGAGTACAGAACAATGAGTTAAAGGTGGAACATATTGGTACAAACTCCATGATTGCAGATCCCCTTATAAAAGCACTAACACCCAAGAAGTTTCATGAGCACGTTTCTCATATGGGCGTAGTACCTATGTTAGGATAGTTTAAGGAAAATGTGAGAGTTTGATTTTGTTTTTGAAGTTTCATGCTATGTAATTTGTAACAAGTGGGAGTTTGATTTTGTTTTAGGGAAAATTAATTTTTGAAGTTTCATTGGAAAATGTGGAAGTTTGATTCTTGTGTTCTTTCTTTAAAGTTTTTTTACTTCACTAAAGTAAAGGAATAAAGGTGATTCGTTCAGAAATAGGCACGTAAAATCACACTCTCGTATAATTTATGAAAAATATGACCAAAGTCTAATTCATGTCATTAAGAAGTATTTGGTACTGTGATTTACATCGATAAAGCCGTGAAGAAAATGTGGTGATTATCTTTTAAGTTCCTTACTGGTATAACTGGTGGATTGAATTGTTTAAGAGATATGAAGAGAAATACAGAAAAGTTTAAAGTGATTTGGCCAGGTCCAAGACATATGTAATCAAATAGACCACACTTCTCCATGTGAGATATTGTTGGAATTGTGACGTCAATTCCAATAAATTAAGTTTGGACTGCTTATTATATGATTACTACATGTCATGTATTGTCACGTAATATTACGAGTAGCAATATTTGGAAATGTCGTAAATGAGATTAATTTAATATTCAAGGCATTGCACGTATTTCATTAAGATTTTGGGCACGAATGCATATAAAATTAAAGTAAATTGATTATAATTATTAATGAACTGATTATGATCAATTAAATTATATTTGAGTGTTAGTGTAAAGTCAAAAATATTATTTGGACTAAATCCAACTCAAATTGAATCAAAGCTCAAACAAAACAACACAAACGTATATCTATTGCGACAACAATAAATTCTTTGCGACAACAATACAGTAGGAGAAATTCGATAATAAATCTTACTATCTTTCACCATCATTTTTCTTATTAAAAAACAAACTGTGTAAAACTATGTCACAATGTCGAATATCAGAATAAGTCTCCTATAACAAAATACGGAAATTCGTACTAATACGGACACTTTTTAAATGTGACTGAGATACAAGACAAGAACGCAATAATTTTAATGAATACAAAATGAGGACCATTTAAAATAAGGACAAAATTACTGTGGAAGCCATAAGAGCCGCACCATATCATCGCATTAGCTAAAGTCTTCTATGTTAGTCTTTATTGGCTGCTTTGTGATGAACTATTAAAATTTGAAACTATTGATAGCACCGTAGTTTTATTGGCTGCTTGGTACACTTTCTTAAATTAGAAAGCATGAACATCTTTTTGTCAAAAAAAATAAAATAAAATGGGAAGCATGAAAACTAAGAACTTTAATAATCGACATTGCTTGGATTTTTGCAGTACAATCCGACAAATTAAGCGAATAAAATTAGCAAAAGGAATGATAATTCTATTGGAGAAATTACAGAGAACTTAGACCTGAAGAGACCCGAGCGTGTGGTGGCAGTCTTTCCTTCCCCCACTGCTTTAAAGTTTAAATTAATGTCTACAGGCGGTTGCTCTAAATCTAAACTACCACCACTTCAAAAATAAAAGAAATATATATTATGGAAAAACATATCTGCCAAATGCCAATAGCATCTCAATTAGGAATGAGATCTTCTACCGCGCACCAAAAATACTGTACGTGCTGCGCAGTAAATTTCAATCTTTAATTTGCATCGAGATTTGTGCAATCTAAATTTTATAATATTAAATTTTCTGAATCAAATCTGAACCGTTCGCAGCCTACTGTGCAGAAAATATGAATAATATCAGATTTCTGAATCAAATCTGAACCGTCCGTAACTTACTGTGTAGAAAATATGAACTGCTCATTCCTGCTGCACGGCAGACGAAGAATTGCTTCCTCTCCATTATGGGTCCGACAAGTCAGCTTTATCAGGAGTAACTAAAAAGTGATAAACCTGGAGCAAGCGTTAATTTGTTGCGCATTATTTCCAAGTGGTGGCCTGGTGGGGGTTGTGTGTTTGTGTGTGGCAACTGGCAATGAAGTAGGCTTCACAGTAAAAGTAAAGGCTTCAGGCTTTTCTTTTGGTGATTTTACATCGATTCTCTGTCTCTCCAGTCTCCAACCTCTTTCTCTTTGTTTTCTTCTCTTACCTCTTTCCTCTCTTTCTCTCTATCTGACTATCTCCCCCTCCACTAATAATCTCGTCACGTCTGGAAACTAAACACCCACAACACACACACACACACACGCATACACCAGCTGACTTGAATGTTTCTTCTTCTCCCTTCCTCTTCATATCATCATATCCATCATATTCATACCTGATGAATTCTACTGCTGACTGCCACGTGGCACAACAAACCCGTCGTGACAAGCTCCGGTTCGATTCGGACCCACATCAGCTGCCTCCCCCCATGTTTGGATTCCCTTCCGGGTCGGGCGATCTCCATACCGCTCTATGTAAAACTGATCCAATTGTCAATTTCCAGTCAAATCTTGAATTGTTACCATACAATCCCTCTTCACAACTCTACTATGGGCATGAATTGGCACAGATGCTTCTCCCACCAAGCCAAAACCAGGTTCCATCTCTAACCCTGGCACCCAATAATAGCCAGTGTGCTGTAGGACCAGGGCCTGGACCACTTGGCCCGTTTACCGGCTATGCGGCTGTTTTGAAGAGTTCGCGGTTTCTTAAACCTGCACAGCAGTTGCTTGAAGAACTTTGTGGGGCTTTGAAAGAAGGTAGGGGAGTGTGTGATGAATTGGGTGAGTGTTTGTTTGGTGGATCAAAGGAAGGTAACGATGAAGAAGGGGTTTCATCATCTTCTATCAGTAGTTCGACCAAGCCATGTCGTGTTATGGATCACAGTGGAGTCAATCTGCACAAGCCTGAGTTCCAGCAGAAGAAAGCAAAGCTTTTATACATGCAAGATGAGGTTAGTATTTTTTTTTTTGCTTTTAATTATTGTCAACAACTTGTTATTTAGGGTATGCTTTAGCTTCTAATTTCATGTACTTAAGTCTCATATGTTGCTTGATGTTAATCACATAAGAAGAAAACTGTTCATTTTATTGTGTTTTTATGTCAATGACAAACTTGTTATACAAACTGCCACATAATAAGCTTGATAGTCTACATATGTAGAGATGTAGTATTTTCATCACAGACAATTCAAACTTTTGCATAGGTGGCTGTAGTTGTGTTTGCCCCTTTCATAGTAGCACTCATTTATGGCAAGCGAATTATATAGTTGAAGTGTTGGAAAATAACTCATCATCGTTTATACTTTTTCTGAATCAGAGTAATTATCTTCATTTCAACAACATTAGCATTTTGGCCAATGAAAATTAATGTCTGTTTAGTTATCTACCTGTTAGATAAACACAATTAGCTAGATTTAACCTTGATTGTAACAATTGTCATTTTTCTAGTTAGCAAATTACATCAGGTACTAATATGTCTGATCACAATGTCGTCTAATCATATATAATTTCAATTGTAATAACAATGAAAATTCAGGAGCTAAAAGAACAGCGTTTCTCATTGTTAAAATATTTGGTAAATGCTGCTAGCTAGTACATCTTTCACTAGTAAAGTTATACGTTGTAAAAATGTTATTGCGCAAACTGTCTAAAACACCCCAAGTTGCTTGCAAGTTGTAACTCAAATTGATAGAGTATTTCATAGGAAATATGGACAACAATTGTCCAAAATCTACTAGGCATCTCTAGCAACTAGCAAGATTTTATACATTGTTTATATAAAAACATTGATAGTTAAGTGCTTAAGTGGCCTCTATTTGGTGAAGTGTTGGTACGGAATACAATACTGGTGGGACTTAGTAATACAGTTAATAACGAAAAATTGAAAATTCCATCCATTAAATTCTGAATAAAACAAATGAGGCGGGAAAGAGAAACGTTCTCCATTATCTAACAAGATAGAAAATGCTGCATTGTGAGCTTAATATTCTGATTCCAAATTCTATAAACAATGCCAAAGTGGGAGTTTTTGTGAATTTTGGTTTCTAATACGGGTGGTAGGAATCAATACTTCATAACCAATAATGATTTCTTAGGCCTGCTTTATTTTTTTATGTTTTTGACATAATCCTTTAGTTTCATAATTTCTCAAAAAGAGCAACCTTATTTTTTTTCAAGTAATCGAAACAATTTTTTTCATAATTACTAAACAGCAACCTTATTTTTCTAGTAACTGAACAAAGCTTTGTAGTGGCCAAGTTGTGTGTGCCTTCGAAGATAATTTGTCTTTCAAGTAAACCGGCAAAAATTTCTCAATTGTTGGAAGTGCTACACAAAATATAATTGGAGATTGAAGTGTTTAGAAATTCTGGATCATTCAACCTGAAGTCATGTAACAGAGATGAAGACAGCCATAGTTTGTGAAGATTATAATTCTTCTCTTTATGAACAAGTGTGAGTTCAATTTTCCACAAGAGTCATCTCAAGGTTAAATAGTAAATTGATGCCGGAGCTAACAGGAACTCTCGGAAAAAAGGACAGCCATACTAACTAATCTATCCTTTGTTTTCCATTCCAAAATATTGTGTAGAGAGTATTCTGGACCCTCAAGGGGCAAATGATCTTTACAAGCTTTTCACAAGCTTGTGTAGAGTGTATTCTGAACCCTTAAGAGGCAAATGATTTTCACAAACTTTATCCTCTCAACAAATATTAAACCAGAAAACAAAAACCTATAGTTCTTTCCATGAACGTCCTCCCAAGGGGTGTACCAAAAAATCGCTGACCCGCTCATCCCATCCGACCCACCCGAATTAACCCATTTTTTGACGGGTTGAAACGTTGACGGGTCGGGTACATGTTTGATATTTAGTCAATCGGTTATTCTAGGTTTGGTTGAAATTTTGACTCTACCAACTCATATTAACCCGCCCAAATTGTTTTTAATGCTAAATTACATTTTAAAAATATTTATCCTACACAATAAAATAACTTACTCCTATAAAAAATTTAATCAATAACATGTGTTTATTTATATTATATATTATATCTAATATTTTTTCTTACGAATAACATGATTATAAATATTTTTATCCATATGTTAATACTCTAATATCATTATGATATTTTATTTATCATTTATTTTTTCTTTAGTTTCAATTATTTTATTTGTTAATATGAAATAAGATTAATAAAAAAATTATCATAGAAGTTCAATAAAAATTACAACTCGTTTAACCCGCAAAACTCGTATATAAAAATCTATGGGTTGGATGGGTTGATGGGTTGGTTGGGTCGAACTTTTTTCAAACCGGAATAATTGAATTTGGTTAATTTTTTTACAAAAATACATTAACCCACCCGTTGTGAAGCCCTAGCTCCTTCAATGCCTCCATTAACCTGGAATTAAAGTCTGATGATGATTCCCATATCTGTCTGAGCTATATTGACTTGCGGAATGTTGTGACTAGCAACTCAAATCATATATATAATAAAATGTTAATTCCCCCTCATCTCAGTCTGCAAGCTTCCCATAGAAGCATAATCCCAATTCACTATTTTTCAACCAAAATCCTGTGATTGAACGGATTTAATTGTCAGGTTTTATGTTTCTTGTTAGGAATGAATATAGAGATATCTTCTGCTTTTATAAAGAGCAAAAGACTGCTACTATTGTTATCAAACATAACCTAAAGGTGAAATAGGAATAACCAACCTATTTCATTTATAGAAAAGTGTATACAACTTTTTACCTTTTTGATTCCAACTTTCTTGTTTGTCATGTATAATTATCAAAGAAGATTATGATCGTTCCTTATCGGTATATTAATATATTATAAGGAGAATGTTATGATCTTTGCCCACTCAAATTGAAGCTTATCAACATTTTGCAACATTTAAATGCAAACAATTAGAAAAAGAAATAAAATGTTACATAGTATTCTATTGAGTAATTTGCATGTATTTTACCTACACGGTTTAACATTTAAAAGTTTCGCATATGCTGCATGAAAGAAATAATTTGTCTTGTAGATACATAAAAACCTACAAGACAAAGGTTGGAGACAAAAATTGGAGACAAAGAAGGACGTCAATCATATTAATCATTGCTATAATGTAGTATTGTATATATGAAATTTAGAGTACTTTTGATGGTTCTAAATAATAACTAGCCATCAAATAGTCCTAACCATTATCTATAGTACTTTCAGTTGTTCCTATTTTTTCTTTTATTACTAAAAAAAGTGAATCTCTATGTTTCTGATTGAGAAGACTTTGGAAATCGTTTACTTTCAATCATCTGAGCTCAAGTGGTATATAGGATGATGATAGCCTTTTGAGCTTTCTTCACTAGGGATGACCCAATTGAGATCAGCGAACGATAAAAACTCAAACATATGAACCCAATGTGCTCATAAATTTACCACTGCCTTAAATATAATAGCAATTATATGCTGCTATCAATTTTTGTTTGGCAACAACATCTTTTGTATGCATACTGTATTGTTTGAATATTCTGTTGTGAATGAATACCTCATCAATGTAGAGTTTTGACTTTTTAAAATCATCAAACAATCTTGATTTGATTAACTGCCATCTCCAATTATGCTTAATCTTTATTCAATGGGTCATTTGAAAAGGCATCAAGACTAATTCTTCGGAATTGTATAGCAAGTAATTATGGGTAATTGAAGAACTTGTGTTAGTTCATTTGAAAGTTAGTAGAGAAAAAATGGCTGGGAAGATATTTAGTCAAATGATGTTAAGCTATTATCAAGTCCGATCGGTGTGCAGCAAAAATAATAGAAGAATAAGAAATACAAATTAAGCCCAACTGCAAAGCAGGTAGATATATGATGAATTTGCTTCAGAATATAAATCAATGTAAAATGTAGCGGTGATCTAAATTTAATATAGTATGATCAGAGCAAATCTTCTTGGGAGGTTGAGTTGAGGGCTCAATATCGGAGACATTTTTTGAAGTTGAGATTTCGAATCTTCAGTTTGTTGATCGTCATATAATGTCAATCATTTATCTATCTTATGGAGATTACTATTGTTTGGGATTCTTCTGGTGTATATTTTAACTGAGAATTAAGAAACCTATTTTTACTTTCACATTTAGTTTTCTGAACAGTGGTGAACTTCATTAACTTGAAAATTGTTTCTTATTTTTCTTGATTTTATCAACTGCAATTAACATAGCTTCAAACAAAAACACAGGTTTGCAGAAGGTACAAACAATACCACCAACAAATGCAAATGGTGGTATCCTCTTTTGAGTCAGTCCCCGGTCTAAGCACCGCCACACCTTTTGCAACACTAGCCCTCAAATCCATCTCAAAGAATTTTCGTCGGATGAAAAACATCATTTCAAGCGAGCTTCAGGAGATTAGCCAAATTCTTGGAGAAGAGTCGGCATCATCACCAAGCTCTAGCAGAGGTGCATTGCTGGGTCATTCTAGATTGCCTTACATGGAACATAACCATCCAGTGTGGAGGCCACAGAGAGGGCTGCCTGAGCGTGCTGTGTCAGTGCTTAGAGCTTGGCTATTTGACCATTTTCTTCATCCGTAAGCTTCTTCCCTACGTTCATGCTATGAGCATTTTGTTTCCATTTGCATAATGGTAAAGTTTACCCTGGGCTTTATTAATTGGTAGTTTGAAACAGGGTACAAAGAATATTTACTGAACAAATTTACTATCTTAGTTTGGACTTAACTATTTATAACATGATGCATGAGGGCCCTATAAAGTATAAACTACAGATTTCATATGTTTTTTATGTATATATTAATTTTCGTTTTAAGAAACTAGTTATCTGCCCATGAATTTTTAGTTTAAGGGCATAGTACTGTTTATTATCTCAACTTTCATATGTAATTTCTGATGAATTAATGTATCATATTTTTCATTTTTGACCAACTTGCTAGTACAGCTTTGAATGTCAGTAATATCTAATGTCAGATCAAGTAAAAGCTAGTATAATAGGTAGTCATTTTCCATCAATGGTCCCTTGGCTGTATATGGGTCAATCTGACAATGAATGATTAAATGCATGTATATTTATGTGGTGAAAAGAACAGTAATTGTTTGTACTTTTACTGAAGGTATCCAACTGATGCTGATAAGCACATGCTTGCTACTCAGACTGGCCTCACTCGCAACCAGGTTGAACGTCTGTCTCTCTCTCTTTTACATGCACAGACAACATATTTAAGGCCCTTTGTATTATGTTCACTTCATTCGAAAAGCAAGCTATACATCAGCTCCACTGTTAGTCTCATGAAATGTCATCTTTGCTTGATTGCCAAAAAATGAGTTAAATGTATTCCAGACAGTTTTGGAATATAATGTATAGTATATAGGCCTATTCAACGAACATGAATCAAATTGAATGCTATGCCATCATTCTTCTAGGACTATTCCACTTTCGTTGTTGTCTTGTTTCATAACAAGGTTTATTTCTGGTGCTAATATGACCACAACAAGCAGTTAAGCTATGATATAGATGAACAGTGATATACAAATAACTTGATTGGAGGATGAGGAGACCAATTGTCCTTTTAGTTTATTGTATGGAGCCTGTAAGTTGTCATGAATTTGGATCCTGCTAACATGGTTTCTTAATTTGATTTTCTTGTAGGTCTCAAATTGGTTCATCAATGCTCGTGTCAGGCTTTGGAAACCCATGGTCGAAGAAATACATATGCTCGAGACAAAAGGAAAGAATGGGATGGGATCCGACAATTCAGCCTCGACCAACTTGCCAGACTCAAAAGTTAATGCACCAAGCAGGTCCGGGCAGTTCAGCAATCCAGGATTAGAAGATCGTGAGCACATTAACCCGGCATTGCTTGATCCGATATGGCATATCGACAAGAGATCAAGGGTGCAAGATGAGGCAATGGAGGGGAACTTAATCAGCTTTGGAGGGTATTCAGGTAGTGAAATGGATATTGGTGGGTTTGGAGGTGCAGTGTCATTAACACTTGGTCTGAGACATGATGGCATCCAGCAGCAGCAACATCAACAACTGAAACAATTTGGCGGACACATGTTGCACGACTTTGTTGGTTAAAATTGTTAGTCTTTTATTCTAAAAGAAATTTGACTGGCGCTATAATTAATTGAAGTGAATCGTATTGGTAAATGATTTGGTAGTTCTGTTATATATGTATTTTAGCAATTATTAATATGTGGTTTCCTTTAAAATACGTGTACTTGGGCCTTTAAATAATCGGAAACCAAGTGCACTAAAATAAATCATATTCTTAAAGAATAAAAGACTGTCGAATTAAATCTTTGTAGAGGCCATACTTCCGCTTGTACGTCATATTATTTTGATGAGTTTTATTCTAGTATTCTCATTTGAAAATTAGTTAATTGAATTAAAATGTGAAGTGTTATTTATAAATCATCAGTTATAATTTAATATTTTATATTTAGCCGGAGTATGAAAACAAACTTCTATTTCAGTATCTTGTTTCGATTGTTGGTTTCAGTGTCTTGTTTCTATTTCAGTATCTTGTTTCGATTTGGGTATACCTCGTATTGTTGGGTGCAATTCAGTTAGGCATTAGTCCAAAATCGAAATTCTAACTACACAATTGTAAGTTTCTGTGTAAAAGATCTAAGGTAGTAAATTTAAATAACGGAAGCGAGAACTTACTTTTCATCTTGTTGAGTTTTTCGTTGATGGAAGAAGCGTGCGCCTTGCTGCATTCTTTTGCTTTATTCCTTGGTCTGTTCGCTAACAGATCATTCCAAGGAGACATGAGTGCTCTTTCTTTTTTGACTGACGAATAAAGTCTAGGTACTTTGATGTTAATGGAGAGAGAGCAAGAGAGAGTATTAAGTGCATCACATGCACACCTAACACACTCTTATTCTTTGGAGATTCGACGCTTATATACTAGTGATAACATATTTTGGAGAGATCTCGTAACTAATAACAAATACTTTAGGGTCCGTTTGGCACTCCAAAGAATAGCCTATTCTTTGGAATAGATTTGCTATTCCAAAAATTGAAAGTGCCAAACACGGTTTAGTATTTTGGAATAAAGTTGGTTTTAGCTAATCCGCTATACCACCCATATGGTGGTATAGCCGGTTTAGCAATTGTGGAATAGACTTCGGTTTAGTATTAGTATATTTTAATAGCCGGTTTACTATTATTATTATTCATTAGTGTTATTAATATATTATTATAATATTATTGTTATAACATTATAATAATATTATATTATTATTATAATATTATTATATTTAATTTTATAATAATAATATTATAATAATAATATTATAATATAATTATTATATTATTATATTATTATTATATTATTATAATATATTATTATAATAATATTATTATATATTATTATTATAATATTATTATATTAATATTATTACACTATAATAATATTATTATATTTTTATAATGATATTATTATAATAATATTATTATTATAATATTATAATAATATAATAATATTATTATATTTATTGTTATTATTATTTTATAATAATATAATAATATTTTTATAATATAATTATTATATTATTATATATTATTATATTCTTATGTTATTTTATATTATTATAATATTATTATATATTATTATATATTATTATTATTATATATTATTATAATATTATTATAATATTATTATATATTATTATTATAATATATTATTATAATATTATTATAATAATATTATTATATTCTTATAATGATATTATTATAATATTATTATATTATTATTATATTATTATAGTAATATTATATTTATTGTTATTATTATATTATTATATTTATCGTTATAATATTATTATAATATTATTATATTTATTGTTATTATTATTTTATAATAATATAATAATATTATTATAATATTATTATAATATTATTATAATATTATTATTTTTATAATATAATTATTATATTATTATATATTATTATATTTTTATATTATTATATATTATTATAATATTATTATATATTATTATAATACTATTACACTATAATAATATTATTATATTTTTATAGTGAAATTATTATAATATTATTATATTATTATAGTAATATTATATTTATTGTTATTATTATATTATTATATTTATCGTTATAATATTATTATATTTATTATTATTATAATATTATATTATTATTATTACAATAATATTATAATAATATATTATAATAATATATTATTATAATATTTTTATATTATAATAATATATTATAATAATATATTATTATAATATTTTTATATTATAATAATATAATTATATTATTGCAATATTATTATATTATTATATTTATTGTTATTATTATTTTATAATAATATAATATTTAATAATAATATAATAATAATATTATAATATAATAATATTATTATATTATTAGTCTTAATATCACCCTTCAACTATTCTATTCCAAATCACAAATGCCAAACAACATTAAATAGTCTTTTCTACCACTCTTCCAAAATCACACTATTCTAGCTCTATTCTACTTTTTTGGCTATTCTAGCTATATTTCTTCAAATGCCAAACGGACCCTTAGAGATTATTTGATGCTAATATTCTCTCCAAAACATTCTCAAACAGTGTGTACAAGTATACACAAGATATGATATGACTTTGATGCCAATGCAAGGAAGAATCAATCAAATCGGGCAAGTTTCTAGTTGTCTCGCAAGATATGATATGATATGATATGACTTTTATGTATATATGAAGTAGTTTTTAATATTAAATTTGTATATTTTTTTTATAAAAAGTTTAAAACTTCATAAAAATATAATAACTAACTTACATAATTATAATTTAATATTTTGACGTGATTATAGTATTGATATCAATATTTTTTATGGTGTGAAGTTGATCCATTTAAAAACTTTAGTCTGCTCTTGATATTTTGTAATTTACCTTTGTAACTACATGTCTGTTTATCACTTGTAATTGTATGTTTTTTTAAGAAGAAGTGCGGTCTTTGTTCCAAGTCTAATTTAAATTTTTCGATCCAAAATCTTATAGAATTGAGTTTCGAATCTACGACATTTCTTTGAAAGAACATTGTTTTTAATCACTAGATCAAGAGATGTTTCTTATTATAATTGTATGTTTAAAATGGAGATATTGTAATTAGAAATTATATATTAAAGCATTATTGTTTTTTCAATACTAACTGTAGCGTGTTGTAGATAGATGTGGCAAAATTCGACCTGATTCCGACTCGATTCGATTTTTTGATAAGTCAAATTAACCAAAACTCAATCCGACCCGAGACGATCCGCAATCCGAGACAAAGCGACACGTGAATGATCCGAGCGCGACCCGACCCGACCAGAGACGACCTGTAACCCGAGATGGTGCGACACATGAGGACCCAAACCCGACCCGACCTGATCTGAGAAGACCCGTAACCCGAGATGGAGCGACACATGAGGATCTGAGCCTGGCCCGACCAGACTTGACCTGATACAACTTGTAAATTGGTCTAATCATATCTTGCATACATCATAATCTAATTTTACTAACAAATTAACATTAGAAAAATTCAAGATTTAATAACACAATTCAATAATGTAATCTAATCTTGGCCGATTGAATATAAAACTCAACATAGTACTCGAAAGTTGTCGGTTCAATCTGACCCGAGTCCGACCAGATCTTGCCCGACACGACCCAAAAATCGAAAATTGTCGACGCAGCCCGACTCGAAACCTGACCTGATATCGCCATATCCGACCTGTTAGCCGAAAAAGACCGACGCGATCCCGATCTCAACCGATCCGACCCATGACCCGAAAGTTATCGACACCTAACGACCCTACCTCACCCGACCCTACCTGCAACTCGATTTTTGTCGACAGTTAAGCCCGACCGACCGCCCAAACCCGTCCAACCAATCCAAATTCGCCCGCCCGACCCGACTTGCCACCTCTAGTTCCAGAAGATGTGTGCGACACCGCTGCATATCGCGTAGGTCGAGAATTGAAGTTCGAACAAATGTGAGAATGCATTTGGGAAAAAAATGAAGTATTGGAGAATGGAGACATCTAATCTATTCAGTATATAGACACTAACAAATAACTGATGCAGTGTATTGTCTGCATCATTGTTATAAAATTGTTGGAGCCATGTCTATTACAAAAATGAAGAACTTTTTTGTTCTCTAATTTACAATCCGGCAGTATTAATTATGCGATACTTGGAGCCATACTGCTTTCAGCTAGTGTATGCTTCTTCCTCGAGCCAACTCAAATTTTGATCACATCAATTAAAGCCCTAGATAGATCTCTTTGCCGGGGTCCCGGTGAAATGTTTGAAAGAGAAGAAAAAGACTAAAAGAGGAACATTTTTAACGCAACAACACGCCTGTGGGGACATTATTGAGGTTATAAAAAGGAAAAAATAACATGCTGTGCAATTAGAAATTGATGGACGTTTAGAAGATGGAGACAGGAAAAGTGTTAATTCTATAGACAAAAAAAAAAAATCAATTTTATACCACTCCGTTGAAAAAAATTTAAAAATGTTACCCTTTACTCATAAAATGTCAACCTGTGATGTAAGAAATATGAACTGTATTATTTTCTTTTCTGAAATATGGTTAACAAGCTCCTTAATTACCTAAACATACAGCTTGGGAATTCCATAATCTCCGGATGTATTTATTGGTCCAACTGTCCAACATCAACGCCCTTCATGGCGTCATTTCCTGTCGTTGTAATGTTGGGTTCCGTCATTCAGCCGAATTCGTATCTCCCGGAATAATGCGGGGTTTCGAAATGATCAGCAGACAACATTGTTATGCTGTAAATTCGTTGGTACTATAGGAAAAATACTATACGGACAGTCTCGTCGCTGTAGCAGCGGTGATAATGCAGAAAATCCACTGCTGCCAATCATTTCAGGGGATGTAAATTTCATTCAGCCTTGTACAGTTGTACTGGGCTTGGGCCGGTTCCGGTCTTTTTTGATCCAGCTAAGAGCAACGGGACCAAGCGTGCTTAGTGCGATTTTAACCAAAATAGAAAACTCTTAACAAACAGCTTTTATTTTGTCAAAAATTCCCATCGAAAAAATTAACAAAAAGTTGTACCAAATTTCTAAAAACATCAAATTATATGCATTTCCGAAAATATATAATACATGTTCATGAAATATTGTTATGATATATTTATATTAAAATTCATAACTCAGATAATTTTGACAGAAAAGAATTATATTTTACCAATAACAAATATAACATCAATATATTTTGTGTGATAAAACAAGCCGCGGCGAACTCGTATCCTAGTTAAATAAACGATATATAACCACATCATGACACTGTTTTCTTCCCTATGATGCAACTCCAGCATTGATGTTTTATCCTTGATACAGCTTTATTCTTACTGTAGCAAAAAGTAAATTGTTAAATTCGAAATATACCAGTTTGCAATTAATCAAGAACTTCAGACATATTGGACATGTTGGGTACACTCTTATATCTACTTGTATGTATTCAAGTTCAAAGTTAACTCATTTGAAGCTAAAACTAGATGAATAAGACACATTCATATTTAAATATTTCTATACTACAGTTAGTAATCACATTAACCCTATATTAAGCAAAATGAACTCCACTACAAAATAAGTAAAGGGCCACGAGATAAAATTGGACAATTTGGCTTGGCAAAACACAGTAAATCTATCTGAGCGGTAGTACTATTGATGGTTAATAAACATTCCAAGATCATCTGGTCATACATTGAGCACATTCCTTTAGATTCTTCAACAGGAACATATCAGCATATTCCTTATTTCACAAATCAAATTAATTGTTCTCCCCAACCCTATATAATTATACCAGTCTTTGTTTAGAAAATGCAATACCTAACCATCTTCCTCATTCCAAAACCGAATTGTTTGTTCGAAAAAAATACCCATTTCTTCCAAACTCATAATTTTCTATCTAGACACACCTTAAGTTGAATCATAATGTCCGGTGAGCCACGGGGACATCATGTCCTGAGCACTCTCGACTCTGCTCGGACTCAATGGTATCACTTTACCACAATTGTCATTGCTGGCATGGGTTTCTTTACTGATGCATATGACCTCTTTTGCATTTCCCTAGTTACGAAGCTAATTGGGCGTCTCTACTACACTATTCCAGGCTCTGCCTCACCTGGAACCCTCCCACCAAATGTTGCCGCTGCTGTAAGTGGTGTGGCCATTGTTGGCACCCTCACCGGCCAGCTGTATTTTGGCTGGCTAGGGGACAAGATGGGTCGAAAAAAGGTTTATGGACTGACTTTGATGATGATGGTTCTGTTTTCTGTGGGATCCGGTTTGTCCTTTGGTCACTCTTCGAAGTGTGTAATTGGGACCTTATGTTTCTGTCGCTTCTGGCTTGGCTTTGGCATTGGTGGTGACTACCCTCTCTCGGCAACCATCATGTCAGAGTATGCCAACAAGAAGACAAGGGGATCATTCATTGCTGCTGTCTTTGCCATGCAAGGTGTCGGAATCCTTTTTGCTGGCTTCATCACAATTGGTGTAGCAGCTATCTTCAGGGCTAAATTTCCAGCTCCGCAATATGCTGTTGACCCTGTTGCCTCCCTGCCAGCGGAGGCTGACTATGTTTGGCGCATAATTCTCATGTTTGGTGCCTTCCCTGCAATGCTAACCTATTACTGGCGGTTAAAGATGCCAGAAACTGCGCGTTACACTGCCTTAGTTGCTAAGGATGCGGGACGAGCAGCTCAAGATATGTCAAAGGTTTTACAAGTTGAGATAACAGAAGAACAAGCAACAGCAAACACATTGAGGACTGAAAAACAATTTGGTCTCTTCTCAGCAGAGTTCCTTCGTCGCCACGGGTTGCACCTTCTTGGAACCACCTCCACATGGTTACTCCTTGACATTGCATTCTACTCACAGAATCTATTCCAAAAGGATATCTTCAGTGCCATTGGCTGGATCCCTAAATCATCCACCATGAGTGCGCTTGATGAGCTATTAAAAATTGCGCGTGCCCAAACCCTTATTGCTCTGTGTGGTACTGTGCCAGGCTACTGGTTTACTGTATTCTTCATTGAAAAAATGGGACGTTTTTGGATTCAGATGGTAGGATTCTCTATGATGACTATATTTATGCTAGTCCTTGCCATCTGGTACAACCTTTGGATCACCCCTGGAAACCAAATTTGGTTCCTAGTTATCTACGGGTTAACCTTTTTCTTTGCCAACTTTGGCCCCAACAGTACCACATTTATTGTTCCAGCAGAGATTTTCCCGGCTAGGCTAAGGTCAACCTGCCATGGAATCTCTGCTGCCTCTGGCAAGCTTGGGGCAATCATTGGTTCTTTTGGATTCCTTTATCTTGCTCAGAATAAAGACCCGACAAAAACTGACCATGGATACCCCCCAGGAATTGGTGTAAAGAACGCTCTCTTTGTACTCGCTGCTTGCAATCTTCTGGGCTTAGGGATGACTGCTTTAATACCTGAGCCCAAAGGAAGATCTCTGGAGGAAATGTCGCGTGAGAATGAAACAGAGGGGGCTCCCACAGCATTCAATCAGAGGCCTTCCGTTTAACATGTTAGCGATCTCATAGGATGACACAATCAGATTAGAAAGAGTTCAACTACATGCAGTCCTACCCAAAAAAACTTTTGTAAGGTTAAATATACTATAATTTTAGTAGAGTATTAGCGAGTTTCAACAAAGTAGAGGTGGGAGATGAAATTAAAAGCTAGGAGCTGGAAAACGAAACAATATTTTAGGAAGTTTGTTGGAGTCCATTTTTGTTATGTGAGGCACAAAGTACTTTAGTATGTTCATTCTTTTATATTTTGGAGGATAGTTTAATTCATAAAGGTCTTTCTCTCTCCACCAAACTTTATCAATGTTGCCAACTATATTTAGACGATGGTCTACCGAATAATCAATAACAAGATGAATATCAAACATTGTCCTTTTTTGAAAAAGAAAATTTATAAAGTCGGTGCTAGGCATCCTATATCACTGTTCATGAGTGCACATTTGAGTAGAATATGAAGGAAAACAATTAAATTTATTATTCTAAGGGTGATGCAGCTTTCCCACTTTGCTCTTGTCAATATACTTTTTTGGTTCATTTACCTGAAGTACTGATTGAAGCCTTGCTTAGGAATAGGGTATAATATACAATCCCTTCCAGCCAACCACCCGTACATACATAGGTTCATGTTGTGAGTATGCCAAAAGGATTCAGAACGGGTGTGAAGTTAGGTCCCTTGCAACAGAACATCTCTGACTCAGTAGCCTCTATACTGCCACGGAACCGTATCCTCTGCGCTCACTTTTCTTCTTTTTTTGTGCTCTCTCTTCGTAGCTAATCTAGACCGTCGGATTAAAGATCAACACTCGACCATCACTGATATGATTCAGAGGAGAGTCGTTGATCTTTAATATGATGGTTCAGATTAAGCTGCGCAGAGAGCGCACAAAAAAAGTGCGCGCAGAGGATTTTGTTTCATACTGCCACAACTGATTTCATTATCGCGCATGCAGCTGATGTCTTTAGCCTACATAATAGATGGAGAATACATCACAACTGACCTTATGTCAAGCCACTTAAGACATGCCCTTGTATAGTGATGCAAAAATGTGCACATAGTTTCTTCATTTAAATTCAGTAAAAGTCTTTCCTCAAACTAATTGATAGTAACTTGAAAAGAACAACAAGTTCTGATTTTTATCTGACAAAGAAATTTCTTGGCTTTTCCCCCCTCATGTCTACCTTTTATTTCCCTTTAAACCAACTTTTGATGAAGGTGTGAAAAGATGCAAAGTCTAAATTTATGATTTATCCGAACAAAGTTTGAACTTGTTATCTCAAGGTAGTAAATCATTGGCCGAATCAGAGGTTCTATTGTTACTTTCTGCAATCATTAATAGCATTATCATCGTCTCCACCATTAGGTCTACACAATGAAAGAAAAAGTAAAATCACAAAAATTCTTTCAACCTTGATTGATAGTAGCAATGAAACATACACAAACGCACACTAGGTGAATCATTCGTCATTAACCGAGGTTATTACAAAGCTCCATTTATCAACGCAAACTAAGGAATCTAACCTACAGAAGGCTCAAGTGAAGAGACTCGAACGAAGATTGAAGCTAATGTGCCGACCATTCAAAGACTCAGTTGCTCTCTCACTATCTCCCTCTCTCGTTCGTTCTCTCTCCAACCCTCGTCGTACCTACTCTTTGAATGAATTAGAGAGGGGTTCTAGTCATACAACTCAAATTGGGCCGAGCATATCAGGTGCAAATGAGAAGTAGAAACCCATGTTTTCTCGCAGCAAAACCCTTGTTGGTAATTTAGTATGTATGTGCATCATCGAATGCAATTGAATCAAATTTTCTTTCGCTCTTCCAAAGACCAAACTGTATTGGATCCGCATTATTTCGTTGATTTTAAATTTTGTAGGATCGCTTTAATACTTGTGAATTGTGATGGACAATAAATGGAGTAATGATACCAGAGTCATAACACAATTTCCATTGAAAATTGACAAGAAAAAGTACTTGAAGGAAATTGAAAAAAAGACACTTGTACCTGACATAGAAATAACACATATTTGCTAAACAATGTTGTCATTTTCCCTTCATAAATTCCATAATCTGCACCTAATTACGTTGCAAGTACACTGTAAACATATATATTAGCCCCCAAAAAAATATCTTAAAATCCAACAAGTTACAATTTATCATTTTACCAACTTAAACTCCAATAATTCAGCTATAAGCCGTTAAACTGGGACCGTATGTTTGTAGCTGTCATCCGATGTTTCATTACCTTCGTTCTCACCAGACATTTCCTCTAGTGATTTTCCTTTTGATTCAGGCACCAGAAAAGTACAAAATAACCCCAAGATATTGCACCCTGCAAGTATGAAGAGAGAATTCTTCACGCCAATACCAGGAGGGTATCCATGATCTGCCTTGCTCGGGTCTGGACTTTGAGCCAAGTACAGGAACCCAAAGGATCCGATGATAGCTCCAACCTTGCCGGAGGCTGCAGATATGCCATGGCATGTTGATCTAAGTCGAGCAGGAAATATCTCAGCTGGCACTATGAATGTAGTGCTATTCGGTCCAAAGTTTGCAAAGAAAAATGTAAATGCATACATGACCACGAAACCAATGTGATTTCCTGGGGTAGTCCAGTGATTGTAGGGGATGGCCAGCCCAAGCATGAATACCGACATCATAAAGAAGCCAACAAGCTGGATCCAAAATCGCCCGATAATGTCAATTAGAGCAACAGTGAACCAATAACCAGGTACCGTGCCGCAAAGAGCAATTAAAGTTTGTGCACGTGCAATCTTGTATAATTCGTCGAGTGCACTCATAGTTTTTGGTTTTGGGATCCAGCCTATGGCACTAAAGATATCTTTTTGGAAGAGATTTTGAGAATAGAAAGCAATGTCAAGGAGGAGCCAAGTTGTGGTGGTACCAAGAAGATGCTTTCCATGACGGCGAAGAAATTCCATAGAAAACAAACCATATTGAGACTCATCCTTTGGGTCCATAGACTTTGCCTGTTCTTCGGTTATCTCGACTTGTAATACTTTTGACATGTCTGCAGCAGCCTGCTTTGCGTTTTTAGCAACCAATGCAGTGTATCGAGCGGTCTCTGGCATCTTTGCTCGCCAGTAATATGTCGCTCCAGCAGGTACTGCACCGAACATGAGGATAAATCGCCAGACATAGTCCGCCTGAGGTGGCACAGAAGCAACCGGGTCAATCTCATAATTTGGTGCTGGGAACCGTGCCTTAAAGATGGAAGAGATGACAATGGCCACAAGACCACCAGCAAGGATGCCGAAACCCTGCATGGCAAAGACTGCAGCAATAAAAGCACCACGTGTCTTCTTGTTAGCATATTCAGACATGATGGTGGCAGACAGAGGGTAATCACCACCGATGCCGAAACCAAGCCAGAAACGGAAAAAACACAGGGTACCCATGACCGTCTTAGGCGAATGGCCAAAGGACAAGCCTGATGCTAGCGAACACAAAACCATCATCATCAAGGTCATTCCATAAACCTTCTTCCTACCCATCTTGTCACCAAGCCAGCCAAAAAATAATTGACCCGAAAGAGTTCCGCAAAATGCAACCCCATTCACAGCAGCTGCGACATTCGGTGGGAGCGTCCCAGGGGTAAGGGACCCGGGAACGGTGTAGTATAATCGGCCGAGGAGTTTTGTAACTAGAGAGATGCAGAAGAGGTCATATGCATCAGTAAAGAAGCCCATTCCAGCAATAATGATTGTTGTGAAATGATACCTTTGGGTCTTGGCCACATCAAGGGCACTTAAGACTTCAAGGGATTGTTGTTGGGACCCAGCCATTGCCCAAAACTTGGTGTTTCGAGGCGCAGGAAGGAGTGGGGGGGGGGGGGGGGGGGGAGATCTTTTCTACTATCTAATTGTGTTTATCAACTCTCTCTATGCTAGAAACAGTAAAAAATTGAGGAGATACTATATAATGAGATGAAAAGGTATGTCCTTGTGGAATATTCTAGGATTAAAGTAGACAGAATTTATTGATTGTTCGAATTCAAAGACCAACAATTTTCAGCGTGTCAAAGATGGATGTTTACTTATTTTGTGCAAGCGTATAAATTTTAGATTTTATGGCTCGTTATTAGAATGGTATAATTCTCAGATTATTCCCTCTGGAACAAATATGTTTTGGTTATCCACCTCTGATTCTTGGAGTTTTCTTTATTTAGGCAGATGTACAACGAATAAGAATTCTATGTTTGCTAAATTTGTAATGGGGCTAAGTTATTACATTCATTACTCCTAATTAATGGCTTGCTAGCTGGTGATTATCATTCTGTTAAAAGCCAGTGGATACATTGGTGGTTACAGTATAATCATAAACGGCTCACATTAGCCGTTTTATTGAGAGGCACTGTAACATTATATATATATAATAGGAACTTTTTGTTTACAATCGATCAGACTAAAGTAAAAGAAAAAGTGTAATACCAGGAGGAGTGGAGGCTTGAACGCTATACAAAGATGGATACTATTCTAGTAAAAAAAAATTAAATTTCACGTACCAGCTGATTCAGGCATACCATTTTAGTAGCAATTAATCACATAGTCGTAGAAAAAAACACATTATACTTCCCAAAAAAATTAATGAGCACCGAAAGACTTCCAACAACCAAGCAACCTATTCAATGTAGAATTGTCATCAGATATATGATTAATTGTTATACACAATTTAACTTCCATCCTCCGTACATATATCTTGTTGATTAATGAAATTAGTTGGTTTTTTGCCAACTGCTTAAAAAATAACCACAATTAATCATATAACATGTATAAAACCGTAATTGATATTTTTAACAAAACTAAGTATGTTCTGACCCGATACCAAATTACTAATAACATTTAAACATGTTAGCGATTTAACAAATTTATTTCAAGATTATTCAAAATAAGCAAAATTAACAATTACACCGAAAAATGTCAAATAATATTGGGTGCTTATTAAAAACATAAATAAAATTAAATCATTCATTAAGTTTGCAACATACCAATTACTAAATATTAAGAAAACTCATGTTTGTCTTATGTAAATTCAATAAGTTGATTAATATTAATAAAATAATTTGCACAATTATTAAAGACAATATAAATATTATCAAGAGGTTATGTACCGCGCTACAACGATCACAAACTCCCTCAAACTAGGGAATACAAACGTTTGTTTTATGTATCCGCTGAGTGTTTCCTATTTCTTTTCTTTTTGAGATAAAGATAGGAATCAAGCTATCCAAATTTAAATGACTTAAAGTATTTTCATTTGGGTTTCGAATCCAAAACTCTCACATAAAAGTCATTGCTCATAGCCACTAGACCAAGAGCTAATTTTCTTTCCTATTTCTTATCATATATCCAATTAATAATATACTTAACAAACGTGGCATGGATTAAACTTTTTTTGGACATATGAGAGTTCTCAAAACGAAGAATTAAAACTACGCTTTCATTGAAGTCATTCCAGTTAGATACCACTTAATTACTACACTGTTTGCTTGGCATGGATTAAATTAATCGCCAGATATATTAATAATATTCTAGCAATTGTTTTACGTAACAATGATATAATTTTGCCTTATTATTATGATAAATCATGATTTTGTAGCAAATGGTCTAATAATATAGTGGTGGCTAACTAAAATGACTTCAATGAAATCATGAGTTCAATCCATCGTAAGCACAACATTTACATTCCGTTAAAAAGACATTTAGTTACATAGGCTGAAGTTTCCGGAACCCAATCCATTTAGTTACATAGGCCGGGAAGTGCTTGTGCTAAATCAGATTTTCATTCATTGTGTTGAACTGATACTTAATCTACTCATGTAAATATCGGTCTATCATTATTTGATTGTGAGATTGAATGAGTTCCAGTTCATATCCACCTCAGTCCGTTAATGAGGAGTTGAAGTCTATGATCAAATTAAGTCCATAATTATTTACTAATGTTCAATTCATGTTCAGTTCATTTTATAACCGAATAATATCCACTATTTATTCATAAGTTAACCATGCGAATCTGATTATGTACACCATCGTGCACAATTCAATTTAATGGAAGCTCTTTCTTTATTGTATCGAATAACTTAGGTTTAAGTTCGTATTTCTTTGTCCGAATAACTTAGTTCTTTTTATGCGGAAGAGAGAGTTATAAGTTGATTAATTTATTGAGATGTTTGAACATATTCGCATTTAATCTCACGTTGAGCTCATAATTAGTTCACAATTAATCCAATTCAAATTTAACAATTAAATTTGGACTGAATTTCAACCAAAATTTAAGAAATAATCTATTTCAGAAATATTGAATAGTGTTCTATCTATTTTATTCATGAACCGTCATGCTCAAAGCAACTCTATCAGGATAGAAGAATCCAAACGGAAATTACAAATAAGAGTTAATTTCAACATGGAATATAATTAACGTCTTTCCACTTTGTTCCACCAGGGACCTGCTAGTGGTTGGCGAGCGAGTGGGTTGGTAGTGCCACCTTAACACGTGGCAATTAATTTCACGATCCTGGATCCTAATTTCTTCCGACAACCGTGACCTCTAACCAAAAAAATGTATTTGATATGTAAATAGCATTTACGATGTTGCGAACCTTTGCTGAATATTTCTGCTTTGGCGACTAACATCTCTTAATCAACAAAAGAAGGACCCAACATCATGGGTTCATTTTGACCTCTTGTTAGCGAGTTTTATTTTATTTATTTTCTTACTTCTTAATGCGCAAGAGATTTTCAGGATATTCCCAGAGAAAAACATCAAAAGCAACACCGCAACTTTGATTGAGCATTCGGGTCCACTTACAAGGCAGAATAACTGATGCTTCCCCAACGGATACCATAATGGGAATGCCATTTTATAAGCAATTAACTGCTTTCTACTGCTCTAGGAAAGACTGATAAATGCGCTCGCAATACCCAGCACCTGCTAGTATAATTAAGTACTTGAGTTTGTGTAGGTCCAAGAACAAACGATAGAGACGCAATTAGTACCACGTTTATTTCTTGATTTGTTAGCATTAGCAGGCAAAGAAGTCGACAACAATTTGTCAATTTGAATCCAACAACATAAACAGAGAAAAGGTCTATCTGATCAAAGGGTTATTGTCTGCTCTCTACTTGCTGACGGAGACGATACTGAAACCAACCAACACATTCCAGAGATTCAATCTTAGCTGTACAAGCTACATTTAGAACAAAGCCCTAACTAGCAGCAAGTATTGTACCAAAGTACCAGTGCTTCAAATTTGGTCAAGGCTGCAGAGGAATTAGAACGGCTTAAAACGAATAAACAGTAAACAAGCATGCAGAAAGTATGTACTATAAAAGCACATACATATCATCTCTTAGCTGTCAGGACTTTCTGAGACTATCAGGCTAGTCCAGAGATCTTCAGTACTACTTCATTTGAAACACTATAGAAAGGAATATGCAACTTCCCAGGGAGATGGTCATGGGGCACAGCTGCAATAAACAACAATCAACATAAATAAAAGCATAAAATTTGAAACAAAGGCAACATGAGTTGCTACATCTGGGCAGTAACAAATAAAGTAGCACATCACTGCAAAGTTTTAAAATTAATCCTTCAAGGAGGTACCACGAGAAAAGAACAAAACCGCAATCATTTGAAATAATTCAGTTACTGCCGAAATAGGTTACAATAATAAACCCCAACAACTTAATCTACATTGTTTCATAACAGCAAGAATTTTCCTTTCAGAAAATAATTACGGGGTAACTACACGTTTCAGATCTTCCTACATGTAGTCTTCCTTCCAATTCTTCCAAATATTTGCCTAAGCACCCGCTTGGGAGTCCCAAGTAAATAACCTGATAGCTATCTCTCTGCAAATACAATACATATTCAGTAAAATAACTTGTATTTCCATTATACCAAGTAACACCAAATATTAGGTATTTGCATGTAAATTAATAAAAACCTTACAGGTTATCCCTCAAGCGAAGGAATATCATGTGAAGGAATTAAAATATTCCAGCTTTCTCAATATTAACTCAACTAAATTGTCAAATTATGAACCGCAACCAGGGCAAAGGGAAAAACTACAGGGGAGCCAAAAATTCAGGAAGGGTGACGGCAAGATTTTGTAATTATTTTGAAATTAAAGAAATTTGTCTACAATTTTTATTAATACAAAGCTACAAGCATATTTTCACAAATGTTTTGAACCAGGGGTAGCAAGTGCTCCATCCTGAGAATCTTGCCTCCACCCCTGATTATAATATGTAATAACTATTTTAACAACTCAATCGTGGTTTCAGTTCAGTAGTTAGAACATCTCCATCTCTGAAACTCTTGAAATTTCTAATCTTATGTTGCAATTTTTGAATGAATTTTCGAGATGTAGATGAATTTCTTATTTAGCAATTTTGCTTCAAGAATTCTTATTTAACAAATTTGCTTTAGAATTTACAAACTGACGTGACTTAATCATTGGCTAAAATTGATCGGTCTTCCACATCAGTAGTAGTATTTGAATTAAGAAACTCTTAACTTTTTAGTTGTAGGAATAGAGGGTTTAGAAACTAAACAAAGATCAAATTTCTAAAACCAACTCCAAAGAGATTTCTGGGTTTCAAAAATGAAGATACTGTTACAACCTATCTCACCATGGGGCACCTGCTACCCCTGTAAAAACTGCTAAACACAATTTTATATGTTTAACACAATCTTAGGGAAGAAAAGATGGGACTTGTTAGAAACTAGAAGAATTGCTAAACACAATCAATCATCCAAATTACCCATTAACCTTGTCTCAAATAAAAATATAGGTTAGTCTACATGCAAATACCAAAATATATGATATTCGGCAGAAAATCTAATTCTTATTTACAAAACGAGGACAAGGTAGATGAATAGTATTTAATTGGGACATGTGCACAAGCATATAGAACTGTGAGTTATTCTTTCTTTATTTGAAATATGCTATGAAACATAGACCAAATAAACCTTTCTACACTCTTTTGTGTAAAATTTCTTTTGAAATTATGTTTATATATTGATTAATTTGCACCAATAAGGTCACAGCAAGCACGCATGCTTGTCGGTAATTAATAAAGCAATTGGGAAAAAAGACCAAAATAATTACCCACACTTAAACAAATGCAGGGCCAACATTTGAAGAAAAGGTTAACTGTGTATTGTGTAATGCAGCTCTGAGAGGGATTAAATATGAATGAAAGGCAGAAGTACACTAATTGTTCCTCAAGTTTTATTATTCTCATTTATGTCCTTAAATTCACAAATGATGACAAATATTCTTTTTATGTGTTTGAAGATTGCTTTCAATAAAGAGGACACAAGTGTCACATCAGAAATTAATTCCATCTCCAATATTAGTCAACAAATATTTTCTTTATGTGTTTGAAGATTGCTTTCAATAAAGAGGACACAAGTGTCACATCAGAAATTAATTCCATCTCCAATATTAGTCAATTTTGTAGCTCTTTTCTTTAAGGGAAGAAAAGACTTGGTTGATTTTGGGCCTTAAATTTTTGCATCTCCAACATTTTCTTAAATTAATTCCATCTCCAATATTAACACCTAAATCCCATCGCCGCAGAACCTCCTTATTTCTTAATTATGACCATCCATTTTCTGGAGAGGACATTGTAGGACCAAAATGTTATATAACAGTCTTCAACCAATTCAAAAAGGAAAAAAAGGAAAGAAAAGAAAAAAAAAACAGCAGCCTTCAAGGAGATAAATGAGAACTTTTTAAATATTGAAGCCAAGGAAACAAATGACGTGTTAAAGACCATTGGAGTAATTTGCTTTAAAAAAACAAAAACAAAAAAACAAGGATTTACAACCCCACACTGCCCAGAAAAGGATTTACCTCGAAAGGGATGTCAACCGACAGGATGTCTAACTAAGAAGCTACTAGAAGAATTTTGATTTCTTGACTGCAGGCTTGAGTATTTGGAAGGAGCACATCAGTGTTTCATCTACACTCATCATGGCACCGGCGTTATCGAACTCACCACAGTAATTTGGGGCCGAAAATATTGTGACAAGCTGTCTGTTAGCAAAGAACTCATAACCATCCTCAACGACCTACATACCATCAAAATAAATATTATTTTTTTTACCAAGATCTGCTAAAATGTTGCAGTGGTGAGATTTAACTGTACTGAGCTAATTAGATCTCACTGGGTATGAATCAGACCTGTACTGGTTTGGTCTGACCGTAATTCTTTTTGTACGGGCCTTTGGTGGATATTTGTGCTAAGTTGAGGTTCTACATTCAGACGTAGATTCCATATCAAGATATGACAAAATGATAGAGCACACAATACTGACATCAACTAGCACAAATTAGATGCAATGCTAGCGATATGTACTGTGGTCATTAAAATCCCTGGCCTCAAGCCTCCTGATGACAAATATTCTCTTTATGTGTTTGAAGATTGCTTTCAATAAAGAGGACACAAGTGTCACATCAGAAATTAATTCCATCTCAAATGAAATCAACCAGCCTAAAAGGAAGATGTAGAAATCAGCCAAAAAAACTGAAATATTTGTTGGATATCCCTACCAAATAAAGGAAACATCTCTTGATTATCCAAAAAACATACAAAAATCCCTGTACAGAATGAGGAATGTAAGGAAGCTATAGGGATAACTAGAGAACCGAGGACTAGGGGACAAAGAAGAATATTTGTTTCATGAGACCTGCATTGTTATCCATAACATTGTCATTTGTAGACATGTAAAATAGTTGAAGTTTGCTGACGTACACATAAAATTGCTCAGCATACAACATTTTCAGACATTTGCAAATAACAGTTCGCATGTCTTGCAACTATTGCCATAATCACCCACTTTTTTAATATATTCTGGAGAAGAAAAAAATTATGAATTTTTTTTTAAATTTACTCAAAAGTTAAACAATCTGCTTTCTCCTCACATCAAACAAATCTATTCCCAAAAAAAAACACATGCACACACACAGAAATCACAAGACAACTTTGCTGGTCAAGAAAAGTATGTTATGAGTATTCAAGGAGACCATTTCTTTAAGGCAATAAAAATTCGGGAAGTATTTAATCATGTTTTGTGTGACATAAACAAATTTGCATAGTACTAAATTATCAGCAAAAAGTGCATAGAGTGGTATTTTATAGGAACGCATAAGAAGAGCTAGAAGTTTCAAAACACTGAGACAAATAAGCAAGTCTTCCTGATTTTACCTGATGAGCACGGCATATCAAATCTAAGTCGTGTTTCTGGAGAAACTCGGTGACCTTATCAGGCCCAAATGTAAATGATACACCTCGATCATTCATCCCCCAACCCTGGACCTCATTGCTAGGGTCCGACCACAGAAGATCACACAGCAAACCCTGGTCAGGCACATCTGTTGGTCGTGCTAGATTTCTTATCTGGTCCAAGTTTGTCAGGTCAGGTGATAACCCACCATGCATGCACAACACCTTGTCATCAATAAGTGCTGCAACTGGGAGGCAGTTGAAGCAATCGGTGAAAACCTGTTAATTGTATGCAGCAAATATGAGTTTCTGTGTGGACATATGATTCAGGATAAAGTGCTTGCATTGATGTAGCATAATATCAAAGCAGAATGCCTGAGTTCAACCCCTACTACATCAAAGCACTAAATGTTTACTAACTTATTTGCAAACCATATTGAGATTAATCAATCATCCAGACTGTAATAGTTATGAAATTTAATTACTCAATGATATCTCAGAAATAAACTTGGCATTAAAAAGATATTATATTATTCGTCATGGATTATGTTTGCTTGCAATATCATAAGGACAGCAAAGGTTGGAGTCAAAGTTATGTACAAAAGTTTTACTATTTGAAAAGCTTCAACTTAAGCATCAAAGAAAGTTTTTCTACTTGAACATAAAATCTGATTACAGTTCACCTAATGATGCAAAATTGTTCGGTTACCAGCAAGAATCAATGTATGACTTACATGAAAACTACTTGTTAGTTGCGGGAGGGGGAATATAGTATTTCTGTAATACAGAAGTCCTGATACCATGCTATCAGTCCAATTTCCCAAATGTGCCAAATCTAAACCATCTAGATGTCACTTAAGGGTCAATAAAACTAATGTCCTATCTGTCTAATATTATCTTATTTTTTCTAATACCCCATGTACTTGATAAATATCAAAGTTCTCAAAAGATGACTGATGGTAATTCGAGTAAGGAAATACAATACCTTCCAGAGCTTGACATTGAAGCGGCGTTTGCACTCATCATAGAAGCCATAGATGCGGTTGATGGAGGCACATTCATGGTTGCCACGCAGGAGGAAGAAGTTTTCAGGGTATTTGATCTTGTACGCCAGAAGCAGACATACTGTCTCTAGAGACTGCTTCCCTCTGTCCACGTAATCACCCAGGAACAGGTAATTTGCCTCTGGTGGAAACCCCCCATACTCGAACAGCCGCAGAAGATCAGAGTACTGCCCATGGATATCACCTGTTTGAGGAAATATTGTTAGGCATGTGGAAAAATGCAGTGCAACAAGCAGGACTTGCCACAAGAATAATACCCCACATATCTCAGTGTGTTTACCAAAGTCAACCATGGTATGCAGTCTCTCCAAAGACTGCTTCAGCTGAAAGGCGAGAGTTATACAATATAATATGACAAGCTTTCAGCTTCCTTCAATTATGTCATTATGAAGATACTTTCAACCAATGAACACATTTGGGCCAAACAAAAAACCATTTCTAAATCGATATTTTCTTCTATATTTTACCTTCATTGTCCTCTAATATGATTTCTCTGAACGATGAAAGCAATTGACATATTTACCAAGAAATGAAATAAGTAATTGTCCAATTGAAATGTAAATCAAGTGGAGCGTAAAAGAAAAGAAAATTAATCCAATAGCTGAAAGATTACTCAAACAGTCAATTCTTGTCTATTAGAAAAGCTTTCAAAACGACAACAATAACAACAACAAAGCTTTAAGGGAAAAACTTGGGGGTACACCAAAGATAGGTACACTAGGTACTCCGAGTCACTTCGGACCGTTAGATACATCAAGATTCGCATCATAGATTAAGATTGAATGGTCCGAAGTGACTCAAAGTACCTAGTGTACCTATCTTTGGTGTACCCATGTTTTTCCCAAGATTTAGTCCCAAACAAGTTGGGGTAGGCTAGAGATGAAACCCAATCATAGTGAAAAAGGGGAAAAACCAACTATAATCAAACAAATGCATTTAGAATCAATATAAAAAATAGCAAAGATGGTCAGGTCATCAAATTACACCATACTTGCATGCTTGCACACTAACCACTTTACTAAGCTACTGCAGATAATAATAGCATTCAGGGGGGTTATTTCAGGATTGTTAAACAAATAAGAAGTTTTAAGATGTTGCAGGAAATTTCTACATTAATATGCATCAAAAGGACAATTTGTACATTAATATGCAGAAAATTCCAATCGAATACTGATCACCACAGTCCACTTTTTGAAGCTGAGCAATTAATGATACTGTCTGTGCATCGCATACTGCAGCACAAGATGAAGTTTAATTGCTTGATAGTGGAATGCCAAAAACTTTTCCTTTCACATTTTGGTCAGGAAGAATAAAAGTAAACTCAAACATGGCACAATATCTTCTGGCATTTGATGTCTTTTGTATTTCTCAGGTTTTTACCACAATATCAGCCCAAAATCAATTGTACATTAACCCAAAATCCCAAATGATGTGCATGAGTTAATCAGGTCACATAAAAAAACCACAGTTAATATAAAAATACACAAATGATAAAACAAACAAAAATAAAAGAACTACGGATGTGACATCTACTTTATACTTAGAAACTAACAGACAATGCTAATCACCAAAAAGCTTATGGTAGTACAGGGAAGGACTACAATCACTTAAACAAAAACCACCACACCATGAAAAGCTAACCACAGTTGATGCAAACTAAAACCAATACAATAAAGAATTGGCACTAGTTAAACATTTAAATTAAGAATAACTGCTATCAGAACAAACAAGTTCATTCACAAGGAAACTGGTTGGACCAGAATACACCAATAATGCTGCCCATTCAGGTAAAAAAAAATTGTATCTTGGATTAGTACTATGGATAGCAGCCTGATACAAAATGCCCACCTCCATTAAACATAGATAATCACCAAACTGGTGAAATAATATCTACATACAAGTCAGTAACTAAGGACTTCCATTTTAAAATTCCTATTACTGCAGTCTAAAATATATCAGAAAACAAGAAAATTTCTGGAACAATGGATTGAGAGGAAAAAACGAACGTTCTGCCCTTCAAACCAACCCTGAACAGTATAACACACCCCAAGCCCAAAATTAGGGCAAATCCAGATCCTATTCGAAAGAAAAGAGAAATTAGAGAAAAGATTTGTTTTACTACCGCAGATCTTGATTGGTGCCTCCAGCTCGAGCAAATTGGGTTGTTGCAAAAAGATCTCCTTAGACGCAGCGCAAAGCTGCTTGATCTCAGACTCCGAGAGCTGGGCCTGCTTTCCAGGCCTCCCATTTCTGACTTCTAAAAGCCTCTTTATTATATCATCTAACATCCCTGAATCCATCTCTCCTCCTTCCTTGTTCTTTGAACTTTTCGCCAGCCGAAAGATCAAACTTTCTCAAAATACACCTTTTTTCCGCCGCAAAACTCTTCTCCGTAGATGCGATTCGAACTTCCAAATCAGTAAAAACCCGATCAAGGGTTTTGGATACCTATTTTATTGCAATTTTTTCTCGTGCTGCTCTATTTTGATTGATTTCAGAGATGGAGGAGAGAAAGGGAAGGAGAGATTTGCCTCTTCTCCTTTCTTCCACAAAACCAAAACGAGTGCGACGAAAGGCAGGACAGACCTTTTATGACCCCTTTTTATCGCGAGACACTGCAGGATTTTACGTCAGTTTACAAAACAAAACCTGTCGGAACTCAACAGGAAATATCTATATTACAATGATACTCGTAAAAGTACGTAAGCTGTGTGTTAGTGAATGAAGCTTGATTATTTTACAATGTATCTTGTCCGGATTTGTGAGAGGAGGCCCTTTTTTTGTTCCCGAAATTAACATTTCCTTCTACTAAGCAAGAGACTACCAGATCAGCGGATCGGCTCTTTTCCACGAAGTACGGAACTCTATAATTCACCCAAATCAACAACCGTCTAGTTTACATTAACGGTTCAGATTAGTTCAAAACTTCAGATCCGTCATCTTCTGTGATAGAATCATAGAAACGGGCAGATTAGGGCAATTCGTTCAGAGGCCCGGCCCGATGCTACGGGCTGACGTGATGAAGACTCGAACCCGTATTGACCTTTTTGTTACGCAGAGGACAGGACTAATCTAAACCGCTGGATTAGAAATCAACGGTCTTAATTATATGATTCAGAAATTTTTATATTATTAATAAGAACCGTCGATCTTTAATTCAACAGTCCAGATTAAAAGTTCTCCTTTTTTTGCGTAAAAAATTTAGTTTCGAGAGAGAGGGGGAGGAGTGAATAAAAGACAGAAATTGTTGGCAACGACTCAGCTTAAATTAGTCTCCTCCTGATTTAAAATATTCGGAAATATTTTATGATCATGATCACTTCTAAAAAAGGAAAAAATGAAGTTACATGAGTCTGATACGAATTCAATATATGTGACCGGTTTGGCAACAGTTCAAATCGATCATGTAAGAAAATCTAGGTAACAATAAATTCAATATAAATTGTTATTATAAAGAGAAGCGGAAGCAATCGAATACCGTCTTCTTTCGAGTATTTCATGCATCATCGTTGAGATATCGCTGATGAATGCTAATTATTAGAACTAGCACCACACGATTCACAATTCAAATATTAGACCAACTTATAACTTCGTTCTTCAGTGCAAATTTTCTCACAGACAAAAAAGATTTATTTTATTTTATTTTATTTCTGTTCCGTGTTCTCTGTATATCTATCAATACATCTGACCAACAGATGCGAACCAATAGATGTGGATTGGAGATGCATTCTCCTTCTGCGCAAGAATCAATATACAGAGCCTTTTATGCATATCATTAATAAATAAAGCCTGCTAATGGGCTAGTTTGAGCCCAAATTCGTGGGCTCGGCCTTCTTATGAGAAACAAAAACCCTTATTCGGACTCGGCCCATATTGTCCAATAAAGACTCGAGTTCTGCTCGAACTCGTCCAAGCTCGAGGTGTCAAGTGTCAACCCGAGTATATTCGTTATTTGGTTCGTGGGCTTGCTCGAGTGAACTTTCCGAATTACATATAAAACTCGAATTGAAAACAGACAGTGTTGCGACTTCCATATTGAATTATTAAGTTAACTCTGACTTCCATATAGAGAATTATTAATATTTTATTTAGAATAACGTTTGAAGATACCTCAATAGTACCATGAACTTTCAAGGAGATACTTATATAAATAATTAATAAATACAAACATAATATATGTACACATCTTCGTTTAATCAAATTTTCAAATACAAACACAAACACAAAGATATTATGTTGTCAAATTAAACTTAATTCAAAATGATAAACTTTATGCATAGATATTATAAAAGAAGAGAGAGAATAATTTGTAAATCTATAAATCCAAATCCACAGAACAATGAATTCAAGAAAAATATTATTTGAAATTGATTCCTGACTCTAGGATGATTTTGCTGCTTTCTCTTATCATATATAACACCTTCTTGAGTCATGATCAATCCACCTGAAATTTTAAATATACAAAAATATTGAACTAAACATCTTCTTCATGATTTACTTTTTGTTTTCCTTCAAATTCCTACAATCAAAATGTACAACAAATTAGAATCAATTATCACTTTCTTTTCCATTCAATCCTCAAAAAGTACATAATTATCTTGTTGCATATTTAATACATTTAATTATCTTTAGACTTAATGATCATATAGATACTATTACAAAATGTAGATAAAATTCAACAAAATGTACAATCACATAAAAATAGATGGAATTGCACAATGTTGTCAATGCACAAGTAGTTAGTATCAAACAACACTTATATGCATTTCACCAGACACCAGACACCAGACACCAGACAACAGACTAGTACTAGAAATACTAAAATTTACTACAAAAACCAGATTTTCCTTCGATACCAGATTGTAGCTAACGTATGTTCGCTAATCCTAAATGAGATGAGGTATTCAATAAGTAGTCCCAACAAGGAACTATTCGAGATTATTGGATTAATCTCAAATGAGTACATACCTAAATTAGCATTAAGGACCGGTATATTGGTGCCTACATGACAATATTAGCAATTAATTGATGCATGCTGAATAGAAATCAACATTTCAAATAATTTTACCTCCAAATAAAGAAATGGATGAGATAGTCTTGCAACTTCGAGTGACTAACAAAACCTATACAAAAGAAAGAAGCACAAATTAGGTCGGAACTAATATGAATTCATTGAAATAAAGCACAATTCACAACAGAAATCTAATGCTAATGTTTTCATACAACAGCATTCATGTACCATATGTGTCTAAGTAATGGTGGTGAAGTATGGGCATATTATAAACATCGAAATCCAGAGAAAATAAGAAAAAATTCCAAGACAAGTTTCATACTAAAATTTCGACGTTTGAATCGTCAAAGAATTTAAAGTCGTATTACATGAATTCAGAAATTATGTTTCCTGAAAATAACATTTATGTGTGAAATTTGAGGTGTTATCCAACATATCTCAACACTACAGCAAACTGGACTATTTGAGACAGTAATTGAGACAGGCCCAAACTAACGTCGCAGCAGGCCTCAATAGCAGGCTTAGAGCGCGACAAGTTTCGACTTGCGATTGAATCACATGTCTTAGTTTAACATCGATTGATACTAGGATTGCAGACGCGTTACGCGCGTATCATGGTAGATAGATTGAAATTAGGTGTTATTTGCATCACGCCTCATGCAGTAGACGGCATGTTTTTTTTTCAATGCAGGCGTCATGCGGTATGTTGCGTGGTGTCTGTGCCGAATGTAAGCATTTGCAGCATGAGTCATGTGTTTTGCATCGTATAGAATGCGTCATGATTCATGCGTTGTTTCGCCTGCTTTACATATTTTGTGTTTTGTGTTATGTAGCATGCGTCATGTTTTATGCATCTTTTGTTATGCGTCATGTGTCTTGAAACGTGCGATCTGCGTCGGGCTTTTTTATGCTTTATACATCAGGTGGCATGCATTTTTTGTTGAATTCAAGCAGCACGCGGTATGCGACATGCGTTTTGTGTAGTGCAGAATTTATCGCAGGTGATTTGTCATCTTGTTTGCATTATGCATCATGAGTCTTGCGCTTTTTGGCAGCGTCTTGTTTGCATTATGTCACATGCGTGTTGTGCTTTTTGGCTTGTGTCGTGCCTTATGGTCATGTTTTATGTTCGTACATCGTTTGTCTTGTGTTATGCATGATGCATTATTGGACGTGTAACTTGTGTCATGCGTTTTGCAGCAAGCTTCATGCAGTAGATGGCATGTTTTATGTGTTTAAGGCAAGTTTCACGCGGTATGCTTCACTTGGCTTGCATAGTGCGAAATGTATGATAGGTCATGCATTATTCAGCTTGCATTATGCACCATGCAGTATGTGCCATGCTCTATCCAACGAAGTCAACGTCTGGCAAATTCGCTAAAGGCAGACGTAAATAACCGCGATTGAAGTCAGGACCGTATGACTCTGCCACATGACGCTGCAGCATGACACTTCTGCATGACGCTGCCGCATGACGCTGCTGCCTGACGTTGCCGCGTGATGTTGACGCATGACGCTGCCGCATGACGCTGTCGCCTGATGCTGATGCATGACGCTAATGCATGACGCTGACGCATGATGCTGCTGCATGACGCTGCTGCATGACTCTAACGCAAGTCGCTGCCGCATGACGCTGTCGCATGTCGCTGACGTATGACGCTGACGAATGACGCTTGACGCTGCCGTATTACACTGCCACATGACGCTGTCGCGTGATGTTGCCGCATGACGCTGCCGCATGACGCTGCCGCCTGACGCTGTCGCCTGACGCTGTCGCCTGACGCTGTCGCCTGACGTTGCCGCATGACGCTGACGCATGACGTTGACGCAAGTTGCTGCCGCATGACGCTGCCGCATGTCGCTGATGCATGACGCTGCCGCTTGATGCTGCTGCATGTCGTTGCCGCATGACCATTAGCGTAAGGACTTGTTAGAAAGGGAGTCACTCCTCTCTATCCAGCGAAGTCAACGTCTGGCAAATTCACTAAAGGCAAACGTAAATAACCGCGATTGAAGTCAGGACCGCATGACTCTGCCGCATGACGCTGATGCATGACGCTGACGCATGACGCTGACGCATGACTCTGCCGCATGTCATGGGTGTCGCATTGTAGTCAATTTTTGACTATATGATAGAAAAAATTGTATTGTAGCACAGACACGCGGCCAACAAGGGAATAACACGCACGTAGGGGAAGAAAAAAAATTGCACTATAGAAGCTACAGTGCGAATGAACAGTAACCATATACCACTAACCATATGTTATTAATACTTCTTATTGCATTAAGCTAGATATTTCTACTTTTTCTCCACAAAAGCGTGACATGATACTAATCATCACAGACTCATAGTAAGAAGAACTAATCTAATAATTAATCATGTGCCAAAGATTCACCACATTTCAAGCATAACATAAGTATTTAATGATTTATTAATAATTCTTTCCCTTAAAACCAAATAACATTTATGTTATTCTCTCATTATGAAATAATTTCTATTTTGAAGACTGAATCGTTAAAGACAACATGTTTTAAACAATAGAAATTAGGATATGTACTGTGTGGGCCAGCAAGGAAGTAACACACACGCAGGGGAAGAAAAAAAATCGTACTGTAGCACAGACTCATAGTAAGAAGAACTAACCATATGTTATTAATATTTCTTATTGCATTAATCTAGATATTTCTACTTTTTCTCCACAAAAGCGTGACATGATACTAATCATCACAGACTCATAGTAAGAACTAATCTAATAATTAATAAACAGTGACCATATACCACAATGATATAGTTACATATATAGTTAGATATAGTTAGATATCTATAATTCAATCTCTTCCCCATTTCTCTCAGCCGCTCTCCCTACACGACCCGATCTCTATCTAAACCTAACTCTTAGCTGTTCTCCGTACATCTCCGGCGACCCCTCTCGTCGGTTTTTCCTCTTTGTCGTTCCTCCGTCTCGTCGGTTCCTCCATCTCTACTTTCTCTCTTAAGATTGTGGATTGGTGCGTGATTAGGTGGAGCTCATGTGGGTGGAGATCATGCAGAAAATGTCGTCCATGTCAGAATCAAGGCCGACTACTTGGGAATCATCAATGTTGGAGGGTTTTGTTGGTATGAAAGGTAAGGAAGTAGTATCTTCAGTACCAATACCACTAGCTGTCCCTATTTAGGTACCAGTAGCACTAGCATTAATCCCCAGTTGGGTACCATGTTCAAACGGTATCTTAAGGATTTGCATTATCAATCTTATCTCGCCAGAAAGTTCATTGAGTTGCAGGGGTTTCTTCCAGAACTTAAGAGAAGCCAGAAAGTTCATTGAGTTGCTCCATTCCAGAATTATACTGTATGTAACCAATCACTGGCCCACTGCTTATATCTCTGCAGTCTGTAGTACTAGATGTCTGTGTGTGAGTGCATCAAGACTAAAAGAACAAACCTTGTTTACCAGTATAACTAATAGTGGAATGCTGACAGTTTTCTGATGTTGCTTCTTTCTTTGTCTTATTTGGTTTTCTTAATTGAATCCAGCACTAATGACCAGAGCACCAGAGGGTTTGAGTTTCATGAATTTCCTTCAATTGGGATTTGAGAGGCTTGCTTTGATAACCAAAACTGAGCTAAGGGAAGTCGGTTTTGGATATAGGTCTGATTTCCTTCCTTAGAAATATTGAAGTTTATTACTAATTATTACTTGCTTTATCAAGAACTCAGATGTGAAATTTTTTTGGGAAAATGGAAAGCCATCAGAATTTAACAAACTGTTTTAATGCTGCTACCAATTCGTATTACAATAACATGGTGACCGTGATATTATAGATTGCTGTTAAGGGTTGATTGTTTCAGAGTAATTAATTGGTCATGAAAATTGATAGCTGTTCATACACATCTGATGTTTACAGCTGTTTTGCATTTAGTTTTGCAATTGATACTTAATTTGCAAAATCCATCCGAGTTGACATCAATCTTTTGTTTACTTTTCCTAATGGTTATATAATTGCATGATCAGTAAAGCTGTATAGAAGTTCAATCGTCTTGGACTCTCAGTTGAATTGTTAGATCAAGCAAGCTACCGGAGTGGGCCTGACCTTGTAAACCTTGTTACTTGGGCTGAAGTGTGAATATCTTTTGGGTGGTCGGTTTTGGGCTTTTGAGATGAAACTAAGCCTCTTTGAACCCTTAACAAGCTTCATTAGTAAGTAATGTTAGTGAGTTTTTCTAAATTTGAAACATCAGAACAGAAGGGAAGAAAAAAAGCATGCCTGAACTTCTTCTAATCTTGGGTTAAATGAAATATAAATTTGGGCAAAATACATGGTTGAATGATTGATAATTAAGTAAGTACGGTATTATTTTGTACAGGTTGCATCTACTGCCATAACAACATCAGGCTAATGCCATTATTCAGTTTAAATCATCAAATCAAATTCAAACAGTCCAGATTGGCACCTTTTTTTTGTTTGGAATTGATCTTGACCACTTACCAATTAAAATCACACAGTTCCCTACCATATAGACACCATTTGATAATGGCAGAAAATGTGAAGGCTTCTATTGTCGTATTGTACATTTCTTATGTTGGTGTTGGCTGGTACAATACCTTCCTTTTGTTTATTTTATTTGCAGTCATATACATCTAATGGTTTTTATTATTCTCAGAGTTCTATTTATTTCCTGCGGGACCTCATTTCCCCAAAGTAACATGAATTAATGCATGCTTTATGTTTCATATTGCAATAAGATACCTCATACCGGAGCTAGGAGGCATGAGCTTGACACCAAAGCTATGCAATCGTGTGTCGGAGGCATTTGTGGCCAAATATGGGAAGTACACAGGTTGGGCTCAGAATGTGCTCTTCATTGGTGAACTCTCTTCTCAGAAAGTCCCGTGCAGTTGGTGGTACCTGCTCTCATAACGCGAAGGCAGTAAAGAGAAAACATGTCACACAAGATCTTGCTATATCAGAGGACACTGAAGGAAATTGAAAATGCACATTGCTTGTATTGTTGTATTCATTGATATTTGGAGTATTAAGCTCCCTATTTCTTTTCTTTTTAATTCTGAGGATGGTTTAGGTGAGTAGTGAGTAGGTGGGTTTGGTATGGGATGTTTATAGTTGTCAGTAATAAGCTCTATATTGTAGTACTAGGTACAATTGTAGTTTTTTAATTTATTTTATTCAATTCATTAGTTGTAAAGAGATGAATATCATGTATGAGTAATTAGATATTCCATTGTTTGAATTTGTACTCTTGTAAGCTTTGTATCAAATTTATGCATCTGTAATGAAATTAAAATGAACCTAGCATATTTGAATTCCAATTTAGCTTCTCATGTGATATACTGAAGTCTGAGAAGTTAACGAGTCTTATATTATTGAGCTATATGGTCTATATAAATTTGGTATATATTCAAAAATAAACAAAATTAATCAGGAAAATGACAGTATGTGCGATCGGATTCTGGTCACAGAACAATCAAAATTATGCGATTGGGTGACATCACACATTTTGCGACCGTCCTGACGTCAGCACAAGGTATCTGCGAGGAGCAAATAGTGACTAGACGATGTGCGACCAGAGCTCATCACTAAAAGGTATCTGCGATAGGATTGTGGCCTTCTGCGACCGATCTTCCGGTCGCAGATGAGTGATAATGCTGGAGTGCAAGTTGAATAGATGAGGGTTATATGGAGCATGGAACCAACATATGACAAGTAGGATAGTAGTTGCACCATATTGACAGGTTCTCATAAATCGAGCGCACTCAAGTAATTGAACAAGTTACCACTATTAATGCTATGTTTTGTTTGCTCTGTCCGTTCTGTCTGTTTTTCTGCATGTTTTTATATTTAAATTTGCAACAAAGTATTATGTTCGTCATGTCGCTTTTAAGTCTTTATATTACTGCAAGTTTTTATTTTTTGTTGCAAGTTTTTATATTAGAAATTCTGCAGTTATTTTTTAGCAAATTTAAATATAAAGACTTGCATGCGACAATATATATACTTTATCGTTCTAATATAAAAAATTGCAATTTTTGTACCCGCTTCAGTTTTGCTCTGCTCTGTTCGCACTGTCCGCTTCTCTGCATATCTTTATGTTTAGAACTGAACTATTTATATTACTGCAAGTCTTTGTATTAGAAAATTTTGCAGTAGTTTTTTAGCAAATTTAAATATAAAGATTTACAGATAACAATATATATATTTTATTATTCTAATATGAAGACTTGCAACAACTATACTGCAAGTCTTTATATTAAAAATTTTGTAGCAGTTTTGTTGCTAATTTAAATATAAAAACTTTAAATCTAAATATAAAGACATGCAGTGGAGCGGACAAACGGACATAGCAGATCATTAATTGTTTTTGTCTTCTAGTGAAGGACATGTAAGAGAGACGGTTAAGAGAAGAACATTATATTTACTCAAATATTTTATACAATTTAAAAAATGCATACCATGCATTGAAGAAGTATTCGGCAAAGAATGTAACTACATGATTTTTGGTGCAATATTTTTTCACGGGATAATGAAAGCATCAAAAAGTAAAAAAAAAAAAGAAGAGAAGCATTCAATATCTTTTGTGAAATTATTTTTCGGATGTATATTTCCTTTGATTTTACATGCTCTCTTTTCAATTATTATTATTTCATTTTATTACTTAATTTTTCACGGACAGAAGAAAAAGATTAAGAATTTTGTTACTTTCATGAAATGGAGCCGTGTACATGATCTGTTAATAAATTCTCCTCTGAATTGGTGCGCAAAATCAGTAGAAAATACAAGAAAGTTATGACATGTCATTAACAATTAATTGCTATAATTATTTAAGCAAATTATGCAACATGAAGAATTCTAATTGAATGTCCCTGCCATGTATTCATGTCGAGTCGTTTATTGGTTTGAATTTTGGAGCACCTGACATTCTCTCCATCTGCCTTCTAAGTTCTTAGATATTTCATTTTCTGGGCCGAACAAAGAGGAGTAGGGAAACGAGGTTTTGGGCTGGATTAAATAATGGGCTTACAAGTTATTTAGGCCCAAACTAAACCGATTGATAAAAGACTACATTGAGAAGTCTGTATCGAGGAAATAACAGAACTCTGTTATTCTGCTGCTGCTGCTAGAAGAGAGGTAGGGACTTCTTTTTGTGATATATAGGATACTCCGTCAGTATCTGTCACAAATTGTGTTTTAACAACTCATCTTTTTGTTCATGAAGGATTGAACTCATGTGATTCTAATTAGCTATTACTATACCACTGAGTCATTTGGGAGAGATCGGGCTTGGATACCTTTTTTTGTGTTACTAAGCTATTTCAGGTACAAGATTTCTCTTCTCAAAAAAAAAAAAAGGTACAAGATTTCTACTTGTAAGGCCTTGAAAAGCTTCAAATTGGTGCCATTGGTTATCTGTTGTGTGTTTTTGTGCAACCCTGTATGTGGTAGATCGGAAATAGATGCAATTGTAATTACAGTTTTGCTGATGTTAGCTATATTTTTTGTGGCATGTGTCCAGTTGGTGTAGTAATGACAATACCCGTTCATATTTCCTCAATCAGCAGTTCCATTCTTATTGTGTTGAGATTAAAACGAATTAGTGATTGTTAAAATTATGATTTTTTTAACAAAAATGGTACAAATTTCTTTGCGTTGATACCTATATTTTGTGAAGGCTTAATCCTGACAGCAAAATGTTTTCACAAAAGTTTTAATTTCAACTTCATAACTTTATGTTATCATTATTTTTATCATTTTTTTGTACCTGTGGTTAATACAGGAAATTTTTACAAGTGATATATGTATAATTTATCGGTTAAATTTAAGTTTGCCCAGTAAGTATTGAACCTGTCTTACTGGTATGCTTCTGTCTACGTTGACCAGGTCACCTGGGCACACTGGTACTTCTAAGTGGCATGAAAAAACACTTTTTTTGCCAACAACATCTGGTGCTTGACAGAATGACAGGTAGCATGTTATATATAACAATAGATTCCTAATTGTATATGCAGCTGGACTTGAGCACAGAGATTTAGGTCTGTCTGTTGGTGAAGAATTCACCATATTTCCTAGCCATATCTTAAGATAAGATACCTGATACTGGCTATTTTCTTCTGGTGATAAATCTCTATCTCCCTTATATCGACTTTTTCAAATTTTTTTATGTTCCTTCGTCTTAATTTACATGTTCAACCCAGTTTGTTCCAGGAGGCATAACATTCAGATCATGTTGGCTGTTAGTGGCCAACTGGTTTTCTATGTTTTTCGACAGTTTTATGTGATCAGTTCAAATATTTTCGGTAGAAGTTTTCAGATTGTGAGGGTCTAACAGGGTAGCATATGGATAGGGAATGACTTGTGAAATATCTGTTACACCGTAACCTGTGTTGTACTTGTAGCATCCTTTTCTTTTGGGCATCTCAGTTGCTGCTATTACACCATTATCCCCATAATCATATATTGTTGCTGCTATTGTGATCATTCACAAATATATTAGTGGAGGAGAAATATGTTGACAAGTTTGTATATGTCATGCATGGAAGGCCATGCAAAATCTCACCAAACAGTTCAATCAGCCAAGCTGCAATGCGCAATCTCAACTTTTGAGTAGAAATGACAAACACAGAACGACACCCTCACAGCCTGAAATAAAACATAGACACTGTCACCCGATTCCATATCAGCTTTCTCATACGTAAGTACCAATTTGTATTTTTCTTGCACATCTTTTTCCTTAGTTTCTCTTTACTTGTTTGGTGTTAAGTTACATACTTGGTTACAGTACTTGATCCTTATTTCCTTCAATTTCAGATTCTAGTCTGAGAAAATGCCGAGGGAACTTGACGACCAGAGAACAAAGTCTAATTTATTGTAGAAATGAAGAAACATCAAAGAATATAAAGTTCACTGGTATAACGTTGATACTGGTACCGGACATAACTTTTTGCATGACTAGGAAAGAGTGGTAGTGTGGTACCATCTTATACTCGAAAAATGTGACATATTAAGCTGTCAACTTTCAGTGGTCTGTACTATTGACACCTAAGTGCAATTGCATGTTAAAGTCAAATACTCAATTTACCTGGACTGTCAATCTGTAATAACTGAGATTTGTCAACGGGCAGGTATCCAATTATTGCCCTGGATCCAAATCTCAATTCAGAAATAGTGAATTCTGTACAATTAATTGATTGGATTAACTCTTGCCTCTCTGTCTTGTTGAAAGCTTGTACCAATGTGGTACCAGTAGAGAAGTAGTAAAGAGTGATAGAATAATTAGTTTAGTTGCAAGAGATTATCTTTTCTATTATCCAATGATGTTGTTTACATAAGTATTTATAGATACACCTATACTACTGACTATGGTCTTGATACATTGTATCTAGCAATTAACAACCTAAATAATTGTGTATGAAGATCCTCTGGGGCAGAGCTGTGGCACGATTGGTAATGTGATGAATATTATCTTGATACACCCCTACTCAAGCAAATGATGGCAAGACAGCATTGAGCTTGTTCCTGAAATGTTGGAATGGAGGCAGTGGAAGTGGCTTTGTCATGATATTGGGTATTTGATCCTTTTGAGCAGATAAATTGAACTTCTATCAAATTAGATGCAATTCTTTCACGAACAAAGTAATAGTCGATTTCGATATGCTTGATTCGATCATGAAACATTGGGTTAGTTGCCAAAAAAGTTGTTCCAATATTATCACACCATAAAATTGGAATGTCTTGAGTAGGTGCTCGAATTTCCTCCATGAGCAATTGTAACCACGCACATGACCTCTTGACAAGTTAAAGCTAGACTTCTATATTCACATTCTGTGCTGGAATGAGACACAGTGAACTGTTATTTGGCACATCAGGAAACCAAATTATGGTCAAGGTAGACACAAAATCCAGAGGTAGAACGCCTATCATCAATGTTGTCGGCCCAATCAACATCGCTATAAGTATGTATTTAGGTTGAAGAGATTGTGAATTTGAAGTCCTAGATTGAGTGTGCCTGAGATATAACGTAAGATTCATTTTATTGCACTTAGTACTCTTCCGTTGGCATATGCATATATTGAGAAACCTTATTTACTAAAAAGGTAATATCTTGTCGGGTCAAAGTGGCATATTGAAGAGCACCAACAACACTCATGTATAATTGGAGGCCTTGGAAAGAGGATCCTTCTTGAGTAACAGTGGTGCCAGAAGCCATCAGAGACAAATAAGATTTAGAATTGTGCATATTGGTTCATTTGAGGAGGTCCAGAAAATCTAGGAGATACTTAGATTGGGTTAAACATAAGTTGTTAGTGTTGGTTGTAGCTTCTATCCCTAAGAAGTGACGAAGGTCGTCCAAATCCCTAATTGCAAACCGGTTGTGTAGTTGATCAATGCACTGTCTAATTTGAGAAGGATCACTGCCTGTAACGATTATCGTCTACATAGACTAGAATTAGTAGAATATGATCATGACTGTGTTTGAGAAAGAGTGATGGATCATAAAAGGAGGATAAGTTCATGTTTAGAAAGACATTTGAAACGCCCAATTGTTTGTTTGACCAACATGAGGAAATAGCAAGAGATAGAACAACCCGTATAGTAGTAGCATGAATTACTGGACTATGTTTCTTCGTAATCCAATCCAACCTCTTGATTGTAATCTTTGGCAACTAGCTGGGCTTTGTGTCTTTCAATGGAGCCATCAGCCTTCCTCTTTGTTTTAAAGACCCATTTGCAGCCGATGATCATTTGGTCATTTGGAGGAGGAATGAATGTCCAGGTTTTATTTTTGGCTAAGGCAGTTAGTTCGGATGACATGACGTCACGCCAGTGAGGAAATGTACTGGCTTGTCGAGAAGTGGTTGGCTAAAGGTCTGTGTTAGCAAGGTGAGCTACGAAATTCGGGAAAACTCTGGTCTTTCGAGTGTGATCTTCAGGTAATCATTATGTGACTATTGAGAGGGGAGGTGGAGGAGATGACTGAAATAGAATGCATAGTAGTTGTTTGATTATTTGTCAGAGGAGAAAGAGTAGCCGTTGAAGAAGAAGGAGAATTTGAATGGAAGTTATCGTTGGGGGTGCTATTGAGGAGAGTTTTGTTATGTTCTGATGAAGACAAGGTATCAATAGAAAGAATTCGGGGCCCGATAAATTATGCGAAGGACGCGTTTGTACCTATACTAAATGTTTTGTAGTTTGGTCAGAAAAATTAGGTAAGGAGTCCAGTGAATCATGATGCAAGATGGACTGTGTTAGGCTGTAAATAGATTTTTGTTAAAGGCTGAGATGAAGAAGAATCAGGCTGCGATAGTGTTAATGGTATGGAGCCGAGTTGAATGTAGTCATCTGGGTCTGGTTTGGACTGTGTGTTGAGTAAATTTTTGAAAGAAAAAGTATGTTCATCGAATTGTACATTTCGTGATACAAAAATTCGATTTGAAAATAGTTGTAGGCATTGATATTCTTTTTAACTAATGTCATATCCAATAAACACACTGTTTTCTTGATATATTATTGATCATCAGCAATGCATTTTTGTTTTATTGACAATAGTTATACATTTATTAATATATTTTTATTTTATAGTTATGAAAGATGAAGAGTCATTGTGAGACATGTACATATATATGAATAATATTTTTATGCAAAAGACGTGTTTGTCTGTATCTACCAATATATATATATATAAATATGAAGTATAAGTATATATTATCACATTATATAAAATATTTTTCATATCACTTGTATATAACTCATATAAAATCACATAGATCACATTATATATAGTTTATAACTATAGTTTTTATGTGATGCTAATTTACTCCTTTTGTATAGATAAAGTTCACATGTGATTTTTTAACAAAATAATGAATAAAAGAGAAGAATAAATCTTGATGGGACGGATGTTTTCCGTCTAATTTAGGAGAGTTTGAAAAAAAGGTTAAATATTTTTAACATCTTTATAGAATTAATAATTGATATTTAGATATAATACATGATGATACAAATTAAATACTGAGTTTAGAGTGATTACATGATTATATGATCACAAAAAAATGAATTTGCCACAATTTATCTCGGTTACCAGGGCCAGCATAATAATTGAATAATTAATACTAACTAGCTAGCGCTCTTGATGCCATTTCTTTTTTGAAAGTTGATACATAGATATCATATTTGATACTAACTATTGATATCGATTGTATTATGCATCTTTAGTTGAGTTATTATGCACATCATTTGAGTTATTATGCATGTTATTTTTGTAATGAAATAGTTATACATGTTGTCGATTTTATTATGCATCTTTAGTTGAGTTATCGTGCACATTATTTTAGTTATTATGCATGTTATTTTCTGTAATGAAATAGTTATACATGTTATTTTTTGTACTGAAATAGTTATGGTATAACAAACATAATAACTCAAATAATGTGCATTATAACTCAACTAAATGTGCATAATAAAATCGATATCAATAGTTGATATCAAATGTGATATCTACTGAACATTATCCTTCTTCCTTTAATTGTTGCAATGTGCATTTATGGTGCTGAAATCAATTTATCCGAATAAGGGCAAAATGGGTATAAAGGGATCGTTGCTCTCAAAATCCGAAATTTTGATCTTAAAATAGCGGTGCTCCAACCAAATACATGTACAAAACAATCAACTATAGATGGATTGGAGGATGAGACGCACACGTCAAACTCGAACCCCAACCCCTTAAATTTGACCAAAAATTTAAATTAAAGAACTCAGTGCAATATCTATCGTGTACAAAACTACTTGTAAAAAATTGATCGAACATGAAAGTCTAATTAAACAAATTGACAAAAAAAGGTCAAGATTCAAGATTGTATTATTACACATGAAGATGAAGCTCAGTGGAATACCTAACGTGTACAGTTGTGGGTGCATGCCCGGTTTCACACCCACAAATTAAGTACCGGATGCATTTTTGAAGGCTATTGAACGTAATTTTGAGCATGTTATATATGAAACCTGGCACCACGAACCGCTACATGGGAGAGACTACATCACATCAAAAGTTATATATATATTATATAATAATATAAATGAATAGAATAGATGGAGGAAGCAACGAGCGAAGTTCCTAATTTAGAAGGAGGTCCAGGAAGGCAGGAATTGCATGCTTCCGACGTGACAAAAGTTTCGGATTGCGACAGCACTAGATTTCTTAACTTTTTATAGCGTGCTTGGCTGCCTCCATTCTTACAAAGAAGTTTCATTTTCTTTTGTTCGCTGATCAAATGTCTGACTAAAAATGGTATCTGGCTAGTGTTCAAATTGAGTAAAATTATGGTGATTGCATCGGTACTGTATTTCGGTGATTGTGAATTTCAAAATACAAGCGATCAATCTGAGTCGTTAAAAATATTGTTCATTCTAGTATCTACTGAGGGAGTAATATTTTTCAAGAGTTCTTTTCTAAATATTTGAAGTTAGGTGATCTCTCTCTCTCTTATCGCTATCAATAAAAGAAAAGAAACATTATTTTTAAGTAAAGATGGAATCAGTCACTCGTTCTAAATATATATTAATTAGAAAATTTTCAAGAATTTCGAGTTAATTGAATGGCTGATTCTCATTGTCTTTTAAACAATTGGTTTAATTTGTAGTTTTTTGGAAAGCTAATGAAGGCAATATATAATTTTGGACCGCTATAAAATCATGCATACCAATTACAAGTCCGATTGCATTTGGATCGAATTAAGTTAAATTCAAACCAATTCATGTTCAAATAAGTACTTGACAGAGATTATTTCGAATCATCAATGAATTACTGTTTCATTACAGTTGCGTGTTTCAATAACTATATCACTCAAATCATGCATACCGATTTCATCTTTATTGACTTTCATATCAATTTTGGTACAAGTTGGCTTTGGTGTCTGATTGGTCTGATACGACTCAAGATGGATAACAGATAATTAAGTTGTGATTCTCAAACATAAATCAAGTGGGGTCAGAATATTAGAGAGTTTGATTAAAAATTAAGTTACACTTCAATCACCATTTTATTAATGTTAATTGAGGTCAAATATCTTATGTATTCTGGTGTATTTCCATTTATAGTACTCTGACCCTATCATGTATCATGTTGTTTCATATATATTTTATCAGATTTCAGATAATCAGATTGTCATGGATAAAAGAACATAAAACAATACCATCTCAATTTTTTATGCCAAAAATAACATATATACTTCAATATCTAAGATTTAGACCATACTGTTAGTATTGATGTTCAAGAATTAGATCATATATTTGATATTTTAGTTTATATGTGGATGATTTCATCATTTTATTTCTTGAGTTATTATATTTGTGTGGATCATTTAAATTGATAATTTAAATTGTACAACTCAACAAATAAAATAAATACGATTACTCTAAAATGTCTCTAAATCAATCAATTAAGAGGGGCCTTCTCCTTGCTTCGGCGAAAGGATGTTGGCAACGGCTTAGCTTCTCAAGTGTAAAGCTTCCAAAGTATCTACCGAAAAATTAAAGAAATACTTGTATCTCTAAAGGTAGTAAGAGATTAACAAGTAGAACCTTAATCCTCGATAACTCGACCTCCAACCTCGAGCCCCCAATCTCCAGTCTTGGGCACCCGATCCCCCAGTCTCAAGCACTCATCCCACTTAGATGTAAGCTTTCACTATCATGGAACTGTTGATAATTGGGTGCATACCATAAGAAAATTGGTGAATCATATAAAGAACTGTTGGTGAATCATAAGGAGTTGATAACCTTGACAACCTTGACACCCGATTATAAACCACCTTGACAACCTTTGGTCCCTAAGGAGTTGGTGAATCATATAAAGAATTGTTGATAATTGGGTGCAGACCATAAGAAAATTCTTCTGGTGCACAATGTTTTTCTTATTTTCATCATAACTTCTTCGTTCGAACTCTGATTTCGACGATTCAAAGTTTGTCGTAAAGCTAAGGACGAGCTCTATAACATTGAAATATCATCTTGGTTAATTTTCAATAAAAAACATCCGTTTCATGCGTGTTTTACAAAAACTATAGAATTATCATGAACTTGCACATTTTAATCCTAAACTAATCTAAATTATCCTAAAACAACATGAGACTTGGTTAATTTGCGATCAAAATTCTAGTGTTTGGTATATATATAATATACTTATAAAATTCCTCCACATTTGTACTTTGCTTGTCCCTAAGCAAGTCCAAGTTGCTACCAAGGCTTGTTCAACAATTTTAACAAATACTCATTTAATCAAGCAAATAACTCAATACAATATGAGCAAAATTTGTGACTTTGTAAAATTCAAACAAGGTTTGGTTTCAAATTGGGCCTAAATGAGTCAGATTGATCAAAATATATTTTGGTAGTCTTCTTCATCTCATAGGACATAAGTTAAATGCAGTTAGGTTGAACGAGTGGCTCTTGAACCAGAGATAATCGAACCTCGAAACCTTAGACCCTAGCTCCTCTCACAATGTCATGTCTTGACTATATTTTCCTGACTTGTCCCATGACTAAAATATTGAATATCATGGTTTAACTAAAATGCTTCGTATGCTTAAACTTATTCAGACCTTGTAGGTTCAACATCCAGTTCCTATATCTATGATTATTTAATCCAATATATAGAAACGTCCAATGTTTTATTCATAAAAAAATTTTGGTCGAGCAATCATGTCATTGTCTTGTAATGGAACAAAACACAATGACTTGATTTACCCAGACTGTTCAAGGTGTATGTTGCATACATTTACTCATAGCAGGGCTAGCAGAGTATTGATAAACTCAGTTTTTTATGTTTTCTTTTTCATTTTTAATAATGAACTATTTATGTTTGTTGAACATTTGTATGGCTGGATTTAACCATAGAGACAAGACTTTCTGCTTAAAAACACTTCAAGTGCTAAATAGCTTAAGCATATAAATCAAACTAGACAAGGTGGTATCCAATTCAAATATTCATAAATCAATTCAGGTAAAGTGCTAAATATGTCATTATGGTATCAAGCAACCGATCAGATCTTAATTTCCAAGGGTTCAAATTATTTATGGGACTAGATGCTATAGAATTTCACCTCAATTTTAACACACTAGTACATTAGGTTATAATAACAAAATCACCGATACAGTTCAAGATTTTTTTTAAATAGGCCCAAAGTTTTCAATCAATCTCACAAGTCACAAGTTTAACTCATATCTAAACTAGCCTAAATTAAATTAAGTTACGCTACTCCTAGATACATGTCAATTCCTTACGAACAATTCTCCCACTCTTATACAATTGCAACGCCCTCGTTGCGAATCAAACAAGCCATGAAATTAAATATAAGATGAGAGAAAATAGAGAAATGCTCACAAAGGATCGATGAGTTGGTGCTCTGTGGTGGTGAAGAAGAGGAGAGGAAGGGCTGTGATGGAGGAAGAGAAGAGAGAAAGGTAGGAGGTGCATGTTTATTTGCCTCAGATGATATATTTTTGGCCGCAAGAATTTCTTGTGGGCCGCAAAGATTTCCTCTAGAAGTTCCTTGGGCAACAATGCATATTCTAGTAGCCTGCAAGAAAATCCTTGCGACCGCAAGAATATTGTGACTTGTCTGTGAGCTAACTGTAATGCTCTTGTGACCCGCAAGAAATCCTTGTGGTTGCAGTCCTGTAGAAAGAAAAAAAGTCACATAAGAGTTAGTACAGTTGCGATTTTTTATTTTTTATGTTTTTCCAAGAAAAATAAAAGGAGAAAGAAAAATAAAAGAAATGCAAGTAAATAAAATGGCTTGGGTTGCCTCCCAACAAGTGTCGGTTTAACATCGTGAGCTCGACCACGTTTTTTAGAAATATATGGCAAGTAATACACTTGATGATTACTTGCCAAGCAATTACAAACATATCATATTTTCGTAATGAAGATGTATGCTTCACTTCTACGAAGCAATATTAAATTATATTAGATTCATGATAACATAATTCAATTATTTTTTCAATGACTCCATAGTAGTCCTTATTGCCTCTGATACCACCATCAGCAAGAACACATACACCACTATTTGTAGTGCTTTTACTTGCTCCATATATATGTCTTGGTATGAAATCTATATCCATTTATTATATATTCGTTATAGCAAGTAATCCGTTTAGAAGGACCCAATGCAAGATCTCTAATTCTGTCATCGATGCTTAGATTTGTGGAGATCGTGTTACGTAACCAATTTGCAAAATTATTTTTACGTCGTAGTTCTAAAGTTCTTGGCTGAATTCTAGGATTTTCTCTTCGAAGACTATCGTCGTATTTCCTGAAAAATAAATATAGTTACTTGTATAATCCTTTACAACTTTGAGATTTTGGTATAAACATGTAAAAGTGAACTTACTGAATGAACAGTTCGATGTCTTTACAATTAAGTAAGATGTAGTAATGAGCCACCTTATGCTCTTCATCTGTGAGATCTTGTAATGCTTCATTACCTATGGTTTTACCCGGATGCGTGAATATCTCAAGTCTTGTGTCAAGAATATCTGAAGTGATTAAAGTATGATTTTTTTCGATAAAAAAAGAATAAAACAAATCAAATGGATCAAAAGTCACTTTCATTGCAGGCCGCAAGGAATAGGAAATAACCAATTCACCATTGCGAGATGCAATGAATTCATTGAGGGCCACAATGGAAGCAATAAAAATGAGAAAGAAATCTAGAGTCATTGCAGGCGCGGTGAACTCATTGTGGGCCATAATGGATGGTTCTAGAAGCTGCGAGACAACTAGAAATAACTTGCATGTTTTGATTGATTAATTCTTCTCTGAATTGACACAAAAGTCATACCATATCTTGTGTACAATTGTACACACGGTTTAATAAGGTTTTGGAGAGAATATTGGCATCAAATATTTTCATAATAATTGTTATTGTTACGGAATCTCTCCAAGATACGTTGACACTAGTATTTAAACGCTGAGTCTCCAAGGGATACGGATGTGTTAGGTGTACATGTGCAGTACTTTGACTCTACCTTGGTCTCTCCATTAATAGCAATTATCTCGACTCTCATTCATAAGTCGAAGGAAAAGAAAGATCACCTATGCTCCCTTGGAAGAATTCGTCAGCGAACAACTCAGGGGACACAAAAAGAATTGTGGCAAGACGCACGCTTCTTCCGTACGTCTACAAAAAATTCAAGAAGATGAAAAGTAATTAAGTTCCCGTTTCCGCTATCTATTTTATTACCTTAGATTTTTCACATAGAAAATTGCAATTGCATAATTAGAATTTCAATTTTTGACTAATACTTAATTAAATTGGACCAATGAAATTTTCTTTAAAGTCCGAATTATTATTTCTTTTAATTAAAGCTTTCTTACAATTTCTTAGGGAGGTGAATTTGTGGATGTATTGAATTTCAAACGTATGATTTCCAAAAGCAGTTTTATCGAGTGAAATTTCAAAGGTTTCAAATCATCTGCTCGCGAATCACTGTTTGTTTTTGCTCGCCAAATCATCTAGAATGTTCAAATTTCATCCAACATTTCAAGCATATGTTCCGTGAATCAAGTCACAGCCGTCGAATCTGGATTGGATCGGACGAGCACGGTCCTGCTCGCTACCTAAGCGAGCAGGCGATCCGAAGCCTATTTCGGATCAATGGTTCGCTGGTAAAATTCAAAGACACAAATTTGCAACAAAATTAATTTTCAAAAACCTCGCCGTAAATGATACAGTATATATATAAAGGCCCTGTTGTACCGAACCGCAGAGAATTAGGACCCGCATAACTCTTTGGGTGCGTTTGGATCATGTCATGGTTAGTGTAAAAATAATGCTATCTAGATTAGTGGTTAAAATAGTGCTATCTAGGTTAGTGTAAAAATAGTGCTAATTTTGTACTATATAGGTTAGTGAAAATATTGTTTGGATTGCACATTTGGAGTAGTGATGGTGAGAATTAGTAAAATAATAAATTATTTTAGTTTTCTAACGAATAATAAACTATTGATATCAATTTATAATATAATAATAATACAATAATAATAAAATAATAATAATATAATAATAATAACACAAATGACAATAATACAAAATAAAAAAGAAAAAAATATAATAAAATAATAATAAAATAATAATAATGATAATATAAAATTATAATAAAATAATGACAATAATAATAATAATAATAATAATAATAATAATCACAACAATAATAATAATAATAATAATAATAAAATAATAATATAATAATTACAATTACAATGTAATAATGAATAAATAATTGTAATGACAATAATGATAATATAATAATAATATAATAATTATAATGATAAATAATAATAATAAATTTAATAATAAATAATATAATATAATAATAAATAATATAATATAATAATAAATAATATAATATAATAAATAATGACAATAAATAATAATAATAAATAATATAATATAATAATAATGATAATGATAAATAATAATAATAAATGATAATATAATAATTATAATGATGATGATAATAATTATAATAATAATAATAATAATAATAATAATAATAATTATTATTATTATAATTATATTGGTAATATTTAGAAATAAATAAATAATTTAACGATGGTAATGATAATATATAATATAATAATACTGATAGTAGTAATAATAATAATAATAATAATAAAAAATGATTTTTGCTTTCCTTACAATCACTAACCTTGCTAACCCAACTAATTGACGGGTTAGTGAATTAGCAACTATTTGACACTAATTCAAAATAACTAAAACATGTTTGGATTGTTTTGAAGTTCAAAATAGCAGTTATTTTAAAATTTGTGCTAACCTAGAATTGCATCTCACACTGGATTTCCATTCTTTTTGCCGAAAATATGATAGGATTCTAACTATCAAATTGGCTAAAAAAGTCGGCCTCTTTTTTGCATAGTACAGGACCCCAGGAACAAAAGAATAATTATGGCATCATTCCTTCGGTCCAATATAGAACGGAGTTGGTTTATCAATCAAATTAGGCGTCAATAAAAGACTGACATATAAATTTTTTAAGAAAAAGCTACGGTATCTCGTATTTTGTCTTTGACATTTTAAAAAAAAGAGTTCTTCTAAAGTTAAAGCGTGAGTCCGACGCTTTAGTGACAGTGAGAAATTGAAGAAATAAAACACGAAGCACTGAATCAGTGTCCATTTTTTTAACTCAAAGATGCAATAATGAAGGGTCTCAGAAAGCGGAGGCAATACGAAAAGCACTACTTTTTTTTTTTTTTTTGTATATATACATCCTTTGACCCGCACGTTACGCATAATGCAATCCAAGCACTCTCGATGGCATGCACTTAAATTAAAAAAAAATATCTGATTTTTGGAACTCAGGTGCCTTACATTTTTTACATTTTTGTTTTTCTCGTTTTTGAGATTAAAGTCAAACGAGATAAACAGAGAAAGAATGGATGGATGTCACAATTCTTTCTTCATCGCTTTCCAATTTCAATTTCTTATTCAGAGAAAAGAAATGGGCCCCATATCTCATTTTCTACCAAAGACACTGCCTATGTTCAGAGTACCACTGTTCATGGATAATGATATGAACTTATCTTAATTAAAAAAAAAGAAAAAAAGAAAAAAAAACTAATGAGTGGTTATTGTGTGATATATATTATGATGGCGTCTGCCTCCTCTCTTCTTTTAATTAAATTTTCCACACCAATCTTTTTTCACGACGAATGCATCTGCTATCTTGATTTTGATAGCTCCTTTGTGATAACCCACTCTTGTACTTTCTGATCTTATCTGTCTCTTCTTATTTGATCAAACATTTGCTAATGTCATAACAAATTTATATTAACTATGAAACCTGGTAGGCATCTGTTCATTGCAAGAACGATAATGAAATAGTAGATCATTTGTTTCAATCACGTGTGTGTACACATATACACGGACATATTCAGAATTTTTGTCATGGTGATTCAAAATTTACGATTTTTTCCAGAGTGATTCAAAGTAGTGCATATTTTTTAAAAAATTCAAAATTACAAGCATATTATTCTTAAAAAATTCAAATACATGGTTAATTTCACAAAAAAAAATTTCAGAATGGATCAGCTGACCCACCCTGCTTCTATGTAGGTCTACCCCTGCATATAGTGAAGTTCCGAAGTCTGATCCGTTATAATCACCGAGATATACTCTTTACAAAGCATTATAAGAAAAAAAATTCATATATATTCTTAAACTTCGAAATTACATATTTTTTTTCTAAAAATTATAATATCATATTTACCCTTCGAAATACAAAGCTCTCATATTTTGTACATTTCATTATAAATCACATCAAAATAAATTCGAAACTTATTAAATATTCATTCTACACTCATGTTTTCAACTGATATTATACTCACTTATAAAAAGTTTCATTTAAAAAAACAACATAAATGAATGTTACCAAATTTATAAAAAAAATCATGTTATTTATGTTTACATAATAATCACATTTTTCATGAGAAATACACAATTTGCTTAAGTTAATGTCATCTAACAGACTACAATTGTTCATAATTTGTTGATTAAAATTATCGACTTTTAAAAATTTATCATGAGTAATAAAATTATATATTTGAAAATATTTGATGTATCTCACATTTTGATTAGACAATTAAATATGAGGGTTTTTGTATTTTGAAAGATAAATAGGATAAAACAAGTTTTAGAAGAGAAAATAAATAAATTCGAAGTTTTAGAGAAGTAAATATATATGTAATTCTGCCTATTATTATATAATAATAGTTCCTTCAGTTTATTAGCACATATGCAATACATATATCCAGCCTTGATTTGGTCTATAATATTCTTTCAAGGTTCGACATTTGCTCCTTTAAACGGACAAATTATTGTCCATAACTAAAGAAAAAATATATCTAATTGCATGTCTTGTGATTTAGAGAGAGATTCAACGGTACTTTTCCAAATTCATATCTAAGTAGGTGCTAATGAACGTAGCAGATCGTGAACAAAATGAGCTGGATACTCTTGAACATTTATGAAATGAACTATTTCTTGGTTTTGGTTGAAGTTCAGTCCAAGTTCAATTGCTAAAATTGAACTGAACTAATTGTAAATAAATTATTGACAAATTGCGGGCTCAATATGGAATTAAATCCAAATATGTTCAAATATCTCAATAGATTAACCAAGTTCTAACTTTCTCTTTCACAAAGAGAACTAAGTTATTCGCACAAAAAACCCTAAGTTATTTGATATATATAGTGATGAAAGAGCTTTTGTTTAAAGAGGAATGTGCACATGTGGTGTACACAATTAGGTCCGCATAGTTAGCTTATATATGGACAAATAATGAACATTATTCAGTTATAAGATGAACTGTACATAAACCAGATATTAGTAGATAATTATGGACTTGATTTGATCATGGACTTCAACTCCTCATCAGCGAGTTGAGCTAGACATGAACTGAAACTCATCCATTGACACTCCTAAACGTCAGGATATTTGGCGTTAGAATCCTATTCTTTGATTGCAACCAAACCAATATTCTGACCAGCTCTGGAATTTTGGATTTCCAAGGTAACTGATATTGTAGTAACAATATTGGCAACTAAGGTCTAAAATGGATTGGTTACTTAAAGGAGATAGAAATACTAAATATTTCCATCAAAATGATACACTGAGATAATTAAAAGAAAGCTGATAAAAGGGCTTAAGATAAATGGTCTATTATTACAAGATAAAAATAGTATTGATAATCATATAGTATCTTTTCACAAACAACTTTTTTGGTACACATGGTCTCACCTTTGTAGAAATGGATCAAGGGTTTTGGATGGAATCTGACAAAATAAACAGGAGATGCAACAGGCTTTGATTGCCCCTTTACTGACGAGGAGATTTTTAAAGCACTAATGGCATCCAAGAGTGATGTTGCCCCTGGCCCAGATGGTATGCCATTCTCCTTTTATCAACACTTTTGGCAGATACTGAAATATGACATATACAAATTATTTGAAATTTTTTATAATATGGAACTAAATGTTAGCAAACTAAATACGGCAATGATTTGTCTAATATCCAAGGTATTAAATGCTGAGGACATAATAAACAGTATAGACCAATATCCTTGATCAATTGCGTGTACAAACTAATAACCAAGATGCTAACATTAAGGTTGGAACCAATTGCCAACTCTCTATTAGATCAATCACAAGCTGTTTTTATGAAGAATAGGTTCATTTTGGATAATGTAGTTTGTGTTTCTGAAGTAGTGCACTCAACTAAAAAGGTAAATAAAAAAGAAATTGTTTTGAAGATTGATATTGAAAAAACATATGATAAGGTTAATTCAGAATTCCTGTTTTAAAATGCTGTCAGCTAGAGGGTTTCCTATCAAATGGGTGAACTGGATTAAAAGCTTATTACAAGGAGGGGGGAGGTGGGTGTTAATATAAATGGTGAAAGAACTAACTATTTTGAAGTCAAAAGAGGATAAACAATGAGATCATTTATCCCCCTTTCTTTTTAATCTAGTAGCTGATACCCTAAATTGCATGATCAAGAAAGCAAAAAATTCAGATTAATCAAAGGACTTGGTCCAATTCTTAAGGAACAAGGGCAATTGCGTAATATGCACTATGCATATGACACTGTGATAATGTGTGAAGCTAAGGAAGACATGATTCAAACACTAAAATGGATATTCATAGATTTTGAAGCATTGACAAGGATGAAAATTAATTATGACAAATGTCAGCTATACCCAATTAACATAAATGATACAAAAGCTGAGCATCTAGCTGAAATATTTGGAAGTCAAATTGCAGAATGACCTATGATGTATTTAGGTATGCTCATTCATTGGAGAAAACTAGATATACGGACTGAGAAGATATAATAGATAAATTTGAAAGCAAGTTGCAAAATTGGAAAAGGGCATTATTTTCAATGGAGGGGGGGGGGGATTGTTTTGCTTATTAGTGTGCTTTCAGCACTACCATTATATAGAATGAGTTTCCACTCTATACTAGTAAAAATTAGAAAAAACTAGACCAAATTAGGAAGAGATTCTTGTGGCACACTGGGGATAAAAAAAAGAATACACCTTTGCCACTGGGAAGATATTTGTAGGCCAAAAGCAAGTGGTTCTTTCCACTTGGCTCGGGTGGTTACCCAAGGGCCCTTAGCTGGCCAACCCGGTGATTGCCTTCTTGTCCGTGTCATCGGTAGCCCTTATTTCCGTTGGGAGGTGGCCTGTATTTGTTTCGCGCTGCGTTGCCTTCGCGCTTCCTCCTTATCTCTTCCTGAATGACACGATCTCAATCACTATTCTACAATAATTCTGGGGATAAAAAAGGTATATCGAAATTGCTATTTTTCCCCGATAAAGGGGGTTTGGGGTGCTAAATTTAAGGGATATGAATATTTTATTATTGTGCAAATGGTTATGGAGATTGTTAGACCCCCAATGCAAAGGATGGTGGAAAGATATTCTTCTAGCCAAATACAACAAAATGCACACTAAACAAAATTGGTCAAATTTTTGGAAAAGTATCCAAAATCATGTGCATATTGTAAAAGCTAATAGATGCCTAGAGATAGGAGATGGAGCAGAAATAAAACTATGGGAAGATATGTGGCTAGAAGATGTCCCATTTAACATTCAATATAGTGAGATATATGAAATCTGTAATCAGAAGAATATCACTGTTAAAGAGTTGATTGATTAATTCTGGTTTTCAAATGTCCTTTAGAAGAAATCTGTCCCAAAATCAGCTAAGTGACTTTTGTGAGTTACAAAACAAAGTCTTGAGGTGTATACCACTTACAAATGAAACATATAGGGTGTTTTGGAATAATAAGAAAGGCAAAATCTCATCAAATATAGAAATTTAAAATTGGATTGTACGTAGATAGAGGAATCATTGAGACTAACTTTTAGATTATATGGCAAATGCAGGTGCCAATAAAGATCAAGATTTTTTTATGATTGCTTGCCAAAAATAAAATCTTAGTTAAATAAAATCTGATGAAAAGAGTATGGAAATGAGACACCCGGTGCCAATACTGTGACTATCTGAAAACCATTAATCACCTGTTCTTTTCTTGTGAATTTAGCGAAAATGTATGGCAATGGATAGTTGGTATGGGGAAAAATGCACCACAACAGCTATTTGACATATATACCAAGATAATACAACTGCAAAAAATCGAGAAAGCAATTTTGTATAATGTCTATTCTGCAAACTTATGGATGATTTGGATAACAAGAAATGATTCTATTTTTAATAATGTCAAAGTCATATCAATGAAAAAGATACTGAGTAAAATCAAATATATATTCATTTATTGGGCAGAGGTGGAGAAAGCTGAAGTGCAAAAAGAAATGAAGGCATGGTGACTGGTAAAAAAGCAGAAATAAAAGAAAATTGAAGCTAGAAGTGGAGTAGGCCAGCTGAGCTTGGAGCTGGAGAGGCTAACCACTGCATTATGATTAAACATTCCAATGTTTTGCAGTTAGGGGTGATTAAGAAAAAGCTAAATAGATGGCAAGTCTTGCCTATGGTTTTGTTATGCATTTTGATGCTGTGTGTTAGGGAATATGTAATAAAAGTGTGGAACTTAGAATCTAGATAGGATAGGTTCGTCGGTATCTAAGATATGAATATCGACGCAGAAAGATGGATGAGTATCAGATATACTAAGAAGAAGCAATTAGAATTGAGTCAAACTTATATTTTTCTTCGTTTCATGGAATGAAATGGAGAGGTAGGATTTTTTCACTGCTTGTTTCAAAAAAATAAGAAATTTGTATTTGAGATGGAAAAAAATATTAATCAATAACAGTAAATTAGTAAATATTGTTTTATTGACTGAATTTCTTTTTGTTAAATTAACTACGATTTCAAATTTTTGTATTACTCACTGGCCATTTTACCTTTGAATTATGAACCAAAAGCATCGGAAAAATATCTGATAACAACAACAGTAATATCATTGAAATCAAAGCAAAGGCTTGACGATAATATTTTAATCGCACGATGACAAGACATCCAGAAAGATATACATAAAAAAATTGAGGCTGTATTATATATTATAGGTTAGGAGCAAGTTGATGGACTGGGGTCCTTACAGCCTTTATACTTTATGATGTACAGTATTTAGAAATGATAGAGAGAAGCAGAGTTCTCAACTTCTCATCAACTGGAATTATAGCTTTCAAGTAAATTAATGAAGGAAATGTAACGATTAAAATCGGAAGGTTACAAATTATAAACACCAAATCGAATTACAAATTGTACCCATTAATTATGATAATTCGAATTTTGATCATATATATGGTCTAGATCAAGTACAAGAAAAACCCATCATTCCAACAGTGACAACGGACATGCATGCACTTGAGGGTAGTAAGGATCCGAATCTGCTCCTTGTATTTGAGTCAAGCAGAATTCTGTTTGTCTCGATTCAATCGTTACGAATCGATCGATCGACACGAACGACTGTAATTTGATTCAGAGATAGATGTTTTAGTAATTAGATAAATTTTGAACAGTCCAGATCGAAACAAACAAGAAACAATAAGTGATTATACCAGCAGCGAATTTGATTCCACTATTCCAGTAACAAGGGATTGAACATATCTCTTTCCAACCTCATACTTTATGAAGCTGTCCTTGCATATTTTTCCATATAAGAAATGAAACATCAACTTGAACCTCCATCTGGAAATACATTATCTGTTAGTATATTAAATACCCAACTGCAAGATCTAGGGGACCAGAAATCATAATTGAGGAGCCAGTAACCCAACAAGACCGGTCTACCACGTCAGATAGACCACAGTATTATATTAATAATGTTTTGAATCCATCGCAACAAGATGTAGTTGCACTGTTTCTCGGCTGACTTTGAAGTTTGAACTAATAGCATTCTAGCCTTATACGACGGCATGCCGAAATCCACCGTTAGATCTCAATCGTGCGCAATTCAACTATGATGCGATCGCTACTAAGTTGCGATAACTGCCATTTGACGTCAGCTATTTTGACTGTATCTCGCCGCCCTACGTCAGCTTCTCACGTGGGCAACCGAACAAGGTTAAGCCCATCCCGCTCTTTCCTCTGGTTCACAGAAATATTGGATTTTGTACATCCAATACTCGAGTAACGATTGTGTCACTTAACATTTCCAAATGAAATATGAACTGTTTCACAAAAGATCACGGAGATATATATGTATTGAAATTGAGTTATCAGGAGTCAAACAGCTCTAAACTCTGTGCTTTTTCTCAAAATGAATGTGCCACTGTGTGTATATATATTCCTCCCTCCTATCTTTTTGCTTTCATCGACTGAAAATAGTATAAGGCAATCTAACAGAGATATTTTATACTTGACCAGTATCTCCTTTACCGCCTTTCTTACACCACTTTCAATGGAATTTTTCATTTCTGATCCTTACTACCACTCTTACTCTCCTTATGATCCTTGCTACCAGAACTCACAATTGATTTATGAAACAATATCCGATCAATCCTCGGTCGGTTCGGTACCGGACCCGCTTCAGTTCGACATCAATGACTCCTCCGATATGTTCCTCTTTCAAACCCTAGCTGACCCCTCAACCAGCACTACCAGCTCCACCAGTGTTAAAGATGACATTGAGGTCCAGTCGACAACGATGAAGAAAGATGAGAACATTGAGAAGAAGAAAGACGGGGCAGAGAAAGAGAAGTGCTACATCGGAGTGAGAAAGAGGCCGTGGGGCAAATTTGCTGCTGAGATACGGGATTCGACACGTAACGGTGTCCGGGTTTGGCTCGGTACTTTCGGTAGTGCTGAGGAAGCAGCTCTGGCATACGACCAGGCCGCCTTTTCAGTTAGAGGCACCATGGCTGTGCTCAATTTTCCAGTTGATAAGGTCCGGGAATCGCTCAGCCGATTGGATTGGACAAATGAAGCGAGCGCTTCACCCATTCTGGCGCTGAAGAACAAACATTCGATTCGGAAGCGTACCGGCAATAAGAAGAAACCCGGTTGCAACAAAAGAAGCAAGATGGTGAGAGATTCTGTGGTGGAATTGGAGGATCTGGGGCAGGATTACTTGGAAGAATTACTAAGGGTTTCTGAGCAGAATTTCAATGGTTGGCAATCGTAAATTTGAGACTATAAACTATAGTCTGTTAAATTCTGTCTGTCAGATAGTTATTTCTTAATTTTTTTGTTAAGCATTTGAGAAATCAGAAATAATAAATATTGATACGCGCGCACATTTGAGTCTTTTTCACTCTCTTCCCTTTTTTATGGGTTTTGCCTTTGATTTTTTGACTCAATAAAGAATAAATCAGACTAGCACTTATCTTAAAATTAAAGACGTAACGAAATGTCTGATATTTAGTGGATGGAAGGAGCATCCTCTACTGATTTTTGTATTTTTTTTCTTTTAAAGCAATAGTTGCTGATGGTTGCCAATTGACAAATGTACGAGTCAGAGTTCAGATAGATAATCGTAGCCTCTCTGTCCATTATGATTATTATTTTTGATAAGCTTTTTATATGATCTTCTTCAACTACAGGAATTGTTAGTAAATTCGTTGAAGGTATCTCGAAAGAGCTTCTATGTAATACAAAAGGCTGAAGATAATACAATGAGAAAACGAGAAAACAACAGAAAAATAGAAATAGGATTCTCGTGTTGTTCTAACTAGTAATACTATGTCGACTGCACATTACTTACTTTAATACAATTTGGGAGAAAAGTAACTTTGTGCATTAGTACTAAAATAAAAAAGAGAGCATAAAGTCCTACTCTGGCCATGTAATTAATTTCTTTTGTCTGCTGCTTTCTGAGATTTACTATATTGCAAACCAGAGAACTTGGGGAAAATAATAAAACCTTTCCAATACTTTTACAAGAAAATTAATAATTAATTAAAGGAAAAGTTTGGAAATGATAAGATTATTTTTTAATGTGTAAAAAACATTGTGAAGAACGAGTGAATGTTTACACTTTTTCTGTAAATTTTTAAATGATCATTAAGGCTTCAAACTATTTAACTCATGTCATTTTAAAAAAAATTATTCTAACTTCTAGCTTTGCTAGCATACACAAAATTACAAATATTTTAATTATTCGCATTTTAGGTTATCAGCTTAAACTTAGTATTAGTTATAAGTTAAATTATTGGTCCAAGCTTTTACTTTCGTGCAATTTGGAGGCGAATGTACTGAAAGAGTGAAAGTCTGAAATTGAACTTAATTCTGCTTTGTTCTTTTAGACTGTATGCTTTCTATTCATTATTTGAACCATTGAAATTTTTGTGCATACAAAAGTTGGTTCAGTACTGTGAATATTGTCAAATCTCTCATGCAGTGTTAATATAGGCTGACTTTCTTATCAACAATGTCATGTATTAATTTGAACTAGGATATACTATTTTTCAATGATTTCACCATCATTGGTGTTACTATGTATCTCATATTCAAAAATCTCATCTTTTGACCATGGAAGCCACCACTAACCTTTTTTTCTTTATTAAAATAATCATCATAGATCGATTATGTTCAATTTGGTCTAAGTGGTTAGTGCATGGTTTATACAGTTGTTCTTCGCAGACCGAACATGACATAAGAGGCTAAACCTACTTACAAAATTTGACCGATCGCGAGAATGTTACCTGCTGAAAATATTAAATGTAAGAATTGTTATTTTTTTAATTATTTTAGTTTGACTTGAATCTACTTTCATTGCTTTAGAAAAATTCTTTATCTTTTTCTTTTTAAAGGCATTTATATATTGTCTATTATATCTAACAGTTATATATATATGATTAAATTCACTAATGTTTCCTGTTTCCCATTTCTATGGAACAGGTTATATGCAATTAGATTTAGAATATACGTACAACACTACTACAATTTTGATCTCTAACAGCGGACCAAAATGACCTTTAACAACGGACCTATAAGCTTAGGCCGCTATTAAAAATATGTTTTACACCGGACCATTCCGTTTCAGTCCGCTTTTAAAGGGCTGCTGCCAAAGTCCGATTCTTTGGGTTTTTACACTGGACACAAAGTCACAGTTCGGTTTTAAAGGTGTTTAATTTTTTTTTGTTTTTTTATTTTTGGTGGCTAGTCCATTTTACTAGCCTATATAATACAACATGCACCAGCATGCTCCAGCAGCACATACAAACACACATATACACAATAATACAACATATATAAACATACAAATGCACACATCGCAATAATACAACATGACATCTAATCAAAAATCAAAGTGTATACAATATCACAAAAATAACATACAAATGCATCATAAATCTCCAAAATAAAAAATGTACACAACATCACAAATAATAATTGACAAAATTATAAATCAATGTTTTTACCTCGACAATATCGCTCGACGAATACGAAGAAGGATACAGATGAAGTTCCTGAAAAAAGTAGGGTTAATATTATTGGACTTCGATAACACAATAATAATGTGTAGATGTACAACTCAATCTAAAATATAGTTAATTTTCACCTTAAGCTTTAGCAATCTCAAACTAGATGCATCATGATACGACGTAGCTATCTGATACATCAATCGCATCACGTAATATTTGCACTCCCAGCTATTGGGTTGCGGTGGGCTCTACAAAAATTACAAAGTAACATACCTTTTTGAGAAAAGACTCAAATCCTACTAACTTAACCTAATTGCGAGTACAATTCAAAATTAGTATAGAACACGTACCTTGAGTTGTTTGACCTCGAATTTGCTCGTTTTGCTTGATTGCATCCGTTGATAGTAGTGTCGAAGCGTCCTGTACAAAATTAGTACAAGTCAATCAATACAACTATATATATATATATATATATATATATATATATGAGCATGGCTAAAATAATATGCATAGTACACCCCATTTTGTACTATGCATATAGATATAGGACATTAAATTGAGATTTAAGTTGCTCAATAAATTCTTCATATGAAAATATTGTAGGAAATCAAATTTCGTGATTTTTAGAGCTTTCTAGCTATTTTTTAAATATTTTTTAAAAACAGTCCAGATTTAATACTACAAAAGTGTCATTTCTGGACTGTTTTTAAAAAATATTTCAAAAATAGCAAGAAAGCTCTAAAAATCACAAAATTTTATTTCCAACAAGATTTTGATATGAAGAATTTATTGAGCAACTTAAATATCAATTTAATGACCAAATTAAATACAAATTGACGCATAGTACGTTATGTGGTGTACTATGCATATTATTTTAGCCATGCTCTATATATATATTAGAAGTTCTTGAGATTGAGATAACTTACGCATTTAAAACGGGAACGATGTCTAGCTTGTTCCCCGATTTGTTTTGCGAATCAACAACATAGATGTACTCAGAGGAGATTTGCAAAACAAGCAGATACCAATGAGGACTACAATTCATAACATCTAATTTAGTAAGTGCATTTCATAATAAGTTATTATATTATCAAAAAGGAGAATTATTCTAACCCTTGAATGTACGGCAAAAAGATAATGGACGACGAGTCTTGCAGAGTCGAGAAGAATGACGTAACGTAATTCACCGTAGAGGCAAAATCGGTTAGCACGTTAGTCACCGAGCAACATGCAGGATCAAGAAAGGCAAAACTCGACAAGATCCTGAAGTTCTCAAGATGCTCCGCTAGAGCCCTGCATTTATGTTAATAGATTTTATATATAAATTTCAACAATGGATTGTTTGAATTAATAATAAGTTTGAATATCCTTATTTGCACCACGTCTGAAGAAGGGTGGCGCCTAGCCAAGCACCCGGCTTGAGGAGGTCCATGACCTCACTCTTTGGCAGGTAGTGCGGGTTCTCTAAGCCGAACAAACTTAGATTGCCGAATTCGAATACGGTTTGGTCATCTCGTTGGTTCATCACCTATTAAATTAGATTTTGTGAAATTGCAATTCATGTCAGGTTATAAAACAATTGAATTCTTATTACTTCTCTAAATAGTACAAGATCGAAGGTGCTCACCGTATTGTACAATTTCATGCCCGAGTCATCAAGGAGTGCCAGATATTCATCGAAAAGGAGCGGTTCCCTCCGAGGACGAGCCGGGCTTGTCATCAGCGCCTTCCCTTTTGTCTTCAGATCGGGAGTAATCGGCGCATAAATCAACTAATTAGTGTAAAATTCGACATAATTACATAAAAAATTGAGAATTATTGAATACCTTCTCGAGAGTATACAACTGGACTAACATTGCCGGCCAAGTAAGAAAATAACTGCTATGTTCACGCGCGGTACTTAATTCGTCTAGTGGAACCAGAACAAGCGTGTCTTCTTGGCCTTTAACCACTTCTTCGATCCCCATATTAACCAGGCCGGGAGGGACATGTACTCTGTGAACGATGTTATGTGGCCTTACCGTTCCGTACGCCACTAACGTAACGTTTCCGTCGTCACGTGCAACGAATAGCTTGCACGATGAAGGCTCCTTAAGAATAAACAAGAAAAGATGATATAATCGAAATGAACAAAAATAATAGCACGAATTAAGTATGCAAATATAAAGAGAAAGAAACATAACCTCTAAATCATCGGAGCTCATCATAGGATGAGTACTCTGGGTCATGTACGGACGAAACTGTGGTAAAGTCATAGTTTGTTGTAGCACCGCACTAATCGGACCCGCTTGAACCATCAACTCTTGCATTTGATGCAATTGTTGCTGCAATCTTTCGTACTCCTCCCGGCTGACCCATTTCTCTTTGTTTCTGTGATTCTCGGTCCCTTTTCGAAGACATCTGTCAGCCCGACCTGTCCTGGATAGCCACACACTCTCCCTTCGTGCTCCTTCGTCTCGATAGCAGTAGTAAGAATGTCATGGTGTCGTTCCTCTTGAAATGCTCCCTGAGTGACTTCAACTACTTTTGTCACCTAACATAAAAAGATCCTAAATTTAGAATAAACCCCAACACGGTAAATCAATAATTAAAGAATTTAATTAATGTTAAGCGACAATACTAAGTATAAAAAGTAGAAATACTACCGCTCACTTAGCGACCTCTCTCGTCGCCTCATTGAAAATTACATATTCTCCATCTTTAACTCTTCTAGCATGAGCTCGAAGGAATGACAAACTCCTATCACCGACGGAGGGGCTCACCACTTCGGAATCCGGTCCTAACCAATTAAATAAATATAATTATTAATCAATTATAGATTAAATCTTTAAAAGCCTTATTAGAAGTCATAACAAGCTTAATAATTATGAATTGTTGAAAATAAATAGAAATGTACCTTCATCAAGCTTGATAACATCAGTCGATTTCCAGTTCTTCCTCGCGCTCTTAATGCCACCCGATCCAGTCATGTGATGATGCGCCTTTTTTTCTGCATTAATTTTATTCCGCTGCCTTAGCGACTGCAAAAAGAGATTAGTATACTTGTTAATATAGGAAATAGCAATTACAATATTAAAATACAGTTGAGGAGGAAAAAAGTCATACATTGAACTCCTCGCTCTACGTGTACTCAACGAATATCCTCCAATCCGCTTCTTTGATCGGTTCTTTCTTTTCCCACAGCATGTGCGGATTGTCATGGTAAATGTACTTCGACCTTAGTCTTACCTTCCAACCCTTCCACAGATCGCACACTTTTGCAAGTGTCTTTTCCTTCTAGGAGTCATCTTTGAGGTTCCATTCTTCCTGCAAAATAGAACAAAAATGTAATTGATATATACATATATATATATGGCACTGCAAAAATACAACATAAATAAGAGTGATATAGTGTTTAAAATTTAACCTTAATTTGTTCCCAAAGATCATTTTTTAAATCGTCATCAAAGTGCTCCCAATGCTTTATGCTACATGGCACGTGTTGTTTGACTTTAACACCCAACCATGTGGACCAGTCATTGGCATACTCACCAATTGCTACGCTATTGTCATCAAACTCGATGTGTTTATCATGGTTGTTGCGTAATTTTTTAGTCGTAGACTTCGATCTAACCTTTCGACCGGAAGAACCTTCACACGACATGACTGCCAATACAAACACACACAACAATTAGAAATGTAGAAATACTATTAATCAATTCTGAATATTTGGCAAATAACTCAAACTAATCAAATATACACCAAATTTTTGCTAAATGGCTCAAATTAATCAAAGAGAACTCATTTTGCTCAAATTAATCAAATATATCCCTAACTAATCAAATAAAATACATAATATTTGGCAAATAACTCATACTAATCAAATATACACCATATTTTTGCTAAATGGCTCAAATTAATCAAAGACAATCCATTTTCCTCAACTTAATCAAATATATCCCTAAATAATCAAATAAATACCGAATATTTGGCAAATAACTCAAACTAATCAAATATACACCATATTTTTGCTAAATGGCTCAAATTAATCAAAGACAATTCATTTTCCTCAACTTAATCAAATATATCCCTAAATAATCAAATAAATTCCGAATATTTGGCAAATAACTCAAACTAATCAAATATACACCAAATTTTTGCTAAATGGCTCAAATTAATCAAAGAGAACTCATTTTGCTCAAATTAATCAAATATATCCCTAACTAATCAAATAAAATACATAATATTTGGCAAATAACTCAAACTAATCAAATATACACCATATTTTTGCTAAATGGCTCAAATTAATCAAAGACAATCCATTTTCCTCAACTTAATCAAATATATCCCTAAATAATCAAATAAATACCGAATATTTGGCAAATAACTCAAACTAATCAAATATACACCATATTTTTGCTAAATGGCTCAAATTAATCAAAGACAAGTCATTTTCCTCAACTTAATCAAATATATCCCTAAATAATCAAATAAATTCCAAATATTTGGCAAATAACTCAAACTAATCAAATATACACCATATTTTTGCTAAATGGCTCAAATTAATCAAAGATAACTCATTTTTCTCAAATTAATCAAATATATCCCTAACTAATCAAATAAATTCCGAATATTTGGCAAATAACTCAAACTAATCAAATATACACCATATTTTTGCTAAATGGCTCAAATTAATATAAGTTTACCAAATAATGTAATATGGCGCAACGAAGGGAGTAGCACAGCAGCGGCACAACAGAGGCGCAAGCGGAGGGGCACAACAGGGGCGGAGCAGCGGCGGCGACACAGTGGAGCACAGGCAGCACAACAACGGCACAGTCGAGCACAGCAGCGGCGACACAGTCGAGCACAGGCGGCACAGTGGAGAACAAATAGCACAACAGCGGCACAGTCGAGCACAACACAGAGCAAAGGCGGCGTCAGGGGGGGAGCACAACAGCGGCAGTGGCGGCGGCGCACAACACATCAGGGCGCACAACACAACATAACAGCGGCGGGGTTTAGGTTTGAGAGTTGTGCGCGCATATTTTGAGAAAGGGAGCACGTAGGGTATTTTTGTCGCTCACCTTTTAAAACCGGACTGCAAAATATGCGCCGGTGTTAAAAGTTCAAATATTTAATAAAAAAATAAAGGTGTTGTTGTAGCACAAAATACTAAGAGGCCTAGTGGTTTGAGGTGTTGGATGGAGAGAGGGAGCATTTGGGTTCGATTCCCAGTGATAGCAAAAATTTTGGTATTTTTTGTGCAGTACTTTGTTCTATAATAATACTATTTAATGTATTGACTTATCATGAAATACCAAGTAGTGTAGTGGTTTGAGTGTTTGATGGATAGAGGGAGCACTTGGGTTCAAGTCCTTGTGATAGCAATAATTTTTGTTATTTTTTCTGCAGTACTTTATTTATATATTTTTTTGACAGCTATTTTTCGCAGAATTTAATTATACTTAATAAAATTAAGATATTAATAAAAATTACGTAAATTAATAGAAAATAGCAATCGCAAGTTACAACAATTAAAGTTACAACAATTAAAATGTACTTGAACGCAAATAAAAATTACAACAATTAAAAATTAGAGTAGAGCTTCAACAAACTATGTTTGTTTGGATTTACGATGTTTGATCCACACACCTTTGTTGTGATCTGAATTTAAAATAATAAACCAAATTAGCAATCGCAAAATAATGTATAAGATTTAGTAATTATCAATTAAAATGCACCTGAACGCAAATAATGTGGTGCGTCACTTTGGTCCACTGGATCAGCATCAATACCATTTGAAAATGGCGGTACTTCGTCGAATTGATCATTTTGTTGTTCATAGGTGACATTCACTACATCGATAATCCGTCTTTTACACGCAAGAACCACATGTCTCTTTTTATCGGCCGGATCAACAACATAAAACACTTGTTTTACTTGTTTATTTGCGAGTATGAAAGGGTCATTCTGATGACCAACTCGTTTCATTTCGACTGTTGTGAATCCAGATTCCTTTTCCACATTCACACCACTTTCATTAAACCATTCACATAAAAATAAGGGAATCTTGAATCTTATATAATCAAGTTCCAAAATTTCATCAATTCGACCATAATATGACATTGCCTTATCGCCATCAGCTGGTAAAGCTTCTATTGTTACACCGCTATTCTGCACTGTGCTCTTTTTATCTTGTTTTTTTAGTGTACCACGTAAATCCATTCATGTCAAAAGCTTGATGGGTGAGCACATTCAACGAGGGCCCTCGTGCTAGTAATACCAATGTTTCATTACTCGATCCCTCAGATTTTACTTTGTCCTTCAACCATTTGGTAAACTTCTTGTTATGTTCATTGATGACCCAATCAGCACGATCCATTCCTCTTTCAAAAGGATACATGTAATGTAAATGCATTGGTCCGCACATCCTTATCTCCCTCACCAAATGAATGGTCAAATGAACCATTATATCAAAAAACGATGGAGGAAAATGCATCTCTAGCTCGCAGAGGGTCTGCACTACGTCGATCTGTATTTTTTTGCAATTTTGAAACATCGATTACCTTGGAGCAAATTGAGTTGAAGAAAAAACACAATTTGGTGATGGTTCTTCTGACAGGGGGTTTCAATATTCCTCGAATTGCAACGGGAAGCAACTATGTCAACAAGACGTGATAGTCATGTGACTTCATTCCGATCAATTTCATTTCCTTCATCGACACCTTTGCTGAGATATTTGAGGAATAACCCGACGGGACCCTAAGGTCATTTAAGCAACCCAACAAATTTTTTTTCTCATTAGTTGTTAAAGTCCAACTTGCTGCATGAAGGTATGTGCGTTTTTCTCCCTCCACCGGTGCTAACTCCGGCCGAATTCCCAATTCAAACATGTCCTTTCTCGCTTTGATGCCATCTTTAGTTTTGCCAGGAATATTCAACAACGAACCAAGGATACTCTCAGCGACGTTCTTGATGATGTGCATACCATCCAAATAATGCCTAACCTCCAAATGTTGCCAGTAAGGAAGATCCCAAAATATGGACTTCTTTTTCCATATTGAATCTTTGAGAGAGCTATTGTCAGACTTCTTTCCAAACTGGACCTTTACATTTTGTACAATCTCATAAATCCTCCTTTCGGATAATGGTTGTTTTGCTTTTTCTAACTCTTCTTTTCCATCGAACTCTTTGGTCATAACTCGATATGGATGCTTAATTGCAAGGTGTCTTCGATGTGCCATATAAACGTTCTTCTTATAGTGACTCAATCGTATAGAATGTGTATCTTCGTGACAAATGACACATGCCTTGCCCCATTTAATCTTGTAACCTGATAAGTTCCCGTATGCAGAATATCCGTTGATAGTGCAGAAAATCATGACAGGAAGAGTGAAATGTTCTTTCAAATGCGAGTCGTACACTTCCTCTCCTGTAGTCCATAATTTTTGGAGGTCATCCATCAATGGTGAAAGGTACACATCTATATCATTTCTCAGTTGTTTGGGCCTCGAAATCAACAATGACATCATTAAGTATCTTCTTTTCATGCACAACCATGGAGGAATATTGTACACACAAAATATTACCGGCCATGTACTGTGACGGCTACTCATGTTTCCGTACGGATTCATTCCGTCTTTACATAGCCCCAATCTTAAATTTCTGGGTTCGCTCCCAAAATCCTAGAATTTCCGATCTATGTTCCTCCATTCGGGAGAGTCAGCATGATGTCGTAGTTGTCCATCCTTTGTTCTACACTCAGAATGCCATCGTAATAATTTTGCATCTCTTGGATTCACGAAGAGATGTCGAAACCTTGGTATTATTGGTAGGTACCATAACACTTTTGCAGGTGGTCTTTTCTTTTCATCCTCACTCTCAGTATCGCTACACGATTTGTACCGTGATGCATTATACGTTAGACATTTATGTAGGTGACTGTACTCCTTTCTGTAAAGTATGCAGTCATTCGGACATGCATGAATTCTCTGCACCTCCATACTCAGAGGACATAAAAGTTTCTTTGCATCGTAAGTTGAATTTGGCAACACATTATTTTTTGGCAACATTTCTCCTAAAAGCTAGAGTAGAGATGTAACTCTTATTGCTCCATCCATTTTTTGCTTTCAAGTTGTACAATTTGAAAACAACGGATATTTTCGAAAATTTCGTGCAATCAGGATATAATGGTATATTAGATTCATGCTTAAACAAGTTATCCAAAATTTCAGAACTATAAGCACAATCATTTTCAACATCACTCGTCATTTCATCTAACTGAATCACATTGTTTGTACATTGTGGGTTATCTATATTTTCATCATCCCTTGACTCCTCTTGTACATTTTCGAGATTTTCATTCAGTACATTTTCGCACGGTAAATTTTCAATATTTTCACTAAATACATTATCCCCATGTACATTTTCAGAAGTACTTGTCCCGATTAATTGTACCGATCTTTTTGCTTGCTCTCTGTGCCATATCCATCGGGTGTAACATTTCATAAATCCATCTCGGATCAAATGTAGTTCGACCTCATCGATCTCCCTATGTCTAACCAAATTCTGGCATTTCGAACAAGGACAAATAAGTGTTTTTTCACCCTGTAGTTTCATATATTCCACGACACACTTCATAAATTCTCCAACTCCTCTACGACGATCTATCTGAAAAAAATATTCTCATGTAAATCATGTGGTAGTATATATATGGTTATTTAGAGCTGCATAAGGTTATGGGCTGGTCAACCATCCTAACCCACTCTTTGAACACTTTGTCTCGTAAGTGAACATATGATAATTGCAATCTAGTGTTCGCGAAAAATCCGGTAGCATTTCCCATCAGCTCCCCGAATACGTCGACGCACACTTGCATGTACGCACGTATTCGTGAGAACAATTGAGGAAATACTGAACCGGATTATCTGCAAACACCAGATTGCAATTATCATATGTTCACTAATCCTAAATGAGACAAAAGTGTTCAAAGAGCAGTCCCATACGGGGGACTATCCAAGATTAATCCCTATTGGATTAATCTCGAACGGGTGACCTAAATTATTTTTTGTTCCGATATTTTGGTCTTATATGACAATACTTACATATATATAACATATAAGTATATATTATATATATATGTATACAATTCAATTATATATGCAATGCAAATTTCGTATCTAAATATATATCATGTATTAATTTGATACCTAAAAAGTAGATATTAATAAAAAAATACCTCCAAATACTTGCAATGGAAGAGGTGATGATGAAGATTAAATCACTGTAATTAATTTTACAAAAAATAACACATTAATAACAAATTAAATATGAAAAAAAATATTAAATACTAAATATATTTGCAAGAAATTATTTACCTTAATGAAGAGAGTTACGATCTTCAAGTTTAAGAGAGAAGACTGAACATGTAACAAGCTTCACAATATTATACAAAACAAAAAAACATAGAAGAGATTTAATGGTTTTTGGAGAGGTAGATGGAGGTATTAAATTTTTGGGACTAATGGCTAGCTGCTGGTTGGGGAGAAAAATGGCCAATTCTGCTGGGAGAGAGAAGAAGAAGGGCTTTTAGGCGCAGGAGACACAGAATTTCGCGCTAAAACATTTAACACCGGACTGTGGTACAACCCCGCTTCTAAAAAACTTTTAAAACCAGAGCCACCAAACCTCGCTTTTAATAATGAGTCTTTAAAGCGGCCTTCTCGCATGAATTCGCTGTTAAAAGCTTTAACACCTAACCCTTCGGTCACTCCGCTGTTAAAGGTTGACTTTAATAGCGGTGCACTGTATCTGGCCCGCTGTTAAAGGTAATAAAAATTGATTTGCACCCTTTTAAACCGAATTTTGTCATGAGTCCGATTTTAATTATTCCGTCCGCTGTTAAAGGTCTGCTACTAAAGGCTCTTTCTGTGGTAGTGCAAGGTCCTAATTTGTTGCCGCTTATTCTCTAGGTATATATACATCATCCACTCCATCAGAAACATTACATATTCATGCTAAGAAGAATTATAAAATTAAAAGTATATACACTTAGGTAAGATATTAAGAGCCTGATCCAAGCGAAGTAGCAATCTCTGTCACCTCCTCTCGGCGAAAAAGGCGATTTTGAAACCCTAAGCGAGGAGGTTGCCTCCGGCCTCCCCCCACCTCTCCTCTCCCTTCTCCCCCCTCATTCTACTTCTATCCCCTTGTTTCGATCAATTGAGATGATGAGGCCATTTGAGGTGTGAGACGATCATGAGATGTGTTCGAGGTGCTAAGAAGATCTGTAACGCGATTGATCAGATGAGTGGATGAGGTGCAATTAAGGTGAGATAATCCCTGAGAAATGATTGAGGAGATGAGATGATCTGAGGCGTGATTGATCAGATGAGTTGATGAGGCGATTGAGGTGTGAGTTGTTGAGACGCTATGGAGGTGCGATCTGGTGGTTGATTAGATCAAGCCATAGATCAATGAAGTTCAGCTAAGGGATCTCAAGCGGAGCTATGCAGATCGAGTGCTTTGAGTAGAAGTTGTTGAGATGATGGTGAGTCATGAGCCAGATCGCGATGAGAGCAGGATTGTAGCCCCAGTCTGAGATCAATGTTGGCCTCAGATTGATCCAGATTCTGATCTGATTGTTGAGAAGACCTCGAGCCTTGTCCGAGGATCAAGGCAACGACTCGACAATATAGTCTAGGGAGACGAATCTCTTAGCTCAGACCAGGCGACGGTGAGATCTTGAGATTAGCCTTGAGCCAAGTTAGGGGCTAGATACTGATCTGAACGGAAATGGTGAGATAAATGAGCTTAGGGTAAAAGGAAAATGGATGGCATGGTGATATGCAAAGGGGTTGGGGATGGCCTGATGTCGAAGCGGCTAATCCGAGACTGTGACTACCATCGGTTGGAACCTAAACCCTAGGATTGGCTGAGATGGCATCCGAACCTAGCTCACGATACAAGCAGGTGTTGAGAGTTGTCTCTTAGTGCAGATCTGAGGCGAGGAGGAAACACGAGAACAGTACAAGGTGACGACAGGTTGAAATCAGACGCAGACGACGACGGATCGTTCGGGCCTGATAATGCAAGGTTGTCTGATGAGGATGACTCAGAAGTGCGACAAGAGAATACCAGTAATGATACTGGTACAGATCAGGGAAACTAGATGTGCTGATATCAGGCCAGCCATTGCCAGTATCGATACTGGTACAAAATTGAATGGTCAACAACACAGGGAGATGTTACCAACTGGTACAGATGCATGGAGATGACGACATGGTGATACAAGAAAAAAGCCAGATGGTACAAAATTATGGGCATATTAGCGTTTTAGGAACCAGGGGATTAGTCTATTTTTGTTTTAGAGATTAAATTGACGATTAGATGTTTGTCGTGGGGATATTCTGATATTGTTTTGGATAATAGAGAGGTTAGATAGTAGATGACAGAGATAGAGATAGTGTGTTTGGATGGTTATAACCATGTCGTTGAGTTTGTATGCTTCATTTTTGTTAAGAAAATGAAGTGGTAGGCGCTCCCCACTTATTTAAAAAAAAGTATATACACTTTAGAATTGCAATTTTTTAGAATACAAAGGTTCCTAACTTCACCATCAAAGTTTTATGGATCATCGAAGTTTATCTGTTTCAATCTATTAATTAATACCAAACTAAAGTCTAAACATATTTAATTGATCTATCTTTAAGACATATAAATGTCCTTAGTTCTCACAAAAATGTCCTTATAGTTGATATATGCTAAAATTAAGGGGAAAAACATATTGACTTGCTCACTACATGTTCACACTAAGAGAGAGCTTATATTTGAATGAGTTTTTTTGCCAAGTTTTGCAAAAAAAGGGGTAAGTAGTATGAGTGCATCAAGTGTTTAGCATGCACTAACAAGATTTTGCAAACTGTCAAAAGGAGTTTGTTGGGTTTAGCTCAACTCTTTTTACAATTCACAAATTCAACTTTAAACTAATATATATTTGAACAAGTTTTAATAATATGTATTTAGGTCATACAAGTGTAATTGACCCTTGGTGATGTCAGGAACATGTAGAACAAGTGAAGACAATTACAAGGGTGATGCAATAAGCAAGCAAAACAAAGGATTTTCGAGCCATGAAAAGGTATTATTATGGATGAGAAGGCATTACAACGAGTCTATAGAAGTTGTCCAGAAGTCAGATGCATGGAGCTCAATAAATCGATCAAGTATCAAAATACTAGTAAGTGTTGCTATAACGCATGGAGAAGGCCTTTAAACAATTTTTCCTTACAACTATCATCAATGTAATAAGCTGTAAGGATCATGAAACCCCTATCTCTTAATTATTGGTCTACATATCATTAGTAAAGCTCACTTTACAATCAAGTTTGCCAAGCATTTCATACAAAGTTTTCTTTTCTTATTCATAATTATTTATGCAATCAGACCTAACAACGTTCCTTCATACCAATTTAAACAATGATTGAAGGCTCTTTAATTAAAAACACTCTCAAGTAATTGTGAGTTACACATGGTACTCATGAACAATCACCATTATGTTGGCACTTGAAAATGTACTACTTACTAGCCTGAAATAAAAGAAAAAACAAAACAAAACATCAATACACAAAGCAAGCAACCAATGACATTAAATAGAAGGCCAATTCAATTTCAACGAAAACCAGGGTCCTATGTGCAAAAGTGTCAAAACTCACCAAACCTAATCAAATGAAAAAGGAGGCTCATAAAACATTTTTCAGGGATTTTACAAAGTATTTGTGTGATTGAAAAGATATTTGAAGTCTAATATGAGCAATTTATATGGTTGCCATATTATTAAATAATCACATATAACATTTTGAATTTATTCAAGGTTTAAAGCTCAAGAAAAGTTGGTCACATTATATATAAATTCTACAAAAGATTGTGAAATTTGAGCCTCCAAACTATTCAAAACTGATTTGAATAAATCAAATTCGAATATTCAAAGCATAAAGCATCATTTGGTACAAATTGGGCCTCAAATACCATATCCTATGCTTTTTTGGGCTTTGAATGATCTGGACTCACATAGACTCAATACGTACAATTCAAAAGTGTTGTCAGTCTTTTTGTCCACGGGAGTCGAGTCTACACAAAACATGAAGAGAAATGTCGTTGATGCTGTGCCTCATTAAACCTGACAATTGGGCCCCATAATGTCAGAATTATTAGAGGTGTTGCTCGAGCCTAAAGCGTGGACCTTGTCAGTGTCTTGATCCGACCCCTCTCTTTCGTCTTCGTCCTCTCGACCTTGAGCTTCTCTCAACTTAGAACTGGAGGTCTCCAATGGTATTGATCTTCCTGTTCTTTGAGAGTTAGCCTGCAAGAAATATACCGATCGAGAGAGAAGAGTAATGAGAGCACAATGGTAATCATCGATGAATCTGAAACTCAAAGGAAAAGAATATAAGTTGAGCCAAAAGTGTCGGTGTACTTTCCCGCGACCCCTTCAACCATTGCATCTTGATTTTTGATTAAGGAGGCATCTTTGGAAAAAAAAAGATGTCACCCCAAACGAGCGTGATTTTTTTTGTGACTTGGGTGCACGCAATTGTTCATAGTTTTGTTTATTTTTACCAAGGAGGTTTTGGGTTTCTAAGTCCTGGTCAGGTGCAAGCCCCTGCCATTATTTTTGAGGCATTATTTTAGTCCTCAATACCCATGATTCTCAAGTTATTGTGGGATATACTGAATGACACAAGGTGATTTTTTAAAACGATTTTATTTTATTGAAAGCGCTAATATTCAGTCCTTTTATAATAGCCCTTTTCAAAAATATTACTAACTAGGGTTTGTGTTATTTTGCTCCAATGTCTCATTTGTAAATTTTGAATATATTTTTAAGTTTATTTGTACTTTGAAAATTTGTTCATGCTTTTAAAATTTTGTAAAAGGGGCTTTTACACTTTTATTTATTTTCCTTTTCTAATGAAAGAAATATAAATATTGATGTAATATGTGATTTATATAATTTTATTTGTGTTTTTAAAACCATCATTTAGGAAGTATTCATATGGATTTTGATTTATATATTTTGTTTATGAAAGGAGATTTTATTTTATGAAACATATTTTTTCATATAAAAAAGGTTTATTTTCTTTTATATTTTCTATACATGGCAAAAGGAATTTTATTTTATTTATATTTTGTGAAAATATATTTTTAAGACCTTTTTATAGAAATACTTAAAACAATTCCAAACAAGCAATCAAATGCATGAAATTGAGTTTGATGATTGATTTGAGATAGTTTGGTTGTTTTTTATGAAGACTAGAAAGGCTTAAATCTTGAAAAGATTCAGATGACTTTCAATTTTTGATTTGAATTTTGAATCCAGAAAAGGGGGAAAGAAACAATTTTCTGCTGTTTTTCTTTGGTGTTGAAATCTGAAGCTCTTGAAAGTATAGATGTCAGGCTATAAATAGGTGCAAAAACTTGGATCTAACTCAAGGTGCCAAGAGATTTAGAAATGTTTCAATTTGGATGCTAGGCAGGTGCAAAATCACCTTGCATTTGTGGCCGATTTGAGTTTTATGGATGTAAATCAAAATTCAGGTGGATGTCATCGATATTTGAGTTTGGATTTAGATTTTTCATGTCAAAAGTGGCATTACTATTTTTGAAATTTTCGATTTGTACAAGAGAAACTATTTATTGCATTTAAACTATATTTTTTGTGATTTTTTCAGAAATCTAAGATTGAAATGACTTCAATTTGAAAAATGTTTATCCAAAAATTATGAAATTAATTTTGAAGGTTTATACAAATATAATGTACATTCTTGCAAAAGTAATTTGGATTTCAAGTTGGAATAAGATTTGTATAAAAATAACAAATCTTCGATAGCTTTGGATCAAAATGTTCAAAAGGGGGATGTGTCTTTGATTTGAATTTTAAAGCTTTGAAACTTGATTTCATATTGAATCTCTTACATTGAAAGTTGCTACTAAAATTCTTATGATTCTTCATTATATTTCTAGGGTTATGTCTTGGTTGAAAAGAATCTACATACCATTTTCTTTGAAAATTATCACCAAGTTTCTTATTCTTGTGTAGCTCATGAAATCTACCATACTTATCCTTAACATAAAACTTTGGTGGTTTAGCTTTATGTTGGTTGGTAATTCTATAATCATTTCTAACTCTAGGTTTGTGTATCAGCATTCTAGAATTAAGTTTGGTAAACTAGTCTTTTATTGTATCATTTATCATACTTGTAAGCATGATTCTTAGCTTGAATAGTTTTGTTACTTTTACAAATGATTGTTCAATTCTAAATGATTGTTCTTTTACAAATCCAAGACCGATCTTATCATGTGGACCTTGACCAATATACATCTTGTCATAGTCAATTATAGTTTCATGGTTTGATGATTTAACAAACTTAACAAATTTAGAAGCCTAAGGACGTGCTTCTCAATTCATTTTCTTTATCAAAATTGACTTTGGTCTCAATGTCATTAACCCTATTTTGTAGCATTTCAATTTTTGATTTAAGGTCATCAATCATAGCATCCTTAACATCTAAAGACTTTTTGAACAAAACAAGTAATTCTTTAAGTTTAATCACATCAAAAAATTCTTATCTTTCATCCAAGTCACAAGACTCGTCATCACTAGACTCATCATGGAATTTAGAAATGTCAAAGACTACCATATTAGCTCGGCTAGGGAACTCCAATTCCTGAGTGCTTGTAGTCTTGGCCTTTGATTGAGTTGTCATATTTTGTGCTTGATCATTGACTTTAGCAAGACTCAAATGTTTCTCGATTTGCTTAGCACCATCCATCTTAATTTGTAAGTGTTGGAGGTTTTTAAATCTTGTTGGTAATGACTACTCTTGGAAATTCACCTCTCATTAGAGCTTATTCTTGTTCTTTAGCATAATCGTCCTTAGCTTGAGTTGTTTGCTTCAAAATGCGAATCTTTTTCGGATCCATCATCCCTTGTTCCTTTATGATCTCAAGCGCAAAGTTGTGCGTACACATCATGTAATCAAAGTTGTGCGTACACCTCTTCGGGTTGATAGGTAAGTCCTTTAGCTTGTAAAGCTTCTATAGAGCTCACGACGCCATCCCGACGGGACTTCTTGGATACCATGCTCAAAAGTTTACCTACAAAATCTTCATCACAAATCTTAGATCCTACTTCAACGAATTCATTTCTTAAAGATACGAGTCTATGATAGATACTTTCAAAGGAATTGTTGTCTTCAAATTTTATATTTTCTAACTTTGTTGCTAATCTGACCTTTCGAGTCTTTTTCATATGTTCGTTTACTTCATACCTACGAACTAAGACATTCCATATTTCCTTAGCATTAGAAGAATGTGTGAGCGATAAAACAATTGACTCATGAATTGAACTTAAGATGGTGTTTATAGCATTATCATTAGTGTACTTAAAGTTCTTTAGACTCTTTTGTAAGGGTTACACCATCTAACTCATACTTTGGTATCCAACCATCTTCAACTATTTTCCAAAGTTCAAGCAAGCTTAGACAGTTTACCATACACCTTTTCCAAAATGAAAAGTTCTTGCAACATACTCCAAAGGCCGGAGGTTCTTTCACGAATTTCAATTGAGCCATATTACAAAAAATCAAGAACTGACAAGAATTTGGTGATTAGCTTGGTATGAACCTGGTTCTGATACCAATTGTTAGAATTATGGTTGGGACTTAAAGCACAAGACTAAGGTCAAATTACTAGGCGAAAGCATTTTGAATCAACAATTTCAAATTAAAACTTTTAGAGCTTAATCACATAGCCATGAGTTAAAGCAAGCAAGTTCTAGAAGTAATAGAGCAATTCACAAATCAACAAAGAGCAAAGTAATAAGAGAGAGAGCAACAACAATCAAGAGAACAAAGAGAACACACGATGTAATGTGATTCAGCTTATCAATCAACTAGGCCTACGTCCACGAGTCTCCCGGACCAAATCTTCCTTTCTGGCCGATTTCACTATCAAACTAGTGTTCTTTACAATTGCGGAACCGATCTTTGATTTCTTCTAAACAAGCAAATCAATCATCTCTTAGACCAATGTATGAGGAACACCACTGTATACATGGTTAACGGTCCGATTGACAAAACAATCAAGGACAAAAGATGCACCACTTGACAACACAAATATGGTGCACCAAAGGCTAAAATCTAGCTAAAGGAAATTTTTCGGATTGACAATTAGACTATAAGTACTATTCTAATGCTCTCTTGTTTAGGTAGCTGGAGGAGAAGATAATTAGACTCTTTGTTGCGCTCAATTTGATGCTTGAAAGCTTATGGGAGTTGTTTGATACCCTGCTGGTTCATCTCTGCATCATATATATAGGTTGGGCACTTCTTGGGATCTTTAAACCTCCAAAATTGATTGTAGCATTACAAAGAACCCATAACGCTTTATGAGACCTGTTATAATGGGTTGTATAGTTTTCAGAATTGCCCTTCTTCTCTTGTGCAGCTGTCATGTAGGCCATTTACATCTGAAACCCAATATAACATCATGGGAATCCATTATAATGGATTGGAATGTGTTGTAACGCCTTGGGCAAGCGTTATAGTAACGCTGTGCTAGGCCATATTAGCTTGATGATTGCCTCTTTCCTCCTAACCCGTTGTGACGGGTTGGACACCCATTATGACGGGTTAGACACCCGTTATGACGGGTTGCTGACCCGTTGTGACAGATTATGAAGCAGTATGATAATGTTGTGCTCTATTGGGCACTGTGAAGCCATCCCTTGATGTCTTGAGCATGTTTGAGCATTGCTTGAGCATGTGCAACATCAATTTGTACATGTTTCAACCTGCAACCTCACCAAAGCTCATGTGCAAGGTTAGTACTAATTTGTTTTGCAAATTGTCAAACAAGAGACGAGTTTAATCCAATATAGCCATCATTACCTCTCTAGAGCAAAAACTTAGCCAAATCCATTGCTCAAAATTTCAAGCTCATTTGCTTTAAATTAATCTATATTAGTGAGAGAGCTTGTTTTAGAGAGATTATCTTATTATCTTTTCTTTTCAACCATTGTAACAATTTGTTCCGTTGGCTTAGTGCTCCATCAGCGTGTGTAAACGAGACGAAGTACGACATTATGTAAATTGGGTTGGTGCTCCACCGGTGTGTATAAGCGAGACCAATTCCAAGTTTATAAATTTGCTTGTGTACGTTAGTGAATCGTCTCGACCTTTTTACCACGTTCGGGGGTCGAAAGTCCCAAAAAGTAGGGATCGTCAATATCCGAACTATGTTAAAATTGTCGTGTCTTTTGTGCTTTGCTTTGTTTGCATCTTCTAAACTCCATCTCTTTATTTTATTTACTATATTTAGTTTGGAATTTAATTGTTCTTAAATTGCTTGAATTGATTGAAATTGCAAAATTTACAAATAGGCCTCGATATTTTTTTAGAATTGCTTAAATTAGCCCTCGGTCACATCAAATAGTACACTGCAGCTCTAGAAACTTGACTGTGGATCGTTGAATAGGACTCAATAGCCTCACAAAAGTCACAAGTCGACATAAATGGCTAGCGTTTACAGAGTAACAACGAAGGGATCATTGTTGGAGGTCTAAAGGAGTACAGTCGTATAGATCTGACTTGTTATCATCACACATGGGTCGACGATCCATTATCACAAACCACATGGGGATTACCACGGGCATTATGCGGGAGAGAGACATAGAGAAAGAAGAAAGTGTGCGAGAGAAAGAGGAAAATGAAGCGGCGCAATCTAGAGTTTCACCTTTTACTCTAATACCCCTAATTTTCTCCACCAAATCCTCTCTAAAATTCAATCTATTCCAAAGAAGTAGAACATTGGACAATATAACGTCATTAAACGAAACTAAACTCACCCATTCCGTTATTGTTCCATTTAAATAAGTAAACTCAAAGATGATTTCGTTGTCGTTTTGTTAGAACAAACGAAATTGAAATAAATTTCATTACTATTTCATTCGACCCAAACGAAACGATAAAACGTAAAAACGGCCCAATATTTACATCCCTACATATAATGTATAAGATACGTTATACGTAGGAATATCTAAACGTGCGCACCTTCCTTTCTAGGAAACTTCAGTGCAATTACTTGGGTGGACGATCTGAATGGTGTTACTTGTTAGCAACAGATTCAGATGCCCTCAATTCTATCACGTTTTGCTAATTATAAAAGTGTTCTTATGCATGCGCTAAATTTATTATATTTGTCCTCGAAGAGAGAAAGCAAATCCGAAGAGGTCATTGCTGAGTCATCGGTGAGGCGAACCTGTCCCGTTTTGTTGCAATTAGCCTCGTGCCACTACACGTGGCAGTCAATTAGTCGTCGGTCAAGGTGACCCCTCGTCCCTTCCCAGAGTCCCTGCCCCCAGGCCCGTTAAATGCATTTGACCGTTTAAATGGAAGAACGTGATTAATTCATTTGAAAAGGAATCTTTATTTGTAAAACATATCCCTTCAGGTAGGTTAGGCTGCGCCATGGATTTATTATTTTCTTACTCAGTAGTCACTATTAATAATTAGTTGCGGTTTATATTTGATTTGATTTTTTTTCTTTTTAATGGAAGGACAATATTTTTTAGTCAAAGTTTAAGCGATCATTAATCAATTTAAATCAATCGGATGGTTAATTATCCAATAATCTAAGACAGAATTAAGGATTATGTGTGACAGATTATTGTGTATATACTGTGTAGATAATAGTTACATATTTATTAATATTTTACAATTTAATGCTTATGAAAAATTAAGTCAGTGCAAGACATATATATGTAAAAAATATTTGATATATATTGTCACATTATATGTATATAAAATAATACAAAAAGTTTCATCCATATATTTTTCATATCACATGTATATAACTTATATGAAATCACATAAAATCACAATATTATAAATTTGTATAGTATTGTAGATATATAATCATATAAAATTATATTATAATGTTTATAAAATTCAATAATGTATATAATTTTAATATAAGTTGGATTTTCATTTCTGAGCGAAGCTCGAAAATAATTCTAGTTCAAATAAGTTGGTATAATTAATCAATATAAACGTTAAATGTCTTTGTTTTATGCCTCCATCGTATTTTATTTTTTTTACAAATTTAATAGAGCAAGGATATGTTAATATGTATAGCACAGTCTTTCAGTACTACGTGGCTATTAATTTTCTAATTAATTGAGATTTGAGTTGCTCAGTAAATTCTTCATAACAGAATCTTGTAGGAAATCAAATTTCGTGATTTTTAGAGCTCTCTTGCTATTTTTTAAAATATTTTTAAAAAAAACCTCAGAATTAATATTACAAAAGTGTCATTTTTAGACCGTTTTTCAAGAATATTTTAAAAAATAATAAACAAGTTCTAAAAATCACGCATTTTGATTTCCTACGAGATTTTGATTTCCTACTAATTTTTTGAAAATTGAAATGAAAAATAAATTTATGTAAATCAGAAGAACAAGCTTGTAATCTAGTGTGGAAGAAGCAGATTCGAAATTTTGTCGGCAACGTTCCTTGTGGAACAAGCAGATTCGAAATTCGCACGTGTAAATATATTATGGAGGAGTTTAATTTTGAATGAGAATAATTGCCATCTTTACTAAAATATTATGTGATTCAGATCATTATACTGTAATTATTACATGTCAAAATAGACTCTTACATGCGAAATATAATACGAAAACTTTTTAGTAGATTAATATAACCATATTCAAGTCGTGCAAAGTGCAAACCATAATTTCCACACTGACGAGTTGTCTAAAGTTCAACAGATGGGCCAAAGAGTTACAGGCCGGAAGGTGGCAAATCCATTGGGCCGAAGGGTTCAACAATGAATTAGTCAATTGTGGGCTCCTGTATAAATTCTTTGATACTTGTTGAAACTTTTACATTCTTATCTCTGACGACACTTTTGTTTCATTATATGTAATTTCAGATGGAATGAGAAATATTTTAACTTGGAATATAAATTTCTCATTTTTATTTTATTTGTATTTTCAGACAAGTACACAACAGGAAATCTATTGAGCTCACGGCAACACTTGTGTTTACAATGACCTAATTCATTGGTCCTAAACAAATATGTATAAATGTTTTTTAAGGGGATCACCTAACAAATTTTTTTTTGTTTTTGACAATTTTGACGATAAAATTTTAAGCAAATTTGAAATTATTTTCTATATTAAAAAATATATACATATTCTTAAACTTGAAGATATTTTGTGCTTCAAATATATATAGAATTTAATAAGTGTTTGATATTCCATCAATGATCATTAAAACATATAAAATTATCATGATTCCTAGTTAATAATAATTGATGAAATATCAAATGACATAAAAATATGTTTTTTAATTTATTTAAACGTTGATTATCAAAATTGTCTAGAATTTGATAATCATTATAAACTGATCAAACCTCTATTTTATTCCATAAATTTATTTATTGTGTTCGTGCATATTAAAAGAAATAGTTTATTGTCAGCCAATAAATTAATCAATTGGTGGTAGATAAACGAAAAATGTCATTCCTAGATAACAAACAAAGAATGCCACGTGTAACAAACGAAAAACAAATGTTGACCTTTTACGACTTTGTCCAAGATAATCTAAAGAGTGCAACAACTCTAACAGGCCAAATCTGAGCATATTTTTCATAAGAAATAGTTAAGAATTTTTATCATTTGTTAGAATGTTCGTTCGAATAGTACAATGACGAATTGTGCAACAAAAGGAATAAAAATAACGATATAAATAATGAAGGCCACTTTTTAAATAATACAAAATTCTCTGACTCTGCCGAGCTGCGTTTAAATTAAACCAACCACGCTTTTTATTACGAGTGGAATAATAAATAATACAATAGTGAAGGCAACTTTCATGTGCACGTGTGGCGCCAAAGTGATTAAGTGAGGCGATTTGAATTTGACTGAATAATTGACTCAGTCAAAACTTTGACCGACCGTTGCACCGCTACCCCCGCAGACCTATTGTCTGGCGTTTTCAGCTTTCTTTTTTTCTCTTTACATAGTAGAGGTGTGCTAAAACCCGCGGGTCTATCCGATCGCGGATTCGATCCGACTTGATTCGTCTCCGATCCGCTTTGTGACACAGATTCGACTCGATCCGTAGATGGCGGATTCACGGATCTATGACGAGTCGGATAGGTCAAAAATGGGAGATCCGTTCGAACCCGTGGACCCGCAGACCCGACCCGTGGAACTGTGCCCAAACCCGCCCCAGTCCCGTGGACCCGTGACAGATCCATGTCACTCTATGTCACCTTTTGTCACATCAAATTAAAAAAATAAAAAATAAAAAAATTCGAAAAAATAAATCAAATATCATTTTAACTTCAAAAAATTCAAAAAAATAAATAAAAAAAATTTGAAAAAAATAAATCGGCAAAAAAATTAATTTGAAAAAATCTGGCGAGACCCGTGCGCGACCCGTGCCCACCTGATCCGCCCGGGTTCATCACGGGTCGGGTTGACCCTTTCCACTACGAACCCGTGCTTACCCGACCCGTGATACCCGTTGACCCGTGGTACCCGTGGATCCTCCCGGGTCGAATCCACGGGAACTTGACCTGACCCGTTTGTAATACCCTATTACATAGTATGATAATTTTTTTCTAGAAAAAAGAATCAAGGCTCATAACACACTATATCATTGTGCAAAATCACAGTTATTGTGAATTTCATATGCGAATGAATAGGATTTTAACTATTAGTTTCTACGATAAATTCGCTATTATTTGCTATTGTTTTTCCCCGTAGAAATGAATAGTGCTCTTTATTTTCCTCATATTTGCTCTTTCGTCCTTTATTTCTTTTCAAGTTGAGTTGAAGAGAGAGATAGTAAATTAGCAAGGCGGCCTGCTTCTCTCTCTCTCTTTCGTTGTTGTCGTTGTTGTCTCTTCCTCTTTGATTCTCTCCTCTCCTTTCTCTCTTGCAATATCTAACCCCCATTTCGCTTCATCAAAGTCGGCCTACCTCACTTACCATTCGAATCTAAACCCTAATCAGCCACCTTTCCTTCCACGCTTCCACCTTATTCTACAGGGATATGAATAGTACGCTTATGCGAGTACCTTGCGAGTCTTTTATGATTTTGTGTGATTGTTGTGCATCTTGTTCTCTTTGCACAGGTCTTTTCGGCATGTCAAAATATCATTTTTCTCATCGATGGCATTTCAGTTTTCATTATGTGTTTTACTGTGTTGACTTAAATATTTCCTTTGATTTGTTTATTTACAAACAAACTTGAATTTAAGTATTCTCCTATTAAGAATTTGGAGGTGATGCTTTGAGAATAAATGTAGAGCTTGTCGAGATCTTTTCAATGCTTCCAAAAATACTGAAATCGAAGTTACGAGTTAACAGTTATGACCGTTTGAAGAAAGACATTTTTCATAAAAATTCCAAACCGTTACCAATCTGTTATAACGAGATGAAAAATGGTATAACGGATCATAACCCGTCATAACAAGTTACCGTAGCAGCTGTAACGGAAGGCCTATTATCGGAGCAAAACAGAGCCTCAAAGAGACTTGCGTTACTATAACACATGGCTAAATCGTCACAACGGGTTCCATACTCTTTATAATGGGTTCCAACCCATCACAACGAGTTCCAGACCCTTTATAATGGGTTCCAATCTGTCACAACGAGTTCCAGACCCTTTATAATGGGTTCCAATCCGTCACAATGGGTTACTAAAGGAGAAGGACCCAGAAGACAGTCATAGAAGCATAAAAGAGCAAAATTGGAAATGTACCAACCCGACATAACAGATTCTGTAACCGGTTGATGATTTTCTGTAACGAAAGCAACCATGTTCAAGATTTCAAGACTCCAAGAAGTGCTCAGCCTATATATACCTAGGACATGCGAACCAACAATATCAGGAAAGCCCTCCCAAAGTTTGTGGGATTAAACTCATCTCTTGTTTGACAATTTGCAAAACAAATAAGTACTAACCTTGCACATGAGTTTTGGTGAAGTTGCAGGTTGAAACAAGTACAAACTGAGGTTACACATGCTCAAGCAATGCTCAAACACGCACTAGACAAGTCAAGACACGCTCAAGACATCAAGTGATGGCTTTACAGTATCCAATAGAGCGCAACATTACCCTAACGCTTCATAACCTGTCACAACGGGTCAAGAGGAGAGAGGCAAGCATGAAGCTAGCATTTGGTCGAGCACAACGTTACAGTAATGCTTGCTTAAGGCATTACAACGCATCCCAACCCATTATAACAGGTCCCTATGGCGTTATAACGGGTTCGTGCTGAAAATGAACCACATGACAACTGCACAAGAGAGAAGGGCAATTATGAAAACTGTACAACCCGTTATAACGGGTCTCTCAAAGCGTTATGGACTCACTGTAATGCTACAGTCTATTTTTGAGGTTTCAAGATCCCAAGAAGTGTCCAGCCAATATAAATGATGCATAAATGAATCAGCAGGGTATCAAACACCTCTCATAAGCTTTCAAGCATCAAATTGAGCACAACAAAGAGCCTAATAACATTCTCCTCGAGCTACCTAAACAAGAGAGCATTAGGATAGCACCTATAGTCTTATTGTAAATCCGAGAACAAAGCTTTAGCTAGATTTTAGCCTTTGGTGCATCACATTTGTGTTGTCAAGTGGTGTATATTTTGCCCTTGATTGTTTTGTCAATCGAACTGTTAACCGTGTAGAGTCGTGTTTCTCCATACATTAGTCTAGGAGACGAAGATCGATTTGCTTGTTTAGAAGAAATCAAAGATCGCCTCCGCACTTGTAAAGAATACTTGTTTTGATAGTGAAATCGGCCCGGATGGAATTTGATTTCGGGAGATCCATAGACGTAGGCCTAGTTGATTGATATGCCAAACCACGTTACATCGCATGTTCTCTTTGTTCTCTCGATTGATTTTGCTCTTATCTCTCTTACTCTCTCTTTTTATTACTTTGTTCTTTGTTGATTTGTAATTTGCTCTATTACTTATAGAACTTGCTTGCTTTAACTCTTGGCTAGGTGATTAAGGTCTAAAGCTTTAATTTGAAATTGTTGATTGAAAATGCTTCCGCCTAGTAATTTGACCTTAGTCTTGCGCTTTAAGCCCCAACCTTAATTCTAACAATTGGTATGAGAGCACACATGTTCATACCTAGCTAGTCACCAAATTGTTGTTAGTTCTTGATTTTGTGAAATATGACTCACTTGAAATTTGTGAAAGAACTCCCGATCTTTGGAGTAGGTTGCAAGAACTTTTATTTTGGAAACGGTGTATGCTAAACTATCTAAGCTTGCTTGAGATTTGGAAAATAGTTGAAGACGGTTGGATACCAAAGTATGAGTTAGATGGTGTTACTCTGACAAAAGAGTCTAAATAACTTAAGTACACTAATGATAATGCAATGAACATCATCTTAATTCCAATTCATGAGTCAATTGTTTTATCTCTCACACATTTCTCTAATACAAAGGAAATATAAAAAGCCTTAGTCCTTAGATACGAAGGGAATGAATATATGGAAAAGATTTGAAAGGTCGAATTAGCAAGAAAGTCAGAAAATATGAACTTTGAAGATAATGAGTCATTTGAAAGTCTCTACCATAGACTCGTATCTTTAAGAAATGAATTTGTTGAAGTAGGATCTAACATTTGTGATGAAGATTTTATAGGTAAATTTTTGAGAATGGTGTCCGAGAAGTCCGGTTGGAATGGCGCCATGAGCTCTATAGAAGCTTTATAGGCTAAAGGACTTACCTATCAACCGAATAGGTGTACGCACAACTTTGCTCACATGAGGAGAATCACAAGAAAGTAAAGTCCACAACCTCAACCAAAACTTTGGCCTTACCGGCACAATCTTCATTTAATCCACCTTACAAATTCGAGGCAAGTGAAGTCATATATCAAAACCTTCACCAAGTTCTCTTCAAGAACAATGACATTCTTACCAAGTTAGTGAAATGAGGAATATAATTCGAAAGGATAGTAAATGAGGAGAGACAAGCTCAAGGAAAAAATGTTGTGTGCCTATCTTGCAACAAGAAAGCTCATAGCATTCAAAATTTCTATGTGATCTTTTCTCAAAGAAGAAGATCACAAGAAGGACGATTTAAGAAGACTAACAAGAGAGCTATGCAAGCAACTTGGCTAAGCAAGTCCGAAGAGAGTGAATATAAGGAAGAACAAGTAAACCTCAGGGGAGGAGATGTTGACAACAAGCTAGCCCTCATCGAAAAGAAACCAATGACATGCTTGGAGATTGCTCTTGAGATTATAAAGGAACAAGGAATGAGGATCCAAAAAAGTTCGCATTTTGAAGCAAATGGCTCAAGTTAAGGACGATTATGCTAAAGAACAAGAAGAAGCTCTAATGAGAGGTGAATTCCCAAGAATAGTCATTACTAACAAGGTTGAAAAACCTCCGACACTCACAAAGATGGATGGTACTAAGCAAATTGAGAAACCTTTGAGTATTGCTAAAGTGGATGATCAAGCACAAAACACGACAACTCAATCAAAGGACAAGACTACAAACACTCAAGAATTGAAGGCCCCTAGCCGAGCTAACACGGTAGTCTTTAACCTTTCTAAATTCCATGATGAGACTAGTGATGATGTCTTGTGACTTAGATGAAAGACAAGAATCCTTTAATCTGACCAAACTTAAAGAATTACTTTGTGAGACGAAAAAGTCTTTAGATATTAAGGATGCTATGATTGATGATCTCAAATAAAAAATTGATATGCTACAAAGTAGGTTAATAACATTGAGACCAAAATCAATTTTGATAAAGAAAATGAATTGAAAGATGTATATTGGATTTATAAAAATATATTAAAAATGTCATGATTTTTATTAAAATTGTTAAATCATCAAATCATGACACTAAAATTGACTATGACAAGATGTATATTGGTCAAGGTCGACATGATAAGATCGATCTTGGATTTATAAAAGAACAACCTCCTGGAATTGAAAAACACTCTAAAACAAATGACAATTCTATTCAAGCTAAGAATCATGCTTACAAGCATGATAAAAGATAAAATAAGAAGACCAAGTTTACCAAATCTAATTCTAAAATGGTGGTACACAAACTTAGAATTAGAAATAATTATAGGATTACCAACCAACATAAATCTCAACCACCAAAGCTTTATGTTAAGGATAAGTATGGTATTCATGAGCCACACAAGAACAAAAAACTTGGCAATAATTTTCAAAGAAAAAGATTTGTAGATGTTTTTCAACCAAGACATAACCCTAGAAATGCAAAGAATAATCATAAGAATTTTAGTAGCAATTTTCGAAATAAGAAATTTAGTATGAATAATCAATCAATATCTCATCCAAGGAACATAAAGAACTTTCATAATAAATATAGACTAGTGATGAGTTATTGGAAACCAATTAACAATAACAACAATGATCATAGCAACTTTAACTCTAAGACAACATTTTGCTCGTTTTGTTTGAGATTTGGACATCATGAACATTTTTGTCGTTTTAGAAAAGGAAAATGTGTGGAACCACTTGTACTTCCTAAAACAAGTGGTACCAAATTAATTGTCTAGAGAGTCATTAGACTCCAAATTTGATTCTAATTTTGTATATTAGTTTGAGGGGGAGTCATGTAGCAAAATGTATAATTCAATGTCTCGTTTTAATTTAATTATATGTTTTGTGAACTTTAATTGATCTTTATGTCCAAGTCACAACCTTATCTGAGTGTTTGCATGAGCACGAACATCATATGACAGGTGAGCTGAACCTTATAAATATTAAAGACCAAATTTGGAGCAGAACATCAAATTATATGTTTTGAATATTGCTAAAACGTTATGTAACGTTTCATAACGAGAATGCTGAATTATGTAAAAATAGATTTAAAAATAGAAAATGAACAAACCAAAAATCAAGATATCAAGATTACATCTTAAATATTATCAAAGATTATCAAAATGAATTTTATTTGATTAAAAAACATTGTTTTGATTAGTAGCAAAAAACTCAACCATAAATTCCAAAGACTTGGCGTTATAACTCTAGATCTAGAGTTATAACGCCAAGGTGAGCATTTGTCCAAAATTGGCTAAGTACTGAACTATTCTGGTTTAGCGTTATAACGCTATCATTGGCGTTATAATGCTAGATTAAATTTCAAACGTCACCAAATTTTCTCCTGACTTATGCTAGTGTTATAACAATAAGTTTTGTACATAACTTAGCATTATAACGCTATGAATAAGTTTCACAAAAATCCAATTTCAACGTCACAATTTTTTTTTCTTCATCCATCTTAGCGTTATAATGCTAGAATTTCTACAATACCTAGCGTTATAACGCTAGATTCTGAAGACTTAATTTTTGGCAGAATCCAACACCTATAAAAGAGGCTTTCTTCTACCTTTCACTTACCGAAAATCAACTGCTTTCAAAACCTTTACAGTCTCCATTAATCTTGCACTCTAGAGCTTTCATTTACTTGCAAAATCCTTATCAAATCCCAATATCTATTCAGCAAAATTAATCTAGAGAGTGTTGAGAGTTAGCTTGTGCATTCAATTATTAGTCTGATTGTCTATTTCTCTAGTTTTCATTTGTGAGCTTTTGTGAAAACCTTGGATCCAACTATCCTACCAGAGTGTGTAAAGAAAGTTGGATTTCACTTTGTTTTACTACAATTGTTTAGTGGAGCGGACCGAGCTTTTTATCGCAAAAAGCAGGAGCGTCGGGGACCCGGAGACGTATGCGAGGCCCAACGTTAAGCCAAACTCCGTCAATTTGATTGAGCCACCTTCTTTCCCTTTACTCTCTTTCAATTCAATAGTTCCTAATTGCATTATGTGAATTGTCGCTTGAATTGCTTAATTAGAAAATTAGTGAATTGTTGCTTGATTTGGCTAATTAGAAAATTGATTGAATTGCTAATTAGAATTGATATGATTGATTAGTATTGTTTGATTGATTAATTGGTGTTAGAATTGAAATTAAATTGTAAATTGATTGGAAAATTGAACGAATTTAGAATCACCATTGTCAAACATTTGAACCAGAATCATAAATATTATTTTTGTCTTTTTTCCGGATCAAACAAAAAAAATGGGAATATATATCCTAACATTTAGGAAGTATTCGGAAGTCCGTCGGGACGAGATATGAGATATCCAAGGCGACCGACGAGAATTGTGGTGTCTTTTTTTATCATTTTTATTTTTAGAGTGTTTAGCTATTTGTGTGTGACTTATATAGTGTATTTTATTTTTCTTACTTTTTTATTTTCTTCTCTCCCATTATACTCTTTTTTGTTAAAAAAATTAAATATGTTGGCGAAATCTACTTTTCAACAATAAAAATTACTTATATAACAGTTCATAAATCAAGATTAACAATTGAAATATATGACGTGAAACTGACTTAGTGATAAGACATATGACACAAAAAAACTAAACCGAAAGTTTCTCATAATTAGGAAATCACTCTCTCGTTAAATCTTACATAAGGACCATATTCCCTATCATGTCTAGTATAATGTAACACTGGAAATCACTCTCTCGTTAAATCTTACATAAGGACCATATTCCCTATCAGCCAATGAGAATTAAGATAACAAAAGAGATATCATCTCTGGACCAATCAGAAATTGGCACATGGCACAACTTGCTCTCTCTCATTTAATATGACAAGTGGGCTCCCTTGCACAAGCCAATGGAAATCAAACACCTCTCTCTCATTAATTCTTACAAATGGGCCCCTCTACTCACAATAACCAATTAGAAAAGAAATTAGACCAAACGAATAGGAGAAAGACACGTGTCTGACCTGTGACGGATCATCTTCTTCCCCCAGAGCCCAGACTCCCTTTCGACAGTGAAGGGCACATATGGTGATCTCCTTGCTCCGATCATGGAACTTCATGTTCTTTGTACCATTGAAAAGCCCAGAGTAAGGAGAACACGTTCATGCTGTTAGATTTCAATGAGCAATAAAGGGAAGGAAAAGAAACATCAAGAATCTCCACGGCCTCAAATGGGAAATGATGGTTTAAGCCTCAAAACTCTAATGCACTTGCACAAAAGGCTTCATTGGATCACCACGACACCAGGGCCACCTTTAAGTTGAATTAAGGATGCCTAATTCGATGGGGAAGAAGAGTGATGGTCCAGCCGTGAGGATGACATGTAAGGCCCACATGCCAGGGACATAACAGATCAAATAAACATGCCAAATCGATCTAGGGAACTATATTGGGTATGGTTTATGCCCAATTGGAGTTCAATTTAAATCCAAACCCAATAATTCAAATGGGCATTTTGCTGAACACCAGAATTAGTGAGCCATAACAGAATTAAGAAGCTTCTAGGAGAATTATGTTGCAATTTACACAACATGGGGCCCACAATGATATTGCCTGGGCCAATAGAGGGCAAGCACATGGATTAATGCTTACATGTCACTCATCCAAGCCATGTTGTGCTAAAACAGAAATTGACAACAAAGCAGAAAATATTCAAGCTCTAACTACGCATGCCCTATTACACTCTGCATTTCCATATATATCTTCATGTTGACTGGCATCCATTGCAGCTGCCAACAGAGACCAATTGCTTTGATCCAGTTCCTCCCAACTACCCTCTCCAAATTAGCTTCATTTCTTCTAATTAAGCTGCTGAACCATATTAGCCATATCCATCTGTCGAAGCATATATTTCTTCCATTTCTCTTTCTTGGTATACGTAGGAGACCATATACCTATCCAATAAAATAATTAATATAGATTTAACATTAGTCCACAGCATTTTCAAAGAACATCTAAATGAAACTTAACATTGTAGGAAATCAAATATTCTTTGTAAGTATTCAAAGGTACAAATTGAAAGAACTAACAAGCACAAGGGAATAAGTTTATGTAAAATCATGAGTTTGTAGTTTAGTGCATTCGCAAGAAACCATAGTAGAGAATATATGCATAAGCAAGTATAAGCTGAATTATGCTCAAATTGAATCGCACCTCTGTTTTACTATCAATTAAGACGTATATTATACTGAGAAGAGTAAATCTAATTACAGATTGAAGGAAATGAGAAAGAGCAGGGTAAAAAGCCACAAGGATAAATTGTGTTTTGTTGCAAAGTTGCAAAAGGATAAACAGCAAATCCAATTACAGATTGAAGGAAATAAAAGAGAAAAGGATAAAGCCACAAGAACAAGTTAATTTTTTTGTGTTGTAAATGTGTTGCGTTGCAAAGGTAATAAGTACTAAGCACTTGGATGACAATTTATCATATAAAATGTTCTCTTTTGGGAAAAAAAAGAAGTATGAACTATCTTACTGCTTTAATCTTTTGAACTAAAGAAACACAATAATTTTTTTTAATGAAATAGGGATCTAGCTTCTGACTTATCATTTTATTATAAAATAAAACAAAATGATTAATTTGGTCATAAAGTTCATTTCAAGGCAATAAAAAGCCAAATGCAATTCATAATTCAGATTCGTTGTCGCCATTATATATGGACCGGATTTGAAAAGAAGCCGTCGGGAACATGTTCTTTGTGAAGAGAAGGGAAAGATTATTCGATTAACTTAATCGTAACTATATATCTTTTCATTCTACATAAATTGAATGCAAGTACATTGTTTTCTTTTTTTTCTTAATTAATATGCTAGAAAGCAGTCATCAATTCAAAAGTTACACATCAGGTACTAGCTAGTGAAGGAGCAAGTTCCTTCTGTTGACACAAACATGAAATTTATGTACAAAAGTATTTGAAAAGTATGTTTGTAAGAAAAAAAAAATATTTACATTGATTCTGTAAGTCCTAAAAAATTCTTTACGTAGCAGAATAAGCCTTATTTGCTACGTTTGATGATAATTAATTGTTCAATGCCTATGATTAATTGCTATATATCGATGAAATGAACCACATAGTAATTAATGCTATTTACTTTTTGCCAATTATGAAAGAATTGAATTCATTAATTAACAATATTGCCTATCTCCTTGTCTTAGAGATTTATCTCCAACAATTCTAGCTAATTAATTAAGCAACTAAAAAGTTCAATGACACATACTAAATAAATATATATATATATATATATATATATATATATATAAATAGCCCGCAGTGGTGCTATATATAGTAGCTCGTGCATTGTGTTCCTCAAGGTGCACAGTTATGTCGACCTTAAAATTTATATTATATCACATATACAAATTTTGGTAGATTAAAATAGAATTGTAAACCTAGTCATAATAAAACACAAGTATACCATGAACAAGTAAATTAACTAAGGTGAGCTTTACTTCCTATAATATACGGGCCCAAATTTTTATGTCTCAAGTTAAAACATGTGCATGAAGACAACTTAAATTAATATATTTTTTTGTTAAATGAAAGTAAATGTCCAAGATTCGGCAAGGACTTGAGTCTTGAGAGAATAGTCTTTTAGAGTCCAAGTGTTCTAGAAATTATGCATGGTTTTTGCCAGAACCTCATAGCTATCTGGAATTTCATATTTAATCCTTTTAGTTAGTGAGTGGAATTTTCTACATGGATTAGTATGATCAATTTTAGGAACCATGTTTATATTAGTACCAGACTACCAGTGATGTATTATATTCCATCTTTTCCTAGTATACATATTACATATATATACATGGATTTAAGAGCCTAAATAGTATGCATTTCACTATTCCATTGCATTAACTGTATTATATCCTCTTAGGAATTACTTTAGGAAACCTTCTCTTTTCACTAAATTAACCAAGAAATTAAGTTATATGCCTACATATTTAACAGACAGATTTAATAAAAATTTAGCAAACTTCTAACTATTTATCCCTGGGGTTTCTACAATCATCATATATACAAAAAGTAAATTTGGACTATAGAATTTAACACATGCAAACTAGCATGCAGTTACATGGTCATTGATTGCTTCCACAAAGTATATGTTCTTCCCTCCAACAGATTCTTATCAGCTGCTGCGTTGCACCAGGCACCGCGGTTTTCTGAGATTCGTGCAAACACATTCAAGAAACCCCAAATTCAAACTTGTGATTATCCGCACTGCAGAGTGTCAGCACCCCCCGGCCTCCAACAGTGTGTCGTTAACATTACTCTTATATGCATAAACCTGCTATTCTTGCTATTTGTTATCCATAATTAAGCATACTATGTCGATCAGAATACTAAATCATGACAGTATAGAACAGAGTCTAAGTTAGTTCATTTGCGACATTTTCTTAAGACATTCTCTTAGGCTGGAAGAAGATTTATACTTGGCAACAAATAAAGAAGAAGAAGAGAAAATTCAAGAAGAAGAATAAGAAGAAGAAGAGCAAATTCATATTATCGTATTAGAAAAGTTAAGCTGAGATCATTAAACTCTTCTTATTATATAGCCTTCAACAGTTGCAGCTCAAAAACAATGCCCATCGATCGTCCCATACATTCGGCACACTCGATGGCACCACAAACATAAGAATTACATTTATCGGCCCATTAGATAATAAGTTAATTTTTGAGATAGCTAGCATATATGTATTGGTCGATTAATTCTTCTTCGAGTTCTTTCTTCTTTCAATTTTTCTTCCCTTCCGCTGCCTTCAACATCTCCTCCAACACCTCATCATCAAGATATTCAAACTCTATCACCTGCCTCCCTGATGACTGTGAACTCGAACCAGCACCATTGCTGTAACGATGCACCTCATTTGGAAAATTCAACACCGCCATGTTGCCTCGCATCGAGTACGCAGATCGGTCATAGGCGCGTGCTGCTTCCTCTGCAGTATCAAATGTCCCGAGCCAAATACGCACTCCGTGCCTGTTTGAGTCACGAATCTCAGCTGCATACTTCCCCCAAGGCCTGCGCCTGACGCCTCGGTACTTTGTCTCGCCTCCTTCTTTGTTATCCATTGTGAGTCTTTGTGTGTTAATAGGGGTGCGATGTCGGTGTTTTTTGGTCGATGAATATAGGCGCAGTGATGAAGTGATTATGAATTTATGATGGCGGCTAGTTGAACGGTCTGGGCTATTTAAATTGTTTGGGATGTGAGATCTCTTGGGTAGAAGGAGAGAAGAAAGAATCCTGCTTCTATGGACATGGTCTTGCTTGGAATTGCTAGACCTGACTCTTTGTCCAGTCAAGGTTCTGGATTTTTGTGGGTCGTTTTCACAAAGAAAACTAGAAATTATGGTATGGAAATTTGATTGAATACTCTTAGCTTACAACTTTACATTTGAAAAGCAAGGAAATGCTTTTCCGAAAGAATAACTAATTATATTTATGTTTTAAGTTCAAGGTTTTATGAAAATATAACGAACCAAGTTCATATAATTACAAGCTCTAAGATAAAAAAAGGGGTATGAAATGCAACTGGATCTCATCTGAATTCTTACTTTGCATTTTGGATGTGTTCATACTTTCTTAAGAAGTTTTTATATTTGCTGACAAAAGTGTTTAATTATACCTTACTTTGTCAGGATTAAAATTTTTAAAATCTATATTTCTGCATTTGTAAGAAATTAATGTTTAACATGAATTTTTATATGATAATTAAGAAAAATATATAATATGCACTTTAAATGACATAAATAATTTTTTAGATTAGATATGTGTGACTTTTATACATATTAACATTATTGAGATGCCGATAAGAAATATGTATGGAAAAACAGAAATAAGTAAACGATAATTGTTATTGAAGAACTCACAAAATAGATTTAGCGATCTCCACAACAGTTATTGAAGAACTCACAAAATATTGTTGGCAGAAGTGCGAAAAAAATCTCTCAGGATAACGATAATTGTTGGCATAGGTGGAGCTGCGCTAACGGTTATTTAAAATAAATGTTGGTTTTGCTTTCAGAATTTTTTTATTTTTTAAAACTAAGATAACAATTGTTTAACATAATCGTTGGCGTAGCTAACTGCACCTACATCAACAATTGTCGGTTGTTTTCAATAAATGTTGTTCTATCCTCCGATCCTAACTTAACCACTCTTTCTCTCACACTTCCCTTCAATACGCTCTCCCGCTTCTCCGCCTCCACAACTCTAGCTTCCATAGATCTAAAAAAAATCTAATCATCACACACACACACAAATTTCACGTCTAACAGAGTTTGAAAAGAGAGTGAGGCCCTAGCTCGTTCCTTTTTAGAAAATAATCGTGTTTTCTTGAACTATCTTTGACGCCCTCAACCCTAGCCATCGATCTTTTTTCTCTCTCTCGGTGAGCTGCCTCGGAAAATAAAAGAAATGAAGAACGGAGAGAGAATGATTTATTTGTCTTGAGTTATTTTTTACTTTGTTAAATATTGAAGGCGCGTTAGGGTTAGTAGATATAAACTTGGTTGAAGCTGACACTGGTCACTATTTCTTGCTATAGAATTATTTACTTTACTTGATATTGATATGAATTGCTGCTTGAATCTGATACTTGTCGTGACTCTTGTTTGAGTTGACCCATCTAGGCTTGCTGATGTAATTGGAGGCTCTTGCATGGCAATAGTTGTGACAGCTCTAACAAGAGCAAGCTTTAATCAGAGAATGAGAAGAAGAAGGTGTTAGAAATACTAAACTACTCAAAAATTGGGGCTTAAGTAGAACTAAAGATTTTCAATGTGGAAGCGCATATAACTCTAGCTACAAGATCTTAAGCTACTTAGAAATCACACAAACTTACAATTCAAATACAATAAAAAATGTAACAAGGATGCTCAAGAATTGTTAGAAAAGAGAAAGAGGGAGAAAGCAAGAGTAAGAATCAAGTGACACGCGATGTAACGTGATTCGATAATCTTTGCCTACATACATGAGACTATCGATTCCACATAAGACTGGAATCAAACATTATTCAAAAGTATTTTACAAAATGGTCCAATCTTTGGATAAAAAAAACTCGTGCAATTTACTACAAAACTTGCAAGGTACCACTAAAGATGATTATACAATGGCAATTCTACACAAACTCTAGCTCTCATAATGACTGAGGTTAGGATGCTTGAACAACATGGTCTTCGTGCTCTAAAGACGCTCTAAATTGCTTGTAAACTTGGAAGGATGATTTATTACTTCTCTTGAAAGCATCTGATCAATATATATTGGCATTGGGCTTTCACAGCTACATTTTTTGCCAATTTAATGTCCATGCATTACAATGCCTTCAAATCTCGTTATAACGGCTCTGGCAATTTTCAGAAATACCCTTTAGCGCCTCTACAACTGAATTATGGGCCTATCTCTTCAGGGAAGCATTATAACACCTTCCAAACATGTTATGATGCATCTTTCATGTGTTACAGCAAGCCTCTCAAGGATCGTTGCAATGCATTGAGATCTCGTTGTAATGCCTTCTCATCTGTTATAACGCCTTCCTATTCGTTATGGTAACACATGACTCAGAAATCCTCTATTTTGCTTGCATCTTGCACACTTGTGTATGTCTTGACTTGTTCTACTTATTCTAGACCTCACCAGAAGTGAATTGCACATGTATGACCTGCAAATTTTACATCAATGTTAGTTTGGCAAATTGTCAAACAAGCTGAGCTAAACCCAACAGAATGTACAAATTGAAGGTACAGTTTCTATTTTTCAATTAAATTTGAAAATTATGAACGGTGCTCTTTTAATAGAAAATTAAATTTGAAAAATATATTTAATTATATTTTGTATTTTTGCAGCTATAAGGCTAGGGTCGGATTTAGAAGATGGACATAACGCAATAGGATGCATAGCTATCTTAACTAAGGCCAAATATAAATACATATTTTTGAGCTATGTCCTTCTTTATGTCGTAAGAACTCTTCTGTCTAAAGCTGAAGTGGCTAAAGGAGAACTCTTTCATTCTGAAAGCATCATTGATTGTGCACGCTAGTCAAGCCAAAGTCAGATTGAGAATTGCTAGCTCTTTTAGATTTTTTTCTAGTTAGATATTTTATTTCAATTTTGTTATTTTATTCTTCTTTGGTTACTTATTTTATAGAGACGATACATGTGAGTTTTTGTTGAGGATTTTGACATTAAGAATATTGTAATGAGATAATAAGTTTTTTTGTTGAGCTTTTGATATGTTACTTGTATATAGGTTTAATTTGAATATGTGTTTGTAATGGTATGCCAATCAGTGAAATAATAATGTATAATTGGCTAGCCACTAATTATGGAAAACATTTTTTAAGAGCATAAGACAACATTTATTTAAAAATCGTTATCTTATGCTTTTATGTAAGAGTTATTTAAAATAACCGTTATTTTATCTCAAATATTAACTTAATTTTTTTGTGTACGGCTACATTTATTAAGAACAATTTTTTATACTATTTAGTAATCTCTTATAAGACAATGAGTGCATAATTGTTAAGCAAAATGATTTTTAATCAATATCTGCATGGACCTCTTTGACATATGGAACGTGGTATTCATGCTGTTAAGTGTTAACTTTCTTTTAGAAGCTTCTGCAAATAGTTACTGCATATATACAGCGTAAAGTAGCATACAAGGAATAAAATATTGTGCACATCAAAGACTAGGAACATAATTGATTATTTATTAATTAATTTCATTTATGATGATCTGTGACTTCTCCCAAAACTAATTTGTGTGTCGGATGTAGGTTCTTTCCCAAAACTAGTGTCCTTGTCGGGTTGACAATCACTTACTTTTAAATTCATCTGAAAAACCAATATCAACGAGACAAACAAGAAAAACAGATAGATCATGTGGCATATATACTATTCCAAACAATTACTATAATCTCTTGATCAGTGCTACTAGACACAGGAATTGATACACAGAAAGTGTAACAGATCATCGAGAATGTGCGAAACTAGGATTGATTAAGTTCGTTGTACATGGATACGGTCAGACAGTCAGCGATGGCTATGGAAATTGACTCATTAATTATTTTATATTGCTTTTAAAGGTAAAGGTCTAAGAGAGAGAGAGAGAGAGAGAGAGAGAGAGTTCTCAGGTGAAGAACAAGTGACATCTGCCAATTTTTGTTTGGTCATTTAGTACTTGTGATTAAATTGCTCTTGTGACACTTGTCACAAGCTCGTCTCTCGTAATCCATTTGGTGACATCGATACACTTAACCTATTTGAGGTTATGGCTCGATTATGTTAATTAATTAATTGACCAAGTCTTCTACATGTGCATATATCCTATCAATTAATTATACAGAGAAAATGACTCCGTGATAAAAAAAAAAATGTAATATAAAGCGTTATCCAAAATACCAGAAAAAACATGATGAATAGAGTTTTGTACAAGCGGATTGAACTATAGTCGAAAAACACATTCCTCTAATTTCCGTTCATGCATTGAAGTACAATTAATATTTTTCTCTTTTCAAATCACGCAGGGTTCATATTTATTTTAGTGAAAAAGTGTTACCTTACGCTCGACAAAATCTAACGGAAGTTTTCGGAGATCAAATTAAAACTATTGCTAATAAAATTATTGTTCAAAAAATAATACTCGAGTTGATCATATATACTCGTGCTTAATATAGATAATCCTTGACATTATGAATGAAACGTAATGAATATCTCATGATATCAAATCGAATATAGATAACTCCTTGGCAATATGTGAATATTATGATTTATGTCCCACTACTATAGAAAAGACATTTAAAACCTCTCCTTTTAAACCGAATTAATTTTTAAAACCGGAGTTTAAATAAGCTTGGATGTAAAAGATAGTGAAAAAAATAAAAAGAGAAATTAAAAACCAAAAGTTATAAAGGACCCGGTTTAAAAGATAATCTTTAAAAGCGGACCGCAAAAAGATGTCTGATGTAAAAAGACCTTTTAAATCGGACACTTATAAATTTCGGTTTTAAATGATAACTTTAACAGTGGACTCGAATAAGGTCTGGCTTTATAGACCAGGCATCAAAAATAGATTTATTAAAATTATAGCTGGTGTGCACCTTTCTGTTTTTTTCTCCAAAACATCTGATGCTCGCACCTTTTCTCTCTCGATACTTCTGATGCGCTCTATCTTCTCTCTCGTCTCTACAACGACAGATCAACCTTTGACGATTTTTTTCCCAAACCCTCGTGCCTGAAACCCTCTTTCTTTCTTTATTTCCAAACCCTTGCGCGACCAAACTCATTGATGATTTTTATTCTTTTTCTTTGAGCCCTTTCTAGTGTTGTGCCACCACCCGTTCGGGTTCCGCCCGTTGACCAAACCCGTGAAGGTTGTGTGTTTTGAAAGTTATCTTTTTTATAACGAATTTATGAATTGTTTATGATTTTAAATGTTATTATACATTTATGTTCATTGAGATTGATATGTTATATCTTTAGGAGCGTTCGAGAAGATGCTCATGGTCTTGAATAATAGAACTCTTTAGATGAAAACATATAATCCTAAATATGTTCACAATCGTGGTAATTAAAGGGGACATTATTTACCATGAAGATTGTCATGTCAATTGAAAGTACATTGTAGTTCTATAAATGTTGATAAGTGATTATCATTCAATGACGTGAGTATATAAAATGACGATTCTTTATATACTGAACATGACTTAACTAGATGGAGCATTATATGGATTGTGTTTTGTGTCATTAATGTTTCCAATGTGTCTTTGAATCTTATATATGAGACATGTGGGTTTTTCACATGAGAAGTATATAATGTGATTACTATTAAAGTCCATTCAAATGATTGGAATGTTATAGTAATTCGTTATGTACAACTTGTGTGGGAGAAATTTATATGTCAATATTATTTTGTCCCTCAATTATTTGAGTTATGATATTACTGAGCCCCTTGGTAAAGTGAAATTGTATTGCATGCAATATAACTAATGTAGTTATACTTATAATTCACTTGAGAGACCAAGAAAAGAATATAATGCAAAAATGACAAGATCCTATTTTGCATATTATTTTAAATATCATGAGACAATGATAGACACAAATCAAGTGGATTGAGCACGTAACGACTATGTCGTTTGGGAGACTATAATGTAGTGATAGAACCTCTTATAGTCCATAATATAAAGTATTTTATATTATATTCCAAGATGACGTAAATCCTCTGTAAGGTCACACCAACTGAACAGAAACAACACGTATTTTACATTTTATATAATGTATTTAATCTCATGATGTATGAGTCGAAATGCATGTGATAAAATATTAAAGTAACATGTCATGTAAAATGACATGCTTAGATCATTAAATAAATTTATGAGAATATATGTGAATATTATTTTGTATAATGTTTAAGAACATTATAAGAATAATAATTAACACATATTAAAATAATATTATCATATTATTTAGTCATAAATTATTTTCTTGCAAAATATAATTAGAGATTAACAAGAGAATAGTCAATAGCATTTGTGTAAATCATTAACACAAAAGGTGCCCTAGGGCTTGACTATATAAAGGGGGATGCTTGAGAAAATTTTAGTGAAATTTTTCTCTCTCTCTTGCTACAGTAGCCGCCGCTACAGTATCGTGAATAGTGTTACTATTCATCTCTTCTTTTCTTGTGTAGAAAGAAACTCTTCTTTTGTTTTATTCTTCTCTTGCAAGATTTAGCCACCAAATGAAATAGTTCGTTCATTGAAGATTGAAGATCTAGGTGGTTGGATCTAAGCTCTAACCTCTACATCCATCTATCTAAGGGTGTTTTAGGTTGTTGTTTAGGTTCAAGGTGAACAAAAAGACAATGGTGCTTCCATGGCCGAAGAAGGAAGACGACGGTTTTCAAAAGACCTAGAAGAGAAATCGACTCCTCTCTACAAAGAGATTTGACAATCTCTTTAGGTATAAACTTTTATCCACTCTTGTGCAAGAAATAAATGTGTTATTTTCTGTTTTGTTGATGCACAAGAGGTGTTCGATGAAATGTCATAGTGTAATTTTGCTTGCAATTGTTATATAAATAAGATCCTTTGTGTATTGAGTTAAATAGAGACAAAAAATTTAATTTTCGTCCTCTTGAACTTACACATGAAATCCCAACAACCCGTTGAAACTCGGATGGGTCGCGGGTGCGGGTCTAAGGGCGGGTTTGGGTGGCGCCCTAGGAAAATTGCCCGTTAACCCTCCAGTTCTAAACCCGTGTCAGAACCCGTCCCACCCGACCCGTCTACCCGAACCGCCCGCCCGTCTATCCAACCCGCCCGTTTGACCCGCCCGTTACCCGCTCGTTTTATAGGAGGGAGACCCATTAAATTCATTTGTACTTTTTCAAATATTATTTTTTTAGATTTTTTTGTGAATTTTTTAAGATTTTTTTAAAGTTATTTCAATTTTCGGATCAAAACATACCACTTTTTTATATTAAAAAAAAACCGTGCCCGCCCGTCCCACCCGTTTGACCCGACAGGTCTAAGGGCGGGTTTGGGTCACACCCTTCCCAAACCCATCTGTCCCAACCCGCCCGTCGTAACCCGTCCAACCCGTCCACCCGTCGCCCGTCCAAACCGACCGCCCGTCCACCCGTTCCCCAAACCCGCCTGCCCGTCCCATTAGCACAACACTAGCCCTTTCCTCGACAGCGCTCCTATCAAAGCTCGACAACAAAAACCTTCCCTCTCGACTGATCTTCCTCTCTCTCTGTCAGAGCCCTTCTTTCTCTGTCAAAGCCCTTTCCTCGATCAGCCATTAGATCTGCTAAGAGCATCTCCATCCCTGAAACTCTTGTAGTTTCTAATATGACGTGGCAGTTTCTAAATGAGTTTTAGGGATGTAGATGAGTTTACTATTTAGAAATTTTGCTCAAGAGTTTCTTATTTAGCAATTATGCTTTAGAGTTTATAAACTGTGACGTGGCGTACTCATTGGCTAAAATTGATCTGTCTTCCATAATATTGGTAATATTTGATGACGTGGCAATTTAGAAACTCTAACTTCTCAGTTTTAGGGATGGAGAGTTTAGAAACTAAAAAAAATTAAATTTCTAAAATTGATGTGGCAATAATTTAGAAACTTCAAAAGTCTCACAAATGAAGATGCTCTAACTAGACACTGACTCGATGCTGACCTAGGCTGGGATGGATGAGTCACCTGCTAGGGTGGCTTGGAGGATTCTTGCATGGACTCCACGTGCCTACGAAATCCTTTATCACTACCAGGTAAAATAAAAAACAATTAGTTATGGTATAATGTACAGTTGACAGGTCTAATGTACACTTAGTTATGGTATAATGTACAGTTGATTATTTATTTATTCTAAATAATTTATCAAAAACAATTGGAAATGTTTGAATGAACAAATTTTATATTTTAAAATTAGTAATACAATGGAATCAGACATGTACTTAAGTTCTTGTAAACAATTAGTCAGTTTCACTACAAAACTCATCAAGTTGACTTAAAACAATGAACCCAATTCATTAAAATTGATACCTTTTATGAGTATCGTGTTTGCATACAAATGTGCAAGTTTCTGAATTAATTTATTACAAGTTGAGCAGTAAAAAACAAGCAAATAACACATTTTATTTATTATTAACGTATTTATATATTTTTCTTGAATTATAGAGAACACCGGTGTAGAAAAGTTAGGATTAAAAAAGGTAAAAGTTGATAAAAATATTGTAACCTATTTGTTTTGAGATTATTTTGTAACCCCTTTTGTTTTATTTTTTGTTAATGTTTACAAATTGTTTTGAGATTATTTTTGTAGAGTGAGCGAGTGTGCTATATATATGGAGACAAAAAAATTTAAACATAGATCAATTACAATCATTGATTGCCATTAATAATTATACAATCACACTAATTGTGCATCGATGATTGATGGTACAATCAAATTAATTTTGATCGATCCATATATATATGAGCATGGCTAAAATAATATGCATAGTACACCACATAACGTACTATGCATATAGATATAGGTCAATAAATTGAGATTTAAGTTGCTCAATAAATTATTCATATGAAAATATTGTAGGAAATCAAATTTCGTGATTTTTAGAGCTTTCTACCTATTTTTTAAATATTTTTTAAAAACAGTCCAGATTTAATTCTACAACAGTGTCATTTCTGGGCTGTTTTTTAAAAATATTTAAAAAATAGCAATAAAGCTCTAAAAATCACGAAATTTTATTTCCTACAAGATTTTGATATGAAGAATTTATTGAGCAACTTAAATATCAATTTAATGACCAAGTTAAATACAAATGGGTGCATAGTATGTTATGTGGTGTACTATGCATATTATTTTAGCCATGCTCTCTATATATATATATATAGAGTTATGCTAAAATACTTTATAAAGCACCAACATTCAAATAATTTAGGCTCGTATCTCGAGATACAAAGTGCAAATGGTCGATCAAGACCGTTGAAAATGTTCTCTATATTAACATCTATTTGGAGACCAAATTTCATATTTTTTGGAATTTTTTTACTATTTTATCGGGTATGTGGAAAATTCATTAATCTAACGAATTACAGACCTTCAATTTAACCAATTTTGCACCCATCCGATAAAATAGTAAAACAAATTTAAAAAATGCAAAATTTGGTCTCCAAATTTTTGTTAGTATGGAGAATATTTTCAACGGTCTTGATCGGTTGTTTGCACTTTATATCTTGAGATACGAGCCTAAAGTATATGCATATTGGTGCTTTATAAAGTATTTTAGCACAACTCTATATATATATATATATATATCAGAATTTGCCTATTTTGTAAAATATTTTTGCTCTCCTGAATTATAGAGAACAAATCATTGGTTTCGTTTAATTAATTAATTTGCACATGCTCCGAATCTGTAGCTAACATTAATTAATAACAAAAAGATGATTTAGAATGTCAATTCGATTTTTGTCAAGAAAAGAATGTCCCTTTCGTATTAATTAACAAAAAGATTAACGCCTTTAATCACTGCTTGTGCACATTCGATAAAAAAAATATTTAATTGTCGTCGCTTGTATTACTGCAAATCTGAGTCCTTTATTTGAATCAAGTTCTGTACTATTCTCAACTTACAATATCCTACCCTTGAATCACATCCGACCATCTCCTATAGTGCACCAAATCTGGATCATTCGCTTCCTGCTGCGTGGTACATCTTCCTAGAGAACATTCTCGATATTAATTAACAAAAAGAATATAAAATTTTTTAATAATAAAATAACATCCTCGCAAGTATTGTCTTCACTTTCTCTGCACTTTCTTCATTATCGTCTTCTCCACGCAAGCACACTTTCCCATTTCTCCACTATTTTCTTATGTCGCCATTGTCATTTGGGATTCTTTCTTCCGACAAATCTTTGCTTGCATCGCAGGGACCCGATCGAGTCAAAAACCACAGTTTGAAACTTTCTAAAGGTGTGCACTCAAAATGCCAACAAGAAGGCATATACTGCACTAAGTGGCAAATACAAATTCCTTCACATTAAACTATTATTGTTTGAACCAAATAGAAGAAAAATGTAGTAATAGAAATTTTTGTTTGACTTCTCATTATTGTTATTTGTTTTGGAAAGTGAAACCAAAGCTATTGCTCGATGAAGTAGTTATACGCTTAACACCTCACTAATTTTGTTCCTTCAAATAAAAACGTACTAATATAGTTAGTACAAACGAAACTTCGCTGGAACACTACACATATATATGAATTAGACTACAAAAATAAATTGCATGAACTACAAATAAAAACATACTAATATGAATAACATTGTACAACTTGATTAATTTTGTAAATTTTAATTTCAGGATGTGCATATATTTACTTCGATAACTTTGTTAATTTCTCAGTGAACTTTCAAGATACAGAACCAAATGTTTGACTTGCTTCCTGACAAATTAATCGTCACGATTTTCACACGAGTTATGAAGCTCTCCTCATCCTTTCGCTAATCTCTGGAGTCTCAAGTTGACGTAATCAATATACTTTATTCTTTATACTAATTTGTTCATGTAGCTAGTTCTCCTTGAACACATTAATTATTTGTTCATGTAACTCTATGATTATATGTATATATTTATGGCCAAAATTGTATGTATATACACATTACGTAACTAATTTACTCTATTTTTTGTTGTCTCTTGTTTGTACAAATGCAGAAGATTCTTTAAATTGTCAAAGGACCATGCAATCAAAGAGGAAATAACATTAGATAGAGAATATCCAGCATGGTATATGGCAAAGAGTGGATTGCAAATTCTAAATGATTGTGTAGATGTTGGTAATAAGGAGAGCTTCATCATGTGTATATATTGTACATATGTTATTTCATTCTTGTAGTGATAACAGTAAAAAAATTCTGATTTTCACTTCGTCATGTATTAATAATTAGTTGAATTGTCAATATTAGTAGATAGTTCAATTACAATTCTAAATTTTCTACAAAGAACTATATTTGGACTGCAAGGGGGGCGACATTCAGCAAGAGGAACAGAGCTGCTTTCTAAGTCCATTAAGAAAGGACACAAGACAACATTCTATTATGGAACGTCTGGAATGTTCGACTCTGTGGGCACACTTCTCAACCCGATGCATTTTCTCACAACGATCATGATCAGTTTCTGATGCTCCGAGAGGAGGTGGAGAAATACATCTGGTGGAGAATATGGCAACCTTCAGAGGAGCTACAAGAGTGCTCCAATGTAGACTGTGGGATAGCGCCCTTTGGATGGGAGCACCTTATGGACTTTTGTAGTGCTGCGTGTCGATGGCATTATGAATACATTCAGCTCTGTGGGCATCAATGATATAATTTTTTTGTTGTTGTATATGTGGTGTATATATTTTGGCATTATTTTTTATTCTTGTATGATGCATCAAGTTATAGAAAACTTATAATTACTAAGTCTTATATATATTTTTTGTTTGTGTGATACTTGGTTAAAATAATTAGAGTAATTAAAATTTTGATGTGAATTTGATGTTGAAGTCGGAAAAAATGTTAATGGAGGATAAAATCTTGATGTGGAAAAAACAGATCCTGGAGTTCGAATCCACATCTTCACAGTCCAGAGCATCTTAAACACAGTCTCACTTACCTGCTGAGGCTTACAGTTTTCTTGTAAGGTTTTTGTCGTATTTTTATATTTAACATGCCCATATGCCAATACACATTCATATCTATTTGTAATCCTAATTCTGTCCAAGCTCCAAATATCTTGTATCTCTCTTCTTCTCTATAAATCATAGCTCTTTATTTATCTCCTCTTCTTTGCCCCCCACCCTCATTCTCTCTCTCCTCCCCACTGCGGTGGGCGTCTCTTCCCCCTATTGCTCATTTTCTCAAATCATGCTGTCGTCCGAGCCTCGCATGTTTCAAGTTCGTCACGTCGGATATGCTCCTTTTCTAGTCTCTCTTTTAGGATAGATATATTTCTTTGCTCAGATCATGATTCTCTTTTTTTACAATATCTCTTGATGCATTTGATTTGAGATATGAGATTATTGAGGATAAATAGGGATGCTAGCATAGCATGAAGTGTTATGGCCTATGGCCACCCAATTCGTATGGACTTAAGGAGGCACATCAAGAATTGGAAAATGAAAGGAGACGGTCCACTCACTTTCGTATGGCATACAGGAAGACCAATGGAGATTTGTTGTTATGTATCTTCTCTAGACCTTTTGTATGAAATCGTGGTATCCTTTATTGGCCTAATTTTGATTTTTATGTGTTATTTTTTGTAGGTTTGTTAAATAATTAATGGTAAAAGATATGCAAATATTCTTATGTTTAGGAAGAGAGTGACTACTACTCAAATAAAAATTGACACGAGGTAGCACTATCACGTAATATATATGATTTCTCTTTCAGTTGAAGCTTCTTTCATTCTCCAACATACAAGAAAACTGAGAGTCAATATTTAAGTTGTGTGTTGTCTTCTAATGAGATGGCATATATAAGTGAATCTTTCTTTGTGTAAGCTACTGTTTACTGTTAATTATGTTTACTTTCATTTTGTGCTTGTTAGGAAACTAACTCCTCCACTCACTATCATGTATTATTTGGTGAAATAATTTTTCAGCTTTCAAGTAAACTATATATGATTTCACTTTCAGTTGTTTATGATTTGGATAGTGTGTAATACCATATATGGTTTCACTTTCACTTTGTTATTTTGGTTTATGATTTCACGTTCAAAAAACTTCCTCCAGTATAAATTAATTCATTTGATTTTCTTCTTTTGGCTTTGCAAATTTAAGGATAGTCATCGCTGTAGTGCAAGACCATATTTTTTTTGTTGAAGTACTCTTCTCAGTAGAATACACCTCGTTGTAATTTTTTTTTTCAAAAATATACCTCTAAAATAATAAACTTCAGCACAAAATTGTAAAAAATATATGTATGACTCAAATTCTACCATCTCTGATTGATCTTGCTTCCCGCTGACAAAAATTCTGAATTCGGCAGTATGATCAACTATCCTATATACTTTTTGATACATACTTTATAAAAATTTAAATTTGACATGCGGTTCAAATTTGTGAGAGAGAGTAACATGATCTCATGTAATTAGTTGATAGCTAGGTTCAAAAGTAAGTTGATCTGAACTTCTGAAGTCTGAACCAATTCGTTAGTAGACCTTGAAAAAAAATAATATATTACCTGGTTTATGAATACTAACAAAAGAAGTTAGAATCAGCGCACACGTGTGATGGCTAAACCATTTTAAGCGCTCGAGCGTTGAATGCCGCACTTAATTTGTGTTTGTTTGATGGCCATAATACGCCTGGAATCATGTCATTTTCGTCGCTCATGCAAAAAATAACACATAAAAATATTTGCATATCTAAGACTAGATTTTTATATACCTTTTTTAGTGCGGTGCACCGTGATACTAATAATGGAGTCATATTTTACTTATTAACATCCCAACCCATTAATCATATCTAAATTGTTTTAAGATTAATGTAAGTATCTTTTTAACACATGAATATGAGAGTAGCAACACAAAACATAAATAATAGTGATAATAAAATATCAAATATTTAATAAAACTACAACATGATGATCAAACTTACAATGTTCTATGGTGCAAAATGCTGGCTATTAAGAATAATTGTGTAAGAAAAAATAAAATAATTATTGTTACAACAGTGTAATAGATTTAGTCAAACTAAAAAATCATACGTAAACAATACCTTGATTGCGAATAATATGATGTGGTGGCTGATAAATTAGTTAATTTGGCGACATAATAGGTTTTAATTTGTGGTCAATTAATTGTTTGTACCTCAAAAATGCTCTCGAGATATCATATATATAGGACAAAGTCCACTTACTCTCGTTTTATGTCAACTAGTCAATTTTAGAGGTCATTTTTAAATAATATCAGTGGACGGATTCAGAATTTTCGTCAAAAGAGTTCGAAATTTAGGAATTTTTCAGAGTGAATCAAAATGATGCACATTTAAAAAAAAATTATAAGCATATTTTTCAGAAAAAAATTTAATTGTGTTGTAAATTTTGAATTTTTTTTCAAGAGGATTCAACTGACCCCCTAGCTCAATGTGACTCCGCCACTGAATGACATGCTAATTTTTCAAAGAAAAATATTCAGCAGATTTTCAATTGAATACCAAATTTCTGTACCAGACTATCATGCATAATAACTGAAGTAATAATGTAATATGCATAACAAGTCTATTGACATACATAACAATATAACATCTTTAGATACCAACTTTCGATACGCGAATATTCAGTTATTATGCATGTTAATCGCATATCAAATTGCGTATCTAAAAAATTATGTTGTTATACAATTTTATTAGACTTATTATGCATATTACTTTAGTTATTATGCATGTTAATCTGACATTAGAAGTTGCAAATTGAGAATCTTTATATCACAGCTTTTGCAAATTTGATAAACATCATTTTGATGAGATCCATTGACAACCTCGACAAGCAATTAATTGATAAATTCATGAGAATTTTAAAAAATATCAAAATTATTTACAAAATTATTCTTAAATAATTAATATTTAAACTGGAGAAATGATAACTGCAGGTCTGTTCGCATCCTTAATTAGTTGCTCTCCTGACGTATAAATAGACTAAATACCAAAAGTGGTTGTACATAGCATTGTTAGGACTAAAATTTTTGAAAATAATATTTTTATTTCTTCGTACACTGTTTAGACTGGGTTTTTTTAAATCATTTAGAAAAAAAATGTGTTAAAATAGTTCATGTACTAGACATAAAAAAATAAGTTCATTTTTAGATAACATGTAGTTTTAATATAAATATTTTCTGGTGCAAACAATTAGCGCAGAAAATGGGGTGAAACAATAATTTGTTCAAAGTTTAATTGTTTTTTATAAAAGAATCAAATGATATTAAAATTGCATGAAACATAAAAAATGAGTGATTCATATGCACACCTTACTTGCACTCTTTACTTATTTACATATTTATCAGAATGTGCTTATACATGACGGCAAAAGTGTTTAAACTTAACGTTATGAAAACTAAATATTTTGAAAGTTGTCTTTTTAATTACTTCTTTTCGTCAAAGTTTTTTACTTGAATTTTTATTCATTTAAAAAACATAGTAAACACTTTTTATATTAGATATATATAAACGTCTTTTGAAATTCTCAATATGAACAACTTGTATATTAATTTTAAACATTAATTGGATGATAATAAGAGGTGCATAACATGAAGTGTAAAAATGATTTCTTAAAAAATACACCGGTGGAAATTCGATACAATTTTGATGATTTTTTGATAGACTATCAAATGACAATTAAATTAAATTAAATTAAATTAAAATTAAACTTTAACACATCTGATTAATAATTTATAAGTTGAAAAAATATGTTTCTAAATTTATAAACGCGACCGCATTATAATATATGATATATTGCAATGAACTAGGCCACTGATGATATCAAGCATTAAATCATGTTGTGAATTTGATCATGAATGACGTGTCACTATTGAGTCTGACAGCCTCATTTTAATATTACAGAAGCAGAATCACATCCCCATTCCAATTATTAAGCAGCCAGTTTGACCATCTTTCTTGGAATTAAAGTTGGTTGAATTTCAGATTTTCTGGTCGAAAACAAGCAGTTCGTGTTTCAAAAGTTCAAAGTTACAAAATTTATGTATAAAATATATGTTCTACGCTGTCAATTAAATCACAGGGACCAATGGAAACATGGATTATGATAGTTTGGTAATGTGATACTGATAGCTACTTCAGTCAAATGCACTGGTCAAAACCTTCCAATTTTGCACTATAATTGGTCTTTGCTGTTCTTTAAGACCAGATTTTGGTGCGCTCATGCTCGTGCGGATATAGACATGTCAATAAAATTGTTGTATATATACTTTTATCAGTGCTCTGCTTTAGCTTTTATCGGACCTCTCACACCATATGTGTGTGTATCAATTCGACAAGACTCAAATGATAAGATAATAATGTTTCTCTCTTGATGCGACTCGATCACGAGTCATGTCAAAACATAGTAGGAAAAAAAATATAATTGGAGATTTAATATAACTACAGTATCAGACCACTCATCTAGATTAGGGCTGTTCATCGAGTCGAGTTCGAGCGAGTCGATTCCAACTCGAACTCAACTCGGTAGTTGTTCGAGCTGAGTTAACTCGAGTAATTAAGTTCCATTCGAGTTCAAATGTCAACTCGTACTCAACTCGGATTTTACTCGAGCCAACTCGCAACTCGTATTCAGCTCAATTAAAAAGTTTCTTTTATAGTTTAAATAACTCAAATAACTTAATTCGTATATCAGCTGAATTAGCAACTCATAATAAGTTTAAGCTAAAAAAGTAACTCAATTCGGAAGGCCCAAATAGCTTAAATTGGACAATACGCTAACTAAATTTGGAAGATACATATACGAAGGCCCATATACGAGTCGAGTCTTCGAGTCAATGAGCGAGTCATACCTGACTCGAACTCGATTCGAATAGTATTCGAGTTAGACAACTCGAGTTGAATTTGACTCGAGTTGAATCTGAGCGAGTTTATTCGAGCTATTATCCGAGCGAGTTGTGAGCGAGTCATGAGTCGCGAGTTATTTGCCCAGTCCTAATCTGAATCGAGCTAGAGGGTTGCATTCTCAATTCGTTCACACAGAGGACTTCTGAACATAATTAAAAAAAAGAGAAGGAACTTGATGTTATTGGTGTTCGTTGTTTACCTTTTAGTTAGAATTTTGATTTTGAAATGTAAATTTTTAGATGTAATTTAATCATTTCAGTTACATATAGATAAAAAATTGTGAAGTTCTCTCTTTCAACAGTCATAAAAAAAGACGGATAAATCTTCAAATTTTAATCATTCGTTTTTGTTAGTTTTTTATTGCTATTGAAATAAAAATAAAAGGATGCAATATTACGCATATAATATAATATATATAAAAAAACATTTAGTCAATCAGTTTTGATATATAAAAATTTATTATATGTATACTTAAATTCAACATTTGTTGTTGATGTGACACCACAGTGGACATTGGATCAAATTAATGAGATATAATGGTTATTAAGAGCTTAAAAGATCTTTATGAGATATAGTGGTTATCATGCTCTAAGGATCCATTAATTGTACAGAAGAAGATGAGAGACAGTAGGTTGTCAATGTCTGATGTTTTGTATGTGTTCCGTTTCATTTCGTGGTAAACAAAATGATAACGAAATATATTTTTTCGTGTTAAAAACGAAACAGAACGAAACTGTTTTTCATTTTCGTGCAAAAAACGGTAACAAAATGAAATTTGGACTTCTATTTCAACATATTTAGTGTGAAATATCACGGAATCTTGTATTTCGTTCCGTTTCGTGACAAACAAAATGGTAACAAAACAATTTTTATTTCATTTGTAAAACAAAATGGTAGACTAATGTTTTTCGCCCGTGGACGAAACGAAAACAAAATGCCTTAATTCAGTTTTGTTTTTCACGTTTGACACCACTAAGAGAGAGAAAGATCTTGCAATGTGCATAGCGCTGTCAAACGCACGAAATGATCACGCAAATGACATCTTACATCTTACGTTGTGTTTTACGAATGTAAGAAATTTCTCTTGCGACTTACGTTGCGTTTAAAAAAATTCTTATGTTTAATTAAACGTAAGAAACGTTAAAAACGTTTAATTTTTTGAACGTTTAACTCGTTACTAATAGTGCATAACAGAACCAAAAAAATAGAAAAGAAACTCTGAAAATTACAAAAATTTCATTTGACAAATCAAGTATATATTACATGTTCAATCTATTACAACTTCAACTTGCAATAATTTCTAACTAACATGAAGCATAAGAGGAATCAACTCATATTACAACCTTTGTCCTCAACCTAGCTCTCAAACTACCTTATTAGTTTTTGCCTATCTCAGTCGATGGCCAAAATAAAATGAAATAAAATAGTAAAATACATACATCATCATTGAAGGTCACTGCTTGAGAGTCAATGAGCCAAAGTGATCATTTCTCCATGCTTCATCCTCAATTAGCACAAGATGGAATCAGATGTTGTTGTTTCATCACTGGGATATAGCATATCACCAACTTCTCCACCACTTCTGCATAAAAAACAAGAAAAAAATGTAATGTAAGTAACTAAGTGAAATAAAAATATTAACGGAGTGAAATAACTCTAAAATGAGAGGTTATCCGTGACCGAAGCACGCAACTAGTCCTGAACACAGATGAGAGCTTCCATACTCTCACCATTCAAAGAGTTTCTCACTGATGATAGTGTTCTTCCATCAGTGCTAAATGTTGCTTTTGATGCCACTGTCGATATCGCGACAACCAGAATGTCACTGACTAGCAGAGCCAAGACTAAATACTTAGCGGCATGGACTTTCCACCATACTAGGATGTCAAATCCTTCATCCAAGCTGGCATTATCTAGTGTATCAGATTGGTATAGCTCCATGTCTGATTTTAAAAATTCAGTATTCTTCTTTTGTTTAATGAAGTCTTTCAATTCAACTCTTGTGTCAGAGATACAAACTGATGCACTTGCCCTACTTAAACAAGCAATTGAACTATTAAGAGAATTAAACTACTAAAATAATTAAACTAATGAAAGAGTTAAACTAATAAAATAATTACCTTTATTGCCTTGAGGAGCTGCCAGTTTGTTTTTGTGTAAGTTTGGAGTATCTCTCTACATACTCCTTGAACATATCATTCATACAAGTTTTCAATTCAGTAATAATCCCCTCAAAAATATCAGGATGTAGCTTCTGAAAGTAGTACTAAATAACTGTCAGTTTGGATCTTGGATCAAGAACACAAAACAATTGCCAACAATTTATTCCCACTTATTCGGTACTTGTCTCACTTAGCATACATCTCCTGCCACATCTTCACGACAAAAGGATACAAAGTACTACCCATATTTTTAATGTTAATATAAACCTCACAATATTCTGGAAAGAATAGGTTGAGGGTAGGATATTTGATGCCACTCAGCTTCAACGTGGTGATATAAAAAACTTTCAAGTGATCAACTAAAGCTTTCACTGCCTCCCATTAAAAATCAGAAATAAAATTATTGTAATTCTTATCAACTCGTGCATATCTTTCAATGACCGGTTTGACCTCCAACACCAACTGCAGCATGAGATATGTCGAATTCCAACATGTCGCAACATCTCATGCAGACCTCTTGTTTGGAACATCAACATGTAATGAAATATGAATGTAAATAGATGTAGATTACAAGTAGATTTATAAGAGATTAACATTTAAAATTACTTGATGCCACCAAACGAAACTTCTCCATTTTAGCTTGCGAACCATGAATGTACTTCATGGTTTTACGAATTGAGGTAATCTCATCAGTGATCACTTTCAACCCATCCTGAACAATCAAGTTTAGAATTTGACAGCCACATCTTAGATGAAAGACCTGACCTTGTAGGAAGTACATCCTTCAAATGGGTTGTACTGAACATCTCCTTGATGCAAGCATCATTGACAGTTGCATTATCAAGCACAAGGCAAAAGGCTTTCTTGCCAAGTTTCATAGTATCAATCTGTCATAAATAGTTGTAGCAATGTGCTTGTCAGTGCGTGGACTTGGCAATAGGGTGAAACAAAGTATTCTCTTTTTTAATTGACATTCATCACCAATGTAATGACATGTAGAACTATGAAGCCCCTATCTCTAGCATTGTTGGTCCACAAATCACTAGTAAAACTAACTCTACAATCTAGTGCACCAAGAATATCAAACAAATACATTTTTCTTCATTATAAATATTTATACAATCAGACCTGAGTGTGTTCCTTGACACAAACTTGAATTGGGGACACACTTCATGTACGAGTTCTCTTAAGAAATGATGAGTTACACAATTAAATGAGTACTCATATACAATTACCATTTTTGTAAAGCTTTTCATGCCTTTCTTTTGGTCAAATTGCCAAGCAAAAATCTTTGGTCAGGCTTCAACAAGGTTTGTGAGGCATCAGGTTTATGCCTCTTGTTGCCTATTTTCTTGCAACCAATTTCTACATGATGTTTTAAGGAGCCAGTACTCCTGGAGTGACCCATCTTATATTTGGTGCCACGATACTTACAAATGACATCTTAAAAGTCATCATGTCTAACTCGACCTTCATCGAAATATTGCCAATACTCAGAGGTCATGGCCTCTCTATTTTTTCTCTTTTCCGCTGGGTTGAGGATCTTGATCCTGAGGTGCAGTTGCAATTGCACCAATATCTTGAGTGTCAGCCAAGTGCGTATTGGTTTCAATTCTTTGTATTTCATCTGAGGTGAAATATGCATCCCCCATGCTACAAGAAATTTAGTTCTAAGTAATTTGTATTATAAAATCAAGCAATTTATTTCTAAGCAAGTAAGCAAGAAAAACATACTCATCATTTTCAGACAAATCAGTCTCACACACTACATCACCTACACGCTCTTTTGACTGACCCAACCATTAAACATAACCAGAGACACTGCATGGAAGTCAACAAAAATTAAAATAAATAACAACAAAAAATATAATCATTGAAAGAAATAAGATAAGATACATTACCTTAGAAAGTTAAAATTACTTGTTTGCTTACACACCTCTTTCTTGCTCTTTCTCTTTCTCTCTTTCTATGTGACTATCTTTCTTTATCTCTCTCTCTTTTCTCTTTTTTCTTGTGTTTCCTCTATGTCCTTTTTCCATTCACCAAAGGCATATATATGCTATAGCCAAAGCCAAGGAGGAAGCGAAGAGACCCTAATCCAAGGTCTTGTCACTAATCACACAATCACCTAGCTACTGACAACCTAATCCTAAACTCTTCTCGGATTTTGAACTATCAAGCGTTCTGAAATTATCAAGTACACTAGATGACCAGAGACAAGGCAAGTAATTGTTGAAAATATGGTCAGATTGCCAAAATCCACCAAGGTTTAAGCTTATTTGACAAATAAAATCATTACAAATCCTAATGCCACAATGCCACGTTACGCATGGGTCAACAGGCTGAGATTTCATTCGAGGATATGGCTGAGGCCTTGTGCAAGAGAGAGAAAGAGATGTCAAACGTCAGTCTCAGAGAGAGAGTGAAGGAGACGAAGAGAAAAAGAGGGACAAAGGAGATAGCCAAGTGACACTTCTAGGACAAGGAGCATTTAAGTCTTTGCAGAATACCCCTATTTATATTTTACACTGCAAATTATTTCAGACTCGTAGAATTTTAAACGTAAGACAAAATAAACGTAACGAAAGTGACCATTTGCGTTTACATTGCGTCTAACTAAACGCAACAAACATTATTTGCGTCTTACGTTACGTTTAACAAAATGCAGCAAAAATTTCTTGCATTTAACATTGCGTTACAGCGCAACGAAATACAAAATGTTCAAAACGCAATTCGTTGACATCCCTAAAGTAGCTTAGTCAACTTGTAAATAAAAAAAGGCCCATATACTTGCAAATAAAAAGGACCTATTCAAATCTTAAGATCAGCCCAGTAGAATAGGCCCTTTCAAACTTGAACAATTGAACAAATGTTTCGTGTTGAAGATCATAAACAAACAAAGTTACGAGCCATTAGAAGTTATTTCTGAAGCCCATTGCTGGTGGATCATGACAGCTGACTTATATTCCAAGTTATGAATATTTCAAGATCCATAACTTGAAATATAACTGCGAATTAACTAACCAGTTATTATGTTTTTGCTTTTTTTGTCAACTGAGACCCTCCAATTTCCAAAATGATAATTGCAGGAATGCCATTTTCAGGCCAGTTATTCCCAGCTCAATGTATATATGTGGTGCAATGATCACCGTGGTACATGAACAGCATAGCAATTGTGGTGTTGAAATAGTCTCCAGAACAAAAGAGACCATGTGAAAATCGACCAGATCTTTGCTTAACTGATACATATCTCAGCATGGGTTAGATCAAGCTAACAATTTGCAACTTTAATTTTGTCGACGTACACATTTGGTTCAGATAGTCATTGCCCCACCCACCTGGTTTGTTAATTACCCCCATATCATTTATATCTTCTTTACCTTTAATTTACTGAAAAAATACATATATATACATGTACGTACCAATACCATATTGGTACAGATCTACAACCAGGGACGGTGAATTTAGGATCAAAGAAATGATAATTTGTTACCTTTCATTTAAGTGCTTCATGTCTCTGTACTTCATTTATGGATGGTCACCATACAAGAAAACACCACAAAATATCTTATCCTACTACGAGAAATGTTTTTGACCGTAGTACCTAATTTCTGGGTGGTAGTCTTTCAAGAAAACTCCAAAAAATATTATAACCTACTACGAGAAGTGTTTCTTCTTCGTTAAGTGTGGTAACCTTTCACAAAAATACCACGAAGAAGCATAGAATACCACTTTAAGCACCTCATGTCTGAGTACTTCTTTTATGGGTGATAACCATTCAAGCAAGCACCGCAAATCACCTTACCCTACTAAGAGAATTGTTTCTGATCTGAGTATTTCACTTTTGGGTGGTAATATTTCAAGAAAGCTCTACAAAGCATCATAGTCTACTACGAGTAGTGTTTCTTCTTCGAATACTTAATTTATGGATGGTAACATTTTAAGAAAACATCACAAAACATCATAGCGTACTAAGAGAAGTGTTTCTAATGCGAGTACTTCATTTTTGGGTTGTAATCTTTCATGAAAATCCACAAAGCATCATAGTCTACTACGAGAAGTATTTCTCCTTCGAATACTTCATTTATGGGTGGTAACATTTAAACAAAACTCCACAAAACATCATAACCAACTATGAGTAGTGTTTCTGATATGAGTACTACATTTGTTGGTCGTAACCTTCCAAGAAAGCTTCGCAAAGCATCATAACCTACTACGAGAAGTGTTTCTTCCTCGAGTACTTCATTTAATGGTGGTTACCTTTCTTTTAAGTGCTTCATGCTTTTGTACTTCATTTAGAGGTGGTAATCATACAAGAAAATACTACAAAAATTTTATCTTACTACGAGTAGATTTTCTGACCCTAGTACTTAATTTCTGGGTGGTAGCCTATCAAGAAAACTCAAAAAAGCATCATAACCTACTACGAGAAGTGTTTCTTCTTCGTGCACTTCATTTAAGTGTGGTAACATTTTATTAAAACACCATGAAGAAGCATATAATACTACTTTATGCATCTCATGTCTGAGTACATCTTTTATGGGTGGTGACCATCAAGCAAACACCACAAATCATCTTATCCTACTAAAAGAAGTGTTTCTGATCCAAGTACTCTATTTTTGGGTTGTAATCTATCAAGAAAACTCCACAAAGCATCATAGTCTACTACGAGAAGTGTTTCTTTCTTCGAATATTTCATTTATGGGTGGTAACATTTCAAAAAAAAACATCACAAAGCATCATAGCCTACTAGGAGAAGTATTTCTGATATGAGTACTATATTTATTGGTGGTAACCTTTCAAAAAATCTTCACAAAGCATCATAGCCAACTAAAAAAAGAGTTTCTTCCTCGAGTACTTCATTTAAGGGTGGTAATCTTTCATTTAAGTGCTTCATGTATTCGTACTTCATTTATGGGTGGTAAATATACAAGAAAATACCACAAAACATCATAACCTACTACGAGAAGTGTTTCTTCTTCGTTCACTTCATTTAAGTGTGGTAACATTTCACGAAAATACCACGAAGAAGCATAGAATATCACTTTAAGCACCTCAAGTCTGAGTACTTCTTTCATGGGTGGTAACCATCAAGCAAAAACCACAAATCATCATATCCTACTAAGAGAAGTTTTTCTGATTCGAGTACTTCATTTTTGGGTTGTAATCTTTCAAGAAATCTACAAAGCATCATAGTCTACTATGAAAAGTGTTTCTTCTTCGGATACTTTATTTATTGGTGGTAACATTTCAAGAAAACATCACAAAGCGTCATAGCCTACTAAGAGAAGTGTTTCTGATCCGAGTACTTCATTTTTGGGTTGTAATCTTTCAAGAAAACTCCACAAAACATCATAGTCTACTACGAGAAGTGTTTCTTCTACGAACACTACAAGAAACAACAGTTTTTGTGTCGAACAAATTCGTCAATAAAAGGTCAAATTTCGTCACAATATCGTGCTTGTGATGAATTATTTTGTCCGTCACTGGTCGTCACTATTATGCGACTCACTATTATATTAGTGACGAGTTTGGTGTGTTCATCACTGGTACTCATAATATAAGTGACAACAAAAGTTCGCAAGAAAAAAAATTAACTGTGACAAATGTTTTGTGTAACAAAAACTTTTCTTAATTGTGAGGAATTAATTGGTCATTATTACATTTTTAATTTGTGACGACGAACTTATTCACTAATATTTTTATCATTAGTGAAAGATATTCACAAAATAATTTTTTTAATGCGATAAAACATGTCACCACTCTTTATTGTTGTGATGAAAATTATATTGTCACATTTAATTTAATAATGTCAACATTTATTTTCTAAAAAAAATGTGATTGTTGCTCTTCATTACTATGTTAGTGTTGCCGAAAAAAATGACATTAATTTTCTAATCTATGACAACAAGCATATTAAATGTGAATGAAATAATATAAACCACAAATGAAATACAAACTTATGAAACAAACTATATTGATTGCAAAAATATTACCAATATCACCATTACATATAATTTAATTGCATAACTAAATTAAACAACATAATTGGAGAAATAACCAAATACTTTTCTAAAACAAAACTGAACATCATAATTAGACAAACAAGAAATAGCTTCATTCTCTAATTATATTTTTCTTCAAACGACACTTGACAACTTCCATGATATTTGTTGACGAAGAACTCACTAACCATGGCTCTGCATGTATAATAGAAATAGTTTAAGTTAGCTTTTGTTGCTTCACCTTTTTTTTGTTCCCTGGTATGTACCAGATTACAAAGTGAAACTAATTCACACTTAAATTGATACCGTACTAGATTACAAAGTGAAATTAATTCACACTTAAATTAATACCAATTGACTATATGTATACATATCATGTTACTTTGAATTCTTGGACCTGAACATGAATTGACCATGTCCCATTAGAATTCAAAGTAATCATGTTCAGGCCCGCATGACAAGTCGTTTGGCAATTATGTCTTTCTTTATTGTAGGTAATTATATTCTTTACAAACAAAACTATATAAACAAAAGTTTCTAATAAAGTAGTAAAAAAAGACAATTGAAATAAGAAATAAACTTATACCAATGTTTCTTCTCCATTAGGAATTGACCATGTCCCATTATATTTCATTCTTGTTGCCTTCCAGACATCCATAGCATTAGGCCACTCTCCAAATTCAGGATCCCTCTATATTTATACAAACAAAGAAGATTTCAGTTTGATTTTCATTAAGCATTAAGTGAGATTAATCAACATTACCATTTCATATGCTTTTTGTACTATTGACTTTGTTCCGGGAATGGATTTCATTTCTTGCTTGCTTCTGTTCAATTTGTTTCGATTACTAATGTCTTGCAATGAGAAAAAAATCTTATGCATTAGCATGTATAAGGTATATAAATTACTCATTTTGTAATTCCTAGTTTCCAACTGTATTTTCATCTGCCAAGACCTTCATACAAGTAAGAATAATAATTTCAACAATTGTGCAAATAAACACCAGTGAAAGCCATGGAGTAATGAAGAATTTGTATGTACCAGACAGGATTCTATGAATCAAAGCCATGGAGTAATGAATGAAGGAAACAACAAGCCATAAACACCAGTGAAAACCCAAATACCCCCAACAACCCCTAATTTTGCTTGGCCACCACGTGGAAAGAATACAATCCAACCCAAAACTCCACAATCTCAAAAAGCTACTCATTAACCCATATTCAAATTCCATCAGAAGCACCAAATTTTATTGTGAACTTTTTTATATTAATGAAAATGAAGTATTATTATTTCATAATGTCAGATAAATAAGTTTTACAAAGTAGATTAAAAAATGTTGAAAATTAAGTATGAAGTATATATTAAGAACAATATTTATTTGATATTATAAATGTTAAGTTGTTAACCTTAAATTTTCTAGTAATCCATTTGTTTCGAATTAGTCATTGCCAATCCTCTGGTGAGACATGATTTGGACGTTCCTTCTTCTCACGATATGCTTTGTGCAGATTGAAAAGTCGAATATGATATTGCCTTCGAACTTGTTTCATTGCATTTTCATGATCATCTTCAGATAAATTCAAAAGATCCTATAGAATATAACAAACACAAATGCACTCAGTTTATAAGTCCATACATCGTATAAAATCATTTTGTTTGAAACAGAAACTAAAAAAAAAACTTAACACATGTTTCAGTTTTAGTGCACAAACCTTTAGAAACCTCCACATAACTAGAATATCATCCTTGGGTATTTTCTTCCAGCCGTCAAATTTGAGTGGTGCAAATTGTCGAACGCAAACAGTAACCTCTGCTTTGAATAGTTTTGCGTGTTTTCCATAGACTTTGCCAAACGGTTGAGGAAATTTGACATCCAATTGTTTACCTTTGGCTTTCTTGTCCGCTAGTTTTGAATCGACTGTCACACCACGACCTTTCTTTTGGGCTTTCCCATAACCTCCAGGATATAGGTACCAAAGAAATACATATGAAGAGTGCTCAGTCAATTAATTGATAGTATTGTAATGTACTTAATACAGCAAGAATTCTAGAATCTGCTTCATTCAACTAGATTATGTATGAAACAAAAGAATAAAATTTTAATAGAATCTCATTTACCAATTTCATGTTCTTCCTCTTGAGGAGCATCAACCCAATTTTTAGCATCAGCTACCACTCTTTGTCTTGCCAAGTTCTCCATCTTCAATTTGGATAACAAACAATTTTCAGGATCTACTATCAAACAGAGAAGCAAGTGCTCTTATGATTACAAAATTATAAGGAGAACTGATAAATTGATAAAAAAAAAGGCATATAACAAGAAAACATTACCAAGTCTTCAATTATTATTAAACATTCTTATTGCAATATGCTGGTTGTGCAAAGAAAGCTAATTCGTATGGCTTTTTATAATAAACGTTTCAACGGGAATGTGAAATTTTTGGTTGAAAGAGGCGCTATAATTTCTCTATCTTTTAGAATTTTGATGGTGAAATATCATTTGATATGTGCACAGTATCAACAATAACTATACAGAGATTATAATTGCAATTATTTTCTTCTATATTTGTGGTGCTAGGTATGGTACCGACATACCCTAAGTGCGCCTAAAGAGAAAAAAATTTGCTGACTCACATGATTATTTTCCTTTTCTGCTTGACATTTCCTTTTACTCATGCTATTGAAAGACAAGCGAAATTTATAATAGAAACAACAAATTCGTATGTTTTTTTGACAATTCTATATCTGGCTCATAATTTATAACAGAAGACAAAAACTCACCAAATGAGAAGGTTGCGTCGTATCAGAATTTGTTAGCAACGAGTGCAATTTCACCCGATTATTCTGCTCTTGCATTTTTCCCATCATATATCGATTTGGTCGATTAGGAAAGAAAGGCACCGAAATCTCTGGATGGAATGATATTTGGAGTGTATTTCTATCTGGACCCGGTCTACGGTCTATAAGACAACCCTTTGTGCTCATCGCCAATGAGGTTCAAAAACCAAACTTTATTAGACCAGGCGTAAGGATTGATGAGAAATCTTACATAAATAGCCAAACTTTATTAGACCATCGCATATATACATCATATATAATTTTTATAATACAACTTATTCAAAGGACAACATGAGAAAAAAAAAAGAATGACAAAGAATAAGATAATCCAAAATTGCTTAAGTACATAACAATGATATCAGTCTTATATATTTCATATGTGTGATATTTTAAAATTTTGTAATATTAATAAGATGAGAATATCATATTGATGACAAAAAGGCAGAATGGAAAAAGAAGGTTAATCAATGGGAGGGAAATTTATAACAAAAAAATCATGACATGAATTGCAAACACGGTTGACCACTCAATTAGTATGCAATTTAGCAAATTGGAAACTGACAAGGCCTTTTGGAATTTCCTGTCCAACCGTATAATCAAACCAACTTTGCTTTGAAATATAAGCTTGAAATGGACACTTAAATATTTTCAATAACAATATATTTTTTATTTTTTCATACAATATTTATAATTAGTATTAAATGTGTGTAAAATTATATATTTCATTTAGTGATGAGAAGCATAAGTTGTAACTATAAATTCAATAACAATAATAAAGTTATTTTGTTATTAAAATAAATTATAGTGAATATATATTAGATTGTCACTATTATTATATCAAATAGTGATGAATAATAAGTTGTCACTATTAATTTATAAGTGACAAATTTATGGTGTCACAAATGCAAAATATGTCGAAATCAAAAAGATCGTCGCAACAAAATAATTTTAATAGTGTGAATAATAAATTCGTCACAAAAATTATATTATCAATGACAAACTTATGGTTCTCACAAATTATCGTCACAATTCATAATTCTAATGACTACATTTTAAGTTGTCACTATTACGTATGAAAATAGTGACAACTACAACAGAGCATCACTACGAGATCTATAAATGTGACAAAAGTGTAGTCATCACAAATATATCATCACCAAAACTCATTTTTCTTGTAGTGGAATACTTTATTTTTTGGTGGTAACATTTCAAGAAAACATCACAAAGTGTCATAGCCTACTAAGAGAAGTGTTTCTAATTCGAGTACTTCATTTTTGGGTTGTAATCTTTCAAGAAAACTCCCCAAAGCAACATAGTCTACAACGGAAAGTGTTTATTCTTCGAATACTTCATTTATTGGTGGTAACATTTCAAAAAAACATCAAAACGCGTCATAGCCTACTAAGAGAAGTGTTTCTAATCTGACTACTACATTTATTGGTGGTAACCTTTCAAAAAAGCTTCACAAAGCATCATAGTCTACTACGAGAAGTGATTTTGATCTGAGTACTTAATTTTTGGGTGGTAATATTTCAAGAAAACTCCACAAAACATCATTGTCTACAACAAGAAGTGTTTCTTCTTCGAGTACTTCATTTATGGAAGTTAACATTTAAACAAAACTCCACAAAACATCATAGCCTACTAGGAGTAGTGTTTCTGATATGAGTACTACATTTGTTGGTCGTAACATTCCAAGAAAGCTTGGCAAAGCATCATAGCCCACTAAGAGAAGTGTTTCTTTCACGAGTACTTCATTTAATGATGGTTACCTTTCATTTAAGTACTTAATGTCTCCGTACTTCAGTTATGGGTGGTAACCATCAAGCAAACACCACAAATCATCTTATCATACTAAGAGAAGTGCTTTTGATCCGAGTACTTCATTTTTTAGTTGTAATCTTTCAAGCAAACATCACAAAGCATCATAGTCTACTACGAGAAGTGTTTCTTCTTCAAATACATCATTTATGGGTGCTCATATTTCAAGAAAAAATCACAAAGCGTCATTGCCTATTAGGAGAAGTGTTTTTGATCTGAGTACTACGAGAAGTGTTTTTTTCCTCGAGTAATTCATTTAAGGGTGGTAACATTTCATTTAAGTGCTTCATGTCTTCGTACTTCATTTATGTGCGGTAACCATACAAGAAAACACCACAAAACATCTTATCCTACTACGAGAAGTATTTTTTATCCTAGTACTTAATTTCTAGGTGGTAGCCTCTCAAGAAAACTCCAAAAAGTATCATAACCTACTACGAGAAGTGTTTCTTCTTCGTTCACTTCATTTAAGTGTGGTAACCTTTCATGAAAACACCACAAATCACCTTTTCCTGCTAAGAGAATTGTTTCTGATCCGAGTAGTTCATTTTTGGGTGGTAATATTTCAAGAAAATTCCAGAATATATCATTGTCTACTACGAGAAGTGTTTCTTTTTTCGAATACTTCATTTATGGGTGGTAACAGTTCAAAAAAAACATCACAAAGCGTCATAGCCTACTTGGAGAAATATTTCTGATATGAGTACTACATGTATTGGTGGTAACCTTTCAAAAAATCTTCACAAAGCATCATAGCCAACTACGAGAAGGGTTTCTTCCTCGAGTACTTCATTTGATTGTGGTTACCATTCAAAAAAGCTTCCCAAATTATCATAGCATACTATGAGAAGTGTTTCTTTCTCGAGTACTTCATTTCAGTGTGGTAACCTTTCATTTAAGTGCTTCATGTCTTCGTACTTCATTTATGAGTGGTAACCATACAAGAAAACAACACAAAATATCTTATCCTACTTCGAGAAATGTTACAGTCCCTATTACTTAATTTATGGGTGTTAGCCTATCAAGAAAACTCCAAAAAGCAACATAACCTACTATGAGAATTGTTTCTTCTTCGTGCACTTTATTTAAGTGTGGTAATTTTCACTAAAACACCACGAAGAAACATAGAATACCATTTTATGCACCTCATGTCTGAGTACTTCTTTTATGGGTGGTAACCATCAAGCAAACATCAAAAATCATCTTATCCTACTAAGAGAAGTGTTTCTGATCCGAGTACTCTATTTTTGGGTTGTAATCTTTCAAGAAAACTCCACAAAGCATCATAGTCTACTACGAGAAGTGTTTCTTTCTTCGAATACTTCATTTATGGGTGGTAATAGTTCAAAAAAAACATCACAAAGCGTCATAGCCTACTTGGAGAAAAATTTCTGATATGAATACTACATTTATTGGTGGTAACCTTTCAAAAAATCTTCACAAAGCATCATAGCCAACTACGAGAAGGGTTGTTTCCTCAAGTACTTCATTTAATGGTGGTTACCTTTCATTTAAGTGTTTCATGTCTCCGTACTTAATTTATGGGTGGTAACCATACAAGCAAACACCACAAATCATCTTATCTTACTAAGAGAATTGTTTCTTATACGAGTACTTCATTTTTGGGTGGTAATATTTCAATAAAACTCCACAAAACATCATTGTCTACTACGAGAAATGTTTCTTCTTCGAGTACTTCATTTATGGGTGGTAACGTTTCAATAAAACTCCAAAAAAACATCATAGCCTACTAGGAGAAGTGTTTCTGATATGAGTACTACATTTGTGGGTCGTAACCTTCCAAGAAAGCTTGGCAAAATATCATAGCCTACTACGAGAGGTGTTTCTTCCTCGAGTACTTCATTTAATGGTGGCTACCTTTCATTTAATTGCTTCATGTCTCTGTACTTCATTTATGGGTGGTAACCATACAAGAAAACACCACAAAACATTTTATCCTACTACGAGATGTGTTTCTGATCCTTGTACTTCATTTCTGGGTGGTAGTCTATCAAGAAAACTCCACAAAGCATCTTAACCTGCTAAGATAAGTGTTTCTTGTTCGTGCACTTCATTTAAGTGTGGTAACCTTTCACTAAAGCACCATAAAGAAACATAGAATATCACTTTATGCTTCTCATGTCTAAGTACTTCTTTATGGGTGGTAACCATCAAGCAAACACCACAAATCATCTTATCCTACTAAGAGATGTGTTTCTGATCCTAGTTCTTCATTTTTGTGTTGTAATCTTTCAAGAAAACTTCACAAAGCATCATAGTCTACTACGGGAAGTGTTTCTTCTTCAAATACTTCATTTATGGGTGCTTATATTTCAAGAAAACTTCACAAAGCGTCATTGCCTACTAGAAGATGTATTTTTTTATCTGAGTACTACATTTTTTGTGGTAACCTTTGAAAAAATCTTCACAAATTTTCATAGCCTACTATGAGAAGTGTTTCTTTCTCGAGTACTTCATTTAAGGGTGATAACCTTTCATTTATGAGTGGTAACCATACAAGAAAACAAAACAAAACATCTTATCCTACTTCGAGAAGTGTTTCTATCCCTATTACTTAATTTATGGGTGTTAGCCTATCAAGAAAACTCCAAAAAGCAACATAACCTACTATGAGAAGTGTGTCTTCTTCGTGCACTTTATTTAAGTGTGGTAACCTTTTACTAAAACACCACGAAGAAGCATAGAATACCATTTTATGCACCTCATGTCTGAGTACTTCTTTTATGGGTGGTAACCATCAAGCAAACACCACAAATCATCTTATCCTACTAAGAGAATTGTTTCTGATACGAGTACTTCAATTTTGGTTGGTAATATTTCAAAAAAACTCCACAAAACATCATTGTCTACTACGAGAAATGTTTCCTCTTCGAGTACTTCATTTATGGGTGCTAACGTTTCAATAAAACTCCACAAAGTATCATAGCCTACTAGGAGAAGTGTTTCTCATATAAGTACTACATTTGTGGGTCGTAACCTTCCAAGAAAGCTTGGCAAAATATCATAGCCTACTACGAGAAATGTTTCTTCTTCGAGTACTTCATTTAATGGTGGCTACCTTTCATTTGAGTGCTTCATGTCTCTGTACTTCATTTATGGGTGGTAACCATACAAAAAAACACCACAAAACATCTTATCCTACTACGAGAAGTGTTTTTTTACCGTAGTACTGAATTTCTGGGTGGTAGCCTTTCAAGAAAACTCCAAAAAGTATCATAACCAACTACAAGAAGTGTTTCTTCTTCGTTAAGTGTGGTAACCTTTCACGAAAACACCTCGAAGAAGTATAGAATACCACTTTAAGCACCAAATGTCTGAGTACTTCTTTTATGGGTGGTAACCATTCAAGCAAACACCACAAATCACCTTATCCTACTAAGAGAATTGTTTCTGATCCGAGTACTTCATTTTTGGGTTGTAATCTTTCAAGAAAACTCCACAAAGCATCATAGTCTACTACGAGAAGTGTTTCTTCTTCGAATACTTTATTTATTGGTGGTAACATTTCAAGAAAACATCACAAAGTGTCATAGCCTACTAAGAGAAGTGTTTCTAATCCGAGTACTTCATTTTCGGATTGTAATCTTTCAAGAAAACTTAATTGCTTGGTGTTAGCCTATCAAGAAAACTTCAAAAAGTATCATAACCTACTATGAGAAGTGTTTCTTCTTCGTGCACTTTATTTAAGTGTGGTAACCTTTCACTAAAACACCACGAAGAAGCATAGAATACAATTTTAAGCACCTCATGTCTGAGTACTTCTTTTATGGGTGGTAACCATCAAGGAAACACCACAAATCATATTATCCTACTAAGAGAATTGTTTCTGATACGAGTACTTCATTTTTTGTGGTAATATTTCAAAAAAAACTCCACAAAACATCATTGTTTACTACGAGAAATGTTTCTTCTTCGAGTACTTCATTTATGGGTGGTAACGTTTCAATAAAACTCCACAAAACATCATAGCCTACTAGAAGAAGTATTTCTGATATGAGTACTACATTTGTGGGTCGTAACCTTCCAAGAAAGCTTGGCAAAATATCATAGCCCACTACGAGAAGTGTTTCTTCCTCGAGTACTTCATTTAATGGTGGCTACCTTTCATTTAATTACGTCATGTCTCTGTACTTCATTTATGGGTGGTAACCATACAAGAAAACACCACAAAACATCATATCCTACGACGAGATGTGTTTCTGATCCTTGTACTTCATTCCTGGGTGGTAGTCTATCAAGAAAACTCCACAAAGCATCTTAACCTACTACGATAAGTGTTTCTTGTTCGTGCACTTCATTTAAGTGGGGTAACCTTTCACTAAAGCACCACGAAGAAACATAGAATACCACTTTATGCTTCTCATGTCTGAGTACTTCTTTATGGGTGGTAACCATCAAGCAAACACCACAAATCATCTTATCCTACTAAGAGAACTGTTTCTGATCCTAGTACTTCATTTTTGGGTTATAATCTTTCAATAAAACTCCACAGAGCATCATAGTCTACTAGAGAAGTATTTTTCTTCAAATACTTCATTTATGGGTGCTCATATTTCAAGAAAACAACACAAAACGTCATTGCCTACTAGAAGAAGTATTTTTTATCTGAGTACTACAGTTTTGGTGGTAACCTTTCAAAAAAGCTTCACAAATTTTCATAGCCTACTATGAGAAGTGTTTCTTTCTCGAGTACTTCAATTAAGGGTGATAACCTTTCATTTATGAGTGATAACCATACAAGAAAACAACACAAAACATCTTATCCTTCTTCGAGAACTGTTTCTATCCCAATTACTTAATTTCTGGGTGTTAGCCTATCAAGAAAACTCCAAAAAGCATCATAACCTACTATGAGAAGTGTTTCTTCTTCGTGCACTTTATTTAAGTGTGGTTACCTTTCACTAAAACACCACGAAGAAGCATAGAATATCTTTTTATGCACCTCATGTCTGAGTACTTCTTTTATGGGTGGTAACCATCAAGCAAACACCACAAATCATCTTATCCTACTAAGAGAATTGTTTCTGATACGAGTACTTTATTTTTGGGTGGTAATATTTCAAAAAAACTCCACAAAACATCATTATCTACTACGAGAAATGTTTCTTCTTCGAGTACTTCATATATGGGTGGTAACGTTTCAATAAAACTCCACAAAGCATCATAGCCTACTAGAAGAAGTGTTTCTGATATGAGTACTACATTTGTGGGTCGTAACCTTCCAAGAAAGCTTGGCAAAATATCATAGCCTTCTACGAGGAGTGTTTCTTCCTCGAGTACTTCATTTAATGGTGGCTAGCTTTTTATTTAAGTGCTTCATGTCTCTGTACTTCATTTATGGGTGGGAACCATACATGAAAACACCACAAAACATCTTATCCTACTACGAGAAGTGTTTCTGATCCTTGTACTTCATTTTTGGGTGGTAGTCTATCAAGAAAACACAACAAAGCATCTTAACCTACTACGATAAGTGTTTCATGTTCGTGCACTTCATTTAAGTGTGGTAACCTTTTCACTAAAGCACTCACTTCTTTATGGGTGGTAACCATTCAAGCAAACACCACAAATCTCCTTATCCTACTAAGAGAATTGTTTCTGATCCGAGTAATTCATTTTCGGGTGGTAATTTTTCAAGAAAATTCCAGAATATATCATTGTCTACTACGAGAAGTGTTTCTTTCTTCGAATACTTCATTTATAGGTGGTAAAAGTTCAAAACAAACATCACAAAGCGTCATAGCCTACTTGGAGAAATATTTCTGAAATGAGTACTACATTTATTGGTGGTAACCTTTCAAAAAATCTTCACAAAGCATCATAGCCAACTACCAGAAGGGTTTCTTCCTCGAGTACTTCATTTAATGGTGGTTACCTTTCATTTAATTGTTTCATGTCTTCGTACTTCATTTATGAGTGGTAACCATACAAGAAAACACCACAAAACATCTTATCCTACTACGAGAAATTTTTTTGACCCTAGTACTTAATTTCTGGGTTGTAGCCTATCATGAAAACTCCAAAAAATATAATAACCTACTACGAGAAGTGTTTCTTCTTTGTTCACTTCAATTAAGTGTGGTAACCTTTCACGAAAACACCAAAAAGAAGCATAGAATACCACTTTAAGCACCTCATGTCTGAGTACTTTTGAGGGTGGTAATCATTCAAGCAAACACCTCAAATCACCTTATCCTACTAAGAGAATTGTTTCTGATCTGAGTACTTCATTTTTGGGTGGTAATATTTCAAGAAAAATCCACATAGCATCATAGTCTACTAAGAGAAGTGTTTCTTCTTCGAATACTTTATTTATTGATGGTAACATCACAAAGTGTCATAGCCTACTAAGAGAAGTGTTTCTGATTCCAGTACTTCATTTTTGGGTTGTATTCTTTCAAGAAAACTCCACAAAACATCATTGTCTACTACGAGATGTGTTTCTTTCTTCGAATACTTCATTTATGGGTGGTAACATGTAAAAAAAAAACATCATAAAGCGTCATAGCTTACTAGGAGAAGTATTTCTGATATGAGTACTATATTTATTGGTGGTAACCTTTCAAAAAAAATTCACAAAGCATCATAGCCAACTACGAGAAGGGTTTCTTCCTCGAGAACTTCATTTAATGGTGGTTACCTTTCATTTAAGTGTTTCATGTCTTCGTACTTCATTTATGGGTGGTAACCATACAAGAAAACACTACAAAACATCTTATACTACTATCAGAAGTGTTTTGACCCTAGTACTTAATTTCTGGGTGGTAGCCTGTCATGAAAACTCCAAAAAGTATCATAACCTACTACGAGAAGTGTTTCTTCTTCGTTCACTTCATTTAAGTGTGATAACCTTTCACGAAAACACCACAAAGAAGCATAGAATACCACTTTAGGCACCACATGTCTGAGTACTTCTTTTTGGGTGGTAACCATCAAGCAAACACCACAAATCATCATATCCTACTAAGAGAAGTGTTTCTGATCCTAGTTCTTCATTTTTAGGTTGTAATCTTTAAAAAAACTCCACAAAGCATCACAGTCTACTACGAGAAGTGTTTCTTCTTCAAATACTTCATTTATGGATGGTAACATTTAAACAAAACTCCACCAAGCATCATAGCCTACTAAGAGTAGTGTTTCTGATATAAGTACAACATTTGTGGGTGGTAACACCAAGAAAGCTTTGGAAAGCATCATAGCCTACTACGAGAAGTGTTTCTTCCTCAATTACTTCATTTAATGGTGGTTACATTTCATTTAATTGTTTCATGTCTCTGTACTTCATTTAGGGGTGGTAACCATACAAGAAAACACCACAAAACATCTTATCAAGAAAACTCCACAAAAAAGCGTCATAACCTACTACGAGAAGTGTATCTTCTTCGTGCACTTCAATTAGGTGTGGTAATCTTTCACTAAAACAACACAAAGAAGCATAGAATACCACTTTATGAACCTCATGTCTGAATACTTCTTTTATGGGAGGTAGCCATCAAGCTAACACCACAAATCATCTTATCCTACTAAGAGAAGTGTTTCTGATCCGAGTACTTCATTTTTGGGTTGTAATCTTTCATGAAAACTCTACAAAGCATCATAGTCTACTACGAGAAATGATTCTCCTTCTAATACTTCATTTATTGGTGCTCACATTTCAAGAAAACATCACAAAGCGTCATTGCCTACTAAGAAAAGTGTTTTTGAATTGAGTACTACATTTATTGGTGCTAACCTTTCAAAAAAGCTTCACAAAGCATCATAACCTACTAAGAGAAGTGTTTCTGATCTGAGTACTTCATTTTTGAGTGGTAATATTTCAAGAAAACTCCCCAAAAAATCATTGTGTACTACGAGAAGTGTTTCTTTTTCGAGTACTTCGTTTATGGGTGGTAACTTTTAAACAAAACTCCACCAAGCATCATAGCCTACTAGGAGTAGTGTTTCTGATATGAGTACTACATCTGTGGGTCGTAACCTTCCAAGAAAGTTTCGCAAAGCTTCATAGCCTACAACGAGAAGTGTTTCTTCCGCGAGTACTTCATTTAATGGTGGTAACCTTTCATTTAAGTGCTTCAGGTCTCCGTACTTCATTTATGGGTGAAAACCATACAAAAAAACACCACAAAACATCTTATCCTACTACGTGTAGTGTTTTCGTTCCTAGTAATTCACTTCTGGGAGGTAGTCTTTCAAGAAAACATCACAAAGCATTGTAACCTACTACGAGAAGTGTTACTTCTTCGTGCACTTCATTTAAGTTTGTAACATTTCATTAAAACACCGCGAAGAAGCATAGAATACCACTTTATGCACCAGATGTCTGAGTACTTCTTTTATGGGTGGTAACCATCAAGCAAACACCACAAATCATCTTATCCTACTAAGAGAAGTGTTTCTGACCCTAGTACATAATTTTTGGATGCTAGCCTATCAAGAAAACTCCAAAAAGCATCATAACCTACTACGATAAGTGTTTCTTCTTTGTGCAATTCATTTAAGTTTGGTCACCTATCAATAAAACACCACGAAGAAGCATAGAATAACACTTTAAGCACCTCATGTCAGAGTTCTTCTTTTATGGATGGTAATCATTCAAGCAAACACCACAAATCACCTTATCCAACTAAGAGAATTGTTTCTGATCCGAGTACTTCATTTTCGGGTTGTAATCTTTCAAGTAAATCAACAAAGCATCATAGTCTACTACGAAAAGTGTTTCTTCTTCAAATACTTCATTTATGGGTGATAACATTTCAAGAAAATATCACAAAGTGTTATAGCCTACTAAGGAAAGTGTTTTTGATCTGAGTACTAGATTTATTGGTGGTAACCTTTCAAAAAAGCTTCACAAAGCATCATAACCTACTACGAGAAGTGTTTCTGATCTGAGTACTTCATTTTTGAGTGGTAATATTTCAAGAAAACTCCCCAAAAAATCATTGTGTACTACGAGAAGTGTTTCTTTTTCGAGTACTTCGTTTATGGGTGGTAACTTTTAAACAAAACTCCACCAAGCATCATAGCCTACTAGGAGTAGTGTTTCTGATATGAGTACTACATCTGTGGGTCGTAACCTTCCAAGAAAGTTTCGCAAAGCTTCATAGCCTACAACGAGAAGTGTTTCTTCCGCGAGTACTTCATTTAATGGTGGTAACCTTTCATTTAAGTGCTTCAGGTCTCCGTACTTCATTTATGGGTGAAAACCATACAAAAAAACACCACAAAACATCTTATCCTACTACGTGTAGTGTTTTCGTTCCTAGTAATTCACTTCTGGGAGGTAGTCTTTCAAGAAAACATCACAAAGCATTGTAACCTACTACGAGAAGTGTTACTTCTTCGTGCACTTCATTTAAGTTTGTAACATTTCATTAAAACACCGCGAAGAAGCATAGAATACCACTTTATGCACCAGATGTCTGAGTACTTCTTTTATGGGTGGTAACCATCAAGCAAACACCACAAATCATCTTATCCTACTAAGAGAAGTGTTTCTGACCCTAGTACATAATTTTTGGATGCTAGCCTATCAAGAAAACTCCAAAAAGCATCATAACCTACTACGATAAGTGTTTCTTCTTTGTGCAATTCATTTAAGTTTGGTCACCTATCAATAAAACACCACGAAGAAGCATAGAATAACACTTTAAGCACCTCATGTCAGAGTTCTTCTTTTATGGATGGTAATCATTCAAGCAAACACCACAAATCACCTTATCCAACTAAGAGAATTGTTTCTGATCCGAGTACTTCATTTTCGGGTTGTAATCTTTCAAGTAAATCAACAAAGCATCATAGTCTACTACGAAAAGTGTTTCTTCTTCAAATACTTCATTTATGGGTGATAACATTTCAAGAAAATATCACAAAGTGTTATAGCCTACTAAGGAAAGTGTTTTTGATCTGAGTACTAGATTTATTGGTGGTAACCTTTCAAAAAAGCTTCACAAAGCATCATAACCTACTACGAGAAGTGTTTCTGATCTGAGTACTTCATTTTTGAGTGGTAATATTTCAAGAAAACTCCCCAAAAAATCATTGTGTACTACGAGAAGTGTTTCTTTTTCGAGTACTTCGTTTATGGGTGGTAACTTTTAAACAAAACTCCACCAAGCATCATAGCCTACTAGGAGTAGTGTTTCTGATATGAGTACTACATCTGTGGGTCGTAACCTTCCAAGAAAGTTTCGCAAAGCTTCATAGCCTACAACGAGAAGTGTTTCTTCCGCGAGTACGTCATTTAATGGTGGTAACCTTTCATTTAAGTGCTTCAGGTCTCCGTACTTCATTTATGGGTGGTAACCATACAAGAAAACACCACAAAACATCTTATCCTACTACGTGTAATGTTTCCGTTCCTAGTAATTCACTTCTGGGTGGTAGTCTTTCAAGAAAACACCACAAAGCATTGTAACCTACTACGAGAAGCGTTACTTCTTCGTGCACTTCATTTAAGTTTGTAACATTTCATTAAAACACCACGAAGAAGCATAGAATAACACTTTAAGCACCTCATGTCAGAGTTCTTCTTTTATGGATGGTAATCATTCAAGCAAACACCACAAATCACCTTATCCTACTAAGAGAATTGTTTCTGATCCGAGTACTTCATTTTCGGGTTGTAATCTTTCAAGTAAATCCACAAAGCATCATAGTCTACTACGAAAAGTGTTTCTTCTTCAAATACTTCATTTATGGGTGATAACATTTCAAGAAAATATCACAAAGTGTCATAACCTACTAAGGAAAGTGTTTTTGATCTGAGTACTAGATTTATTGGTGGTAACCTTTCAAAAAAGCTTCACAAAGCATCATAACCTACTAAGAGAAGTGTTTCTGATCTGAGTACTTCATTTTTGAGTGGTAATATTTCAAGAAAACTCCCCAAAAAATCATTGTGTACTACGAGAAGTGTTTCTTTTTCGAGTACTTCGTTTATGGGTGGTAACTTTTAAACAAAACTCCACCAAGCATCATAGCCTACTAGGAGTAGTGTTTCTGATATGAGTACTACATTTGTGGGTCGTAACCTTCCAAGAAAGTTTCGCAAAGCTTCATAGCCTACAACGAGAAGTGTTTCTTCCGCGAGTACTTCATTTAATGGTGGTAACCTTTCATTTAAGTGCTTCAGGTCTCCGTACTTCATTTATGGGTGGTAACCATACAAGAAAACACCACAAAACATCTTATCCTACTACGTGTAGTGTTTCCGTTCCTAGTAATTCACTTCTGGGAGGTAGTCTTTCAAGAAAACACCACAAAGCATTGTAACCTACTACGAGAAGTGTTACTTCTTCGTGCACTTCATTTAAGTTTGTAACATTTCATTAAAACACCACGAAGAAGCATAGAATACCACTTTATGCACCAGATGTCTGAGTACTTCTTTTATGGGTGGTAACCATCAAGCAAACACCACAAATCATCTTATCCTACTAAGAGAAGTGTTTCTGACCCTAGTACATAATTTTTGGATGCTAGCCTATCAAGAAAACTCCAAAAAGCATCATAACCTACTACGATAAGTGTTTCTTCTTTGTGCAATTCATTTAAGTTTGGTCACCTATCAATAAAATACCACGAAGAAGCATAGAATAACACTTTAAGCACCTCATGTCAGAGTTCTTCTTTTATGGATGGTAATCATTCAAGCAAACACCACAAATCACCTTATCCTACTAAGAGAATTGTTTCTGATCCGAGTACTTCATTTTCGGGTTGTAATCTTTCAAGTAAATCCACAAAGCATCATAGTCTACTACGAAAAGTGTTTCTTCTTCAAATACTTCATTTATGGGTGATAACATTTCAAGAAAATATCACAAAGTGTCATAGCCTACTAAGGAAAGTGTTTTTGATCTGAGTACTAGATTTATTGGTGGTAACCTTTCAAAAAAGCTTCACAAAGCATCATAACCTACTAAGAGAAGTGTTTCTGATCTGAGTACTTCATTTTTGAGTGGTAATATTTCAAGAAAACTCCCCAAAAAATCATTGTGTACTACGAGAAGTGTTTCTTTTTCGAGTACTTCGTTTATGGGTGGTAACTTTTAAACAAAACTCCACCAAGCATCATAGCCTACTAGGAGTAGTGTTTCTGATATGAGTACTACATCTGTGGGTCGTAACCTTCCAAGAAAGTTTCGCAAAGCTTCATAGCCTACAACGAGAAGTGTTTCTTCCGCGAGTACTTCATTTAATGGTGGTAACCTTTCATTTAAGTGCTTCAGGTCTCCGTACTTCATTTATGGGTGGTAACCATACAAGAAAACACCACAAAACATCTTATCCTACTACGTGTAGTGTTTCCGTTCCTAGTAATTCACTTCTGGGAGGTAGTCTTTCAAGAAAACACCACAAAGCATTGTAACCTACTACGAGAAGTGTTACTTCTTCGTGCACTTCATTTAAGTTTGTAACATTTCATTAAAACACCACGAAGAAGCATAGAATACCACTTTATGCACCAGATGTCTGAGTACTTCTTTTATGGGTGGTAACCATCAAGCAAACACCACAAATCATCTTATCCTACTAAGAGAAGTGTTTCTGACCCTAGTACATAATTTTTGGATGCTAGCCTATCAAGAAAACTCCAAAAAGCATCATAACCTACTACGATAAGTGTTTCTTCTTTGTGCAATTCATTTAAGTTTGGTCACCTATCAATAAAATACCACGAAGAAGCATAGAATAACACTTTAAGCATCTCATGTCAGAGTTCTTCTTTTATGGATGGTAATCATTCAAGCAAACACCACAAATCACCTTATCCAACTAAGAGAATTGTTTCTGATCCGAGTACTTCAATTTCGGGTTGTAATCTTTCAAGTAAATCCACAAAGCATCATAGTCTACTACGAAAAGTGTTTCTTCTTCAAATACTTCATTTATGGGTGATAACATTTCAAGAAAATATCACAAAGTGTTATAGCCTACTAAGGAAAGTGTTTTTGATCTGAGTACTAGATTTATTGGTGGTAACCTTTCAAAAAAGCTTCACAAAGCATCATAACCTACTACGAGAAGTGTTTCTGATCTGAGTACTTCATTTTTGAGTGGTAATATTTCAAGAAAACTCCCCAAAAAATCATTGTGTACTACGAGAAGTGTTTCTTTTTCGAGTACTTCGTTTATGGGTGGTAACTTTTAAACAAAACTCCACCAAGCATCATAGCCTACTAGGAGTAGTGTTTCTGATATGAGTACTACATTTGTGGGTCGTAACCTTCCAAGAAAGTTTCGCAAAGCTTCATAGCCTACAACGAGAAGTGTTTCTTCCTCAAGTACTTCATTTAATGGTGGTTACCTTTCATTTAAGTGCTTCAGGTCTCCGTACTTCATTTATGGGTGGTAACCATACAAGAAAACACCACAAAACATCTTATCAAGAAAACTCCACAATAAATCATCATAACCTACTACGAGAAGTGTTTCTTCTTCGTGCACTTCATTTAAGTGTGGTAGTAACCTATCACTAAAACACCACGAAGAAGCATATAATACCACTTTAAGCACCTCATGTACTTCTTTTATGGGTGGTAATCATTCAAGCAAACACCACAAATCACCTTATCCTACTAAGAGAATTGTTTCTGATCCGAGTACTTCATTTTTTGATGGTAATATTTCAAGAAAACTTCACAAAACATCATAGTCTACTACGAGAAGTGTTTCTTCTTCGAATACTTCATTTATGGGTGATAACATTTCAAGAAAATGTCACAAAGCGTCATAGCCTACTAAGGAAAGTGTTTTTGTTCTGAGTACTACATTTATCAGTGGTAACTTTCGAAAAAGCTTCACAAAGCATCATAGCCTACTACGAGAAGTGTTTCTGATCTGAGTACTTCATTTTTGGGTGGTAATATTTCAAGAAAACTCCCCAAAAAATCATTGTGTACTACGAGAAGTGTTTCTTTTTCGAGTACTTCATTTTTGGGTGGTAACTTTTTAACAAAACTCCACCAAGCATCATAGCCTACTAGGAGTAGTGTTTCTGATATGAGTACTACATTTGTGGGTCGTAACCTTCCAAGAAAGCTTCGCAAAGCTTCATAGCCCACTACGAGAAGTGTTTCTTCCTCGAGTACATCATTTAATGGTGGTTACCTTTCATTTAAGTGCTTCATATCTTCATACTTCATTTATGGGTGGTAACCATACAAGAAAACACCACAAAACATCTTAACCTACTAAGAGAAGAGTTTCTGACCCTAGTACTTAATTTCTGGATGGTAGCCTATCAAGAAAACTCCGAAAAGCATCATAACCTTCTACGATAAGTGTTTCTTCATTGTGCAATTCATTTAAGTGTGGTAACCTATCACTAAAACACCACGAAGAAGCATAGAATAACACTTTAAGCACCTCATGTCAGAGTACTTCTTTTATGGGTGGTAATCATTCAAGCAAACGCCACAAATCACCTTATCCTACTAAGAGAATTGTTTCTGATCAGAGTACTTCATTTTCGGGTTGTAATCTTTCAAGAAAATCCACAAAGCAGCAAAGTTTACTACGAGAAGTGTTTCTTCTTCAAATACTTCATTTATGGGTGATAACATTTCAAAAAAATGTCACAAAGCGTCATAGCCTACTAAGGAAAGCGTTTTTTATCTGAGTACTACATTTATCGGTGGTAACCTTTCAAAAAAGCTTCACAAAGCATCATAGCCTACTACGAGAAGTGTTTCTGATCTGAGTACTTCTTTTTTGGGTGGTAATATTTCAAGAAAAATCTATAAAACATCAATGTCTACTAGGAGTAGGCTTTTAGATATGAGTACTACATTTGTGGGTCGTAACCTTCCAAGAAAGCTTCCCAAAGCATCATAGCCTACTACGAGAAATGTTTCTTCCTCGAGTACTTCATTTAATGGTGGTTACCTTTCATTTAAGTGCTTCATGTCTTGATACTTCATTTATGGGTGGTAACCATACAAGAAAACACCACAAAACATATTATCCTACTACGTGTAGTGTTTCCGATCCTAGTAATTCATTTCTGGGTGGTAGTCTATCAAGAAAACTCCACAAAACCTCGTAAACTACTACGAGAAGTGTTTCTTATTCGTGCACTTCATTTAAGTGTGGTAACCTATCACTAAAATACCACGAAGAAGCATATAATACCACTTTAAGCACCTCATGTCAGAGTACTTCTTTTCTGGGTGGTAGCCTATCAAGAAAATTTCACAAAGCATCATAACCAACGACGACAAGTGTTTCTTCTTCCTGCACTTTATTTCAGTGTGGTAACCATTCACTAAAGCACCACGAAGAAGCATAGAATACCATTTCATGCACCTCATGTATGAGTACTTCTTATATGGGTGGTAACGGTCAAGCAAACAGCACAAATCATCTAATCCTACTAAGAGAAGTGTTTCTGATCCGAGTACTTCTTTTTTGGGTTGTATTCTTTCAAGAAAACTCCACAAAGCATCATAGTCTACTACGAGAAGTGTTTCTTCTTCGAGTACTTCATTTATGGGTGGTAACTTTTAAACAAAACTCCACCAAGCATCATACTACTAGGAGTAGTGTTTCTGATATGAGTACTACATTTGTGGGTCGTAACCTTCCAAGAAAGATTTGCAAAGCTTCATAGCCTACTACGAGAAGTGTTTCTTCCTCGAGTACATCATTTAATGGTGGTTACCTTTCATTTAAGTGCTTCAGGTCTCCGTACTTCATTTATGGGTGGTAACCATACAAAAAAACACCACAAAACATCTTATCCTACTACGTGTGGTGTTTCCGATCCTAGTAATTCATTTCTGGGTGGTAGTCTATCAAGAAAACACCACAAAACATCGTAACCTACTACGAGAAGTGTATCTTCTTCGTGCACTTCATTTAGGTGTGGTAATCTTTCACTAAAACACCACGAAGAAGCATAGAATACCACTTTATGCACCTCATGTCTGAGTACTTCTTTTATGGGTGGTATCCATCAAACAAACACCACTAATCATCTTATCCTACTAAGATGTACTTCATTTTTGGGTTGTAATCTTTCAAGAAAACTCCACAATGCATCATAGTCTACTACGAGAAGTGTTTTTCTTCGAATACTTCACTTATGGGTGGTAACATTTCAAGAAAACATCACAAAGCGTCATAACCTACTAAGAGAAGTGTTTTTGATCTGAGTACTACATTTATTGGTGGTAACCTTTCAAAAAAGCTTCACAAAGCATCATAGCCTATTACGAGAAGTGTTTCTGATCCGAATACTTTATTTATGGGTGGTAACATTTAAATAAAGCTCCACAAAGCATCATAGCCTACTGGGAGTAGTGTTTCTGATATGAGTACTACAATTGTGGGTCGTAACCTTCCATTAAAACTTCACAAAGCATCATAGCCTACAACGAGAAGTGTGATATCCACCATTATCTTTTAACATTTCTGACATGAGTACTACATTTGTGGGTCGTAACATTCCAAGAAAGCTTCGCAAAGCATCATAGCCTACTACGAGAAGTGTTTCTTCCTTGAGTACTTCATTTAATGGTTGTTACCTTTCATTTAAGTGCTTCATGTCTCCGTACTTCATTTATGGGTGGTAACCATACAAGAAAACACCATAAAACATCTTATCCTACTATTAGAAGAGTTTCTGATCCAAGTACTTAATTTATGGGTGGTATCCTATCAAGAAAACTCCAAAAAGCATCATAGCCTACTACGAGAAGTGTTTTTTCTTCGTGCACTTCATTTAATTGTGGTAACCTTTCACTAAAACACCCCAAAAAAGCATAGAATACTACTTTAAGCACCACGTGTCTGAATATTTCTTTTATGGGTGGTAACCATTTAAGCAAACACCACAAATCACCTTATCCTACTAAGAGAATTGTTTCTGATCCGAGTACTTCATTTTTGGATGGTAATATTTTAAGAAAACTCCACAAAACATCATTGTATACTACGAGAAGAGTTTCTTCTTCGAGTACTTCATTTATGGGTGGTAACGTTTCAATAAAACTCCACAAAGCATCATATTCTACTAGGAGTAGTGTTTCTGATATGAGTACTACATTTTTGGGTCGTAACCTTTCAAAAAAGCTTCGCAAAACATCATAGCCTAATACGAGAAGTGTTTCTTCCTCGACTCCTTCATTTAATGGTGGTAACCTTTCATTTAAGTGCTTCATGTCTCCGTACTTCATTTATGGGTGGTAACCATACAAGAAATCACAACAAAACATCTTATCCTACTACAAGGAGTATTTCTGATCCTAGTACTTAATTTATGGGTGGTAGCCTATCAAGAAAACTCCACAAAGCATCATAACCTACTACGAGAATTGTTTCTTCTTCGTGCAATTTATTTAAGTGTGGTAACATTTCACTAAAGCATCACAAAGAAGCATATAATACCATTTTATGCACCTCATGTATGAGTACTTATTTTATGGGTGGTAACCGTCAAGCAAACAGCACAAATCATCCAATCCTACTAAGAGAAGTGTTTATGATCCGAGTACTTCTTTTTTGGGTTGTATTCTTTCAAGAAAACTCCACAAAGCATCATAGTCTACTACGAGAAGTGTTTCTTCTTCGAGAACTTCATTTATAGGTGGTAACTTTTAAACAAAACTGCACCAAGCATCATAGTCTACTAGGAGTAGTGTTTCTGATATGAGTACTACATTTGTGGGTTGTAACCTTCCAAGAAAGCTTTGCAAAGCTTCATAGCCTACTACGAGAAGTGTTTATTCCTCGAGTACATCATTTAATGGTGGTTACCTTTCATTTAAGTGCTTCAGGTCTCCGTACTTCATTTATGGGTGGTAACCATACAAGAAAACACCACAAAACATCTTATCCTACTACTTGTAGTGTTTCTGATCCTAGTAATTCATTTCTGGGTGGTAGTCTATCAAGAAAACTCCACAAAACCTCGTAACCTACTACGAGAAGTGTTTCTTATTCGTGCACTTCATTTAAGTGTGGTAATCTTTCACTAAAACACCACGAAGAAGCATAGAATACCACTTTATGCACCTCATGTCTGAGTACTTCTTTTATGGGAGGTAACGATCAAGCAAACACCACAAATCATCTTATCCTACTGAGAGAAGTGTTTCTGAACCAAATACTTCATTTTTGGGTTGTAATCTTTCAAGAAAACTCCACAAAGCATCATAGTCAACTACGAGAAGTGATTCTCCTTCTAATACTTCATTTATTGGTGCTCACATATCAAGAAAACATCACAAAGCGTCATTGCCTACTAGGGGAAAGTGTTTTTTAATTGAGTACTACATTTATTGGTGGTATCTATTGAAAAAAGCTTCACAAAGCATCATAGCCTACTACGAGAAGTGTTTCTTCTTCGAATACTTAATTTATGGGTGGTAACATTTAATCAAAACTCCACAAAGCATCATAGCATACTACGAGAAGTGTTTCTTCCTCGAGGACTTCATTTAATGTTGGTTACCTTTCATTTAAGTGCTTCATGTCTCCGTACTTTATTTATGGGTGGTAACCATACAAGAAAACACCAAAAAACATCTTATCCTACTACGAGAAGAGTTTCTGACCCTAGTACTTAATTTCTGGGTGGTAGCCTATCAAGAAAACTCCAAAAAGCATCATAACCTACTACGAGAAGTGTTTCTTTTTCGAGTACTAATTTATGGATGGTAACATTTAAACAAAACTCCACAAAACATCATAGCCAACTAGGAGTAGTGTTTCTGACATGAGTACTACATTTGTGGGTCGTAACCTTCCAAGAAAGCTTCGCAAAGCATCATTTATGGGTGCTCACATTTCAAGAAAACATCACAAAGCATCATTTGCCTACTAGGAGAAGTGTTTTTGATCTGAGTACCACATTTATTGGTGGTAACCTTTCAAAAATCTTCACAAAGCATCATAGCTTACTAAGAGTAGTGTTTCTGATATGAGTACTACATTTGTGGGTCGTAACCTTCCATGAAAGCTTCACAAAGCATCATAGCCTACTACGAGAACTGTTTCTTCCTCGAGTACTTCATTTAATGGTGGTTACCTTTGATTTAAGTGCTTCATGTCTTCGTACTTCATTTATGGGTGGTAACCATACAAGAAAACACCACAAAACATCTTATCCTACTACGAGAAGAGTTTCTGACCCTAGTATTTAATTTCTGGGTGGTATCCTATCAAGAAAACTCCAAAAAGCATCATAGCCAACTACGAGAAGTGATTCTTCTTCGTGCACTTCATTTAAGTGTGGTAACCTTTCAATAAAACAACCCGAAAAAGCATAGAATACCACTTTAAGCACCACATTTCTGAATACTTCTTTTATGGGTGGTAACCATTCAAGCAAGCACCACAAATCACCTTATCCTACTAAGAGAATTGTTTCTGATCCGAGTACTTCAATTTTGGGTGGTAATATTTCAAGAAAACTCCACAAAACATCATTGTCTACTACGAGAAGTGTTTATTCTTCGAGTGCTTCATTTATGGGTGGTTACATTTTAATGAAACTCCACAAAGCATCATAGTCTACTAGGAGTAGTGTTTCTGATATGAGTACTACATTTGTGGGTCATAACCTTCCAAGAATGCTTCAGAAAGCATCATAGCCTCCTACGAGAAGTGTTTCTTCCTCGAGTACTTCATTTAGTGGTGGTTACCTTTCATCTAAGTGCTTCATGTCTCAGTACTTCTTTTCTGGGCGGAGACCATACAAGAAAACACCACATAACATCTTATCCTACTACGAAAAGAGTTTTTGACCATAGTACTTAATTTCTGGATGGTAGCCTATCAAGAAAACTCCAAAAAGAATCATAACCTACTAGGAGAAGTGTTTTTTTCTTCGTGCACTTCATTTAAGTGTGGTAACCTTTCACTAAAGTACCACGAAGAAGCATAGAATAACCACTTTATGCACCTCATGTCTGAGTACTTCATTTATGGGTGGCAACCATCAAGCAAAACCTCAAATCATCTTATCCTACTAAGGGAAGTGTTTCTCATACGAGTACTTCATTTTTGGGTAGTAATCTTTAAAGAAACTCTACAAAGCATTATAATCTACTACGAGAAGTGTTTCTCCTTCTAATACTTCATTTATTGGTGGTCACATTTCAACAAAACATCACAAAGCGTCACTGCCTACTAGGAGAAGTATTTTTTATTTGAGTACTACATTTGTTGGTGGTTGTTGTGTCTAATAACAATTTCTTTATATTTATCGATTTGCAAAACTATCTTGAATTTAACAATATCGTGTGTTTGAGATGTTATGCAGGAATTTAATTGGAAATTGAAGCTCAAAACAAAGAAATTCAAGTGATGTTATATCAAGCATTGGAGCGATCATGAAGCACAACTTGGAACAAGAGAATATCAAATTTTAAGTAGTAAAAGCTTTATATTATGTAAAATATTATTTTAGATCTTTTGAGCTTGAGAAAACATAACAAATATCCCATTCACAGCATCAACCATCATGTGACGGTTACCAACCGTCACTAACGGTATCCCAGTCTCAAGAACTGCAAACAATATCTCTCAACCGTCACTGACGGTTGATCTTGGAAGACTGACCATACTTAGCCATTTCAAACTCATATCTCAACCGTCATGACGGTTGATCCTGGAAAAACTGTGTACTTAACCATTTGAACTCACTTGATCAACCGTCGCTAACGGTTGCCAACCGTCGTGTGACGGTTGACCCTGGAAGAAAATTGTCAGCCTCGTAATTGAACTGAGTGCTCAACCGTCGTGTGACAGTTCGGCTGTTTCTTGCCAAATCTGAACAAATTTCTTGCCCATTATAAAAGCTCTTGCTGCCTTTCTTCCAAGATAACTTTTGCCCTAATTTCAAAATCTTTCCAACAACCATTATTGACCTTTGAAACAACTCTAGATCTACTTCAAATTTCTCAAGCTCATAACTTCTAAATTAATAGAAACTTCATCTCTTGCTTAGGAGAGTGTGATTGTGCAATTAGTTCTTGCCTTTGTGCGGTTTTTGGCTTGGTTCTCTATCCTTGAGTGTAAAGAGACCAAGTTCAAGCTTGTAACGAATTCTTGTGTGATTAGTAGAAACGGCTCGATCCTATTACCGCGTTGGGGGATCGGGAGTCCTGGAGACGTAGGCTCGTCAATAGCCGAACTCTGTTAACGTATCGGTGTCAAGCGTCTACTATTATTGTTTGATCAATCCTTTACTCTTCTCTTTAATTATCTTTATTAGCTATTACTTGAATTACTATAGTGTTATTGAAAATAGTTTAAGCCATTAATCTTGAATTGCGCATTTCTATATCAAATAAGCCTAGAAATCGAATTATAACCTATTCACCCCCCTCTAGGTTTGTCAAAGTGGTATCAGAGCACGTTGTGTTTGCTCACTAGAAAGGTTTTTAGTTGATAAACTAAGATCCGATAATGGCCGCCTATAGGCATGTAAAGGAACCTCCGGTTTTAGGTACCAATTGCAAAAACTTTGGTCAATGGAAACGGTGCATGGTGAACTACCTAGAAATATGTGACCTTTGGGATGCTATAGTAGACAAATATGTTCCTAAGTATAACACCAAAACGGGTAAACTAGATGTATTGTGCCTACTAAGGAAAAAGATTAATGATACCGCAGTGAATGCAATTTTGTCATCGGTAAGTGAAACTATAGCACCAATCTTTGGTAGCCTCAACAATGCCCATGACATGTGGCAAGTTCTCTTGAAACGGTACAAAGGAAATGACCAAATAAAAAGAAATAAAGTAGCCGGTTTAGACACTAGGTATGAGAATTTTAGAATTGAGGAAAATGAGAGTATTGAGGACATGTACCATAGACTTACTATTCTCGTTAATGAGTTTATTGAAATGGGAGAACCTTTGACTAACAACAAGATTGTAGGTAAGCTTTTCCGCACCATGATTGTGAGGCCCGATTGGCAAGGATTCGTTGGAGCACTCGAGGCTGTGAACGGGAGAAATGCCGAGCCATTCACATCGAATGAGATATATACTTCATTCCGGTCCTTTGAAGAAACCCTCAAGCAGACCTCTAGCAAAAATCAAGGAGGCAAGGCAATCGCTTTTCCGGCACAAAGTTCCAAGGCAAACAACTCCTCGTTCACTCTCGATCAACAAACGATAATCCCTTCAAGAACATGGGACAAGACCATGAGAAGGAAGCACAAGTTCTAGCCAAAATGTTACAAGGTCTATCTGCTTTTGAGAAGAAGTACAACGCAAAGCGGGAAAGCAAGGGCAAAAAGGTGGTGTGCGGTATGTGTGAAAGAGAAGGACATACCATTCACACATGCTACAAGATCTTTCCGCAAATGAGGCCTCAAGACGGTGATGAGAGGCAAGAGCGAAAAGGGTATGCAAAGAAGGATGGGTACAAGGGCAAAAAGAAGCCCAAAGCAATGCATGCCGATCGATGGAATCATAGCGAAGATGAGGAAAGCGAGGAATCCGAAGTTGAAGTCGAGGAGGAGAATAAAGTGAACTACTCTCTAATGGCGATTTGCAATGAAGAGTCTAACACCACTGACCTTGACTCAATCATCGCTAGCAACAATATCACCGACCCCACCACTATTGAAATTCTCAAGAGTACCATTTTGGCCAAAGTGAAGAAGGATCACTATTAACTCGGAGAATGATGAGAAGGCCAAGCAAGTTGAGAAGGCCACGTCTTCATCTCCTAAAGAGGAGGCAAAGGTATATCAAAACTCAAATAATTTTATTACTAAGCCAACATGTGCCTCAACTCTTTGCATTAGTGATGATGATGATGAGGATAATGATGAGAACCTCATCAATGATACAAGCGTATTATCTAATGAGGAATCCTTAAAAATTGAAATTGTTAGGTTGAACAAACTTGTTATTGAGACAAACCGTGAGTTAATGAGAAAAAAGAGCATAATTACGGGGTTAAATAACAAAATACTTACACTCGAATAAAAGGTAAAAGAAGGTAATTTGACAAAAGAAAAGGTATCAATAACAAGCGACTCAAGGGTTTTTGGATCCACTACTGTATCGAGTAATGACACTAGGAGGGATCTAACCAACTAAGAGAAGTGTTTCTGATTCGAGTACTAACTAAAGTGGATCCACTAGTGTATCGAATCATCTTATCCTACTAAGAGAAATGTTTCTGATCCGAGTACTTCATTTTTCGATTGTAATCTTTCAGAAAAACTCCACAAAGCATCATAGTCTACTACGAGAAGAGTTTCTTCTTCGAATACTTCATTTATGGGTGATAACATTTTAAAAAAACATCACAAAGCATCATAGCCTACTAAGGGAAGTGTTTTTTTATCTGAGTACTACATTTATTGGTGGTAACCTTTCAAAAAAAGCTTCACAAAGCATCATAGCCTACTACGAGAAGTGTTTCTGATATGAGTACTTAATTTTTGGGTGGTAATATTTCAAGAAAACGCCACAAAACATCATTGCGTACTACGAGAAGTGTTTCTTCTTCGAATACTTAATTTATGGGTGTTACCTCTTAAACAAAACTCCACCAAGCATCATAGCATACTAGGAGTAGTGTTTCTGATATGAGTACTACATTTGTGGGTCGTAACCTTCCATGAAAGCTTCACAAAGCATCATAGCCCACTACGAGAAGTGTTTCTTCCTCGAGGACTTCATTTAATGGTGGTTACCTTTCATTTAAGTGCTTCATATCTCCGTACTTCATTTATGGGTGGTAACCATACAAGAAAACACCACAAAACATCTTATCCTACTACGAGAAGAGTTTCTGACCCTAGTACTTAATTTCTGGGTGGTAGACTATCAAGAAAACTCCAAAAATCATCATAACCTACTACGAGAAGTGTTTCTTTTTCGAGTACATTTATGGATGGTAACATTTAAACAAAACTCCAAAAAACATCATAGCCAACTAGGAGTACTGTTTCTGACATGAGTACTACATTTGTGGGTCGTAACCTTCCAAGAAAGCTTCGCAAAGCATCATAGCCTACTACGAGAAGTGTTTCTTTCTCGAGTACTTCATTTAATGGTGGTTACCTTTCATTTAAGTGCTTCATGTTTCCGTACTTCATTTATAGGCGGTAACCATACAAGAAAACACCACAAAACATCTTATCCTACTACGTGAAGTATTTATGATCCTAGTACATCATTTCTGGGTGGTAGTCTACCAAGAAAACTCCACAAAGCATCGTAATCTACTACGAGAAGTGTTTCTTCTTCGTGCACTTCATTTAGGTGTGGTAACCTTTCACTAAGACACCACGAAGAAGCATAGAATACCACTTTATGCACCTCATGTCTGAGTACATCTTTATGAGTGGTAACCGTCAAGCAAATACCACAAATCATCTCATCCTACTAAGAGAAGTGTTTCTGATCCGAGTTCTTCGTTTTTGGGTTGTAATCTTTCAAGAAAACTCCACAAAGCATTATAGTCTACTACGAGAAGTGTTTCTCCTTCGAATACTTTATTTATGGGTGCTCACATTTCAAGAAAACATCACAAAGCATCATTTGCCTACTAGGAGAAGTGTTTTTGATCTGAGTACCACATTTATTGGTGGTAACCTTTCAAAAATCTTCACAAAGCATCATAGCTTACTAAGAGTAGTGTTTCTGATATGAGTACTACATTTGTGGGTCGTAACCTTCCATGAAAGCTTCACAAAGCATCATAGCCTACTACGAGAACTATTTCTTCCTCGAGTACTTCATTTAATGGTGGTTACCGTTGATTTAAGTGCTTCATGTCTTCGTACTTCATTTATGGGTGGTAACCATACAAGAAAACACCACAAAACATCTTATCCTACTACGAGAAGAGTTTCTGACCCTAGTATTTAATTTCTGGGTGGTATCCTATCAAGAAAACTCCAAAAAGCATCATAGCCAACTACGAGAAGTGATTCTTCTTCGTGCACTTCATTTAAGTGTGGTAACCTTTCAATAAAAAACCCCGAAAAAGCATAGAATACCACTTTAAGCACCACATTTCTGAATACTTCCTTTATGGGTGGTAACCATTCAAGCAAGCACCACAAATCACCTTATCCTACTAAGAGAATTGTTTCTGATCCGAGTACTTCATTTTTGGGTGGTAATATTTCAAGAAAAATCCACAAAACATCATTGTCTACTACGAGAAGTGTTTATTCTTCGAGTGCTTCATTTATGGGTGGTTACATTTTAATGAAACTCCACAAAGCATCATAGTCTACTAGGAGCAGTGTTTCTGATATGAGTACTACATTTGTGGGTCGTAACCTTCCAAGAATGCTTCAGAAAGCATCATTGCCTACTACGAGAAGTGTTTCTTCCTCGAGTACTTCATTTAGTGGTGGTTACCTTTCATTTAAGTGCTTCATGTCTCAGTACTTCATTTTTGGGCGGTAACCATACAAGAAAACACCACAAAACATCTTATCCTACTACGAGAAGAGTTTTTGACCATAGTACTTAATTTTTGGATGGTAGCCTATCAAGAAAACTCCAAAAAGCATCATAACCTACTAGGAGAAGTGTTTCTTCTTCGTGCACTTCATTTAAGTGTGGTAACCTTTCACTAAAACACCACGAAGAAGCATAGAATACCACTTTATGCAACTCATGTCTGAGTACTTCATTTATGGGTGGCAACCATTAAGCAAACACCACAAATCATCTTATCCTACTAAGAGAAGTGTTTTTGATCCGAGTACTTCATTTTTTGGTTGTAATCTTTGAAGAAACTCTACAATACATCATAGTCTACTACGAGATATGTTTCTCCTTCTAATACTTCATTTATTGGTGCTCACATTTCAACAAAACATCACAAAGCGTCATTGCCTACCAGGAGAAGTGTTTTTTATTTGAGTACAACATTTAGTGGTGGTAACATTTAAACAACCACAAAGCATTATAGCCTACTAAGAGTAGTGTTTTTGATATGAGTGCCACATTTGTGGGTCTTAACCTTCCTAGAAAGCTTCAGAAAGCATCATAGCTTACTACGAGAAGTGTTTCTTCCCCGAGTACTTCATTTAATGGTGGTTACCTTTCATTTAAGTGCTTCATGTCTCCGTACTTCATTTATTGGCGGTAACCATACATGAAAACACCACAAAACATCTTATCCTACTACGTGAAGTGTTTATGATCCTAGTACCTCATTTCTGGGTGGTAGTCTATCAAGAAAACTACACAAAGCATCGTAACCTACTACATGAAGTATTTCTTCTTCGTGTACTTCATTTAAGTGTGGTAAACTTTCACTAAAACCCCAAGAAGAAGCATAGAATACCACTTTATGCACCTCATGTCTGAGTATTCTTTTATGGGTGGTAATCATCAAGAAAACACCACAAATCAAATTATCCTACTAAGAGAAGTGTTTCTGATCCGAGTACTTCACTTTTGGGTTGTAATCTTTTAAGAAACTCCTCAAAGCATCATTGTCTACTACGAGAAGTGTTTCTCCTTCGAATACTTTATTTATGGGTAGTAACGTTTCAATAGAACTCCACAAAGCATCATAGTCTACTATGAGTAGTGTTTCTGATATGAGTACTACATTTGTGGGTCGTAACCTTTCAAGAAAGCTTCGCAAAGCATCATAGCCTAATACGAGAAGTGTTTCTTCCTCGAGTACTTTATTTAATTGTGGGAACCTTTCATTTAAGTGCTTCATGTCTCCGTACTTCATTTATGGGTGGTAACCATACAAGAAAATACCACAAAACATCTTATCCTACTATTAGAAGTATTACTGATCCTAGTACTTAATTTCTGGGTGGTAGCCTATCAAGAAAACTCCAAAAACTGAGTACTTCATTTATGGGTGATAACCTTTTGCCTACTACAAGAAGTCTTCTCAGAGTACTTCATTTAAATGTGGTAACCTTCCAAGACAACACCACAAAACAACTTAACCTACTAAGCAAAGAATTTCATGTTAGTGTACTTCATTTGCGGGTGGAAAACTCCCAAGGAAATTCCATAATGCATTTAAGTCTACTACGAGAAGTGTTTCTAATCTAAGCACTTCATTATCCATGGTTACTATTCAAGAAAATATGACAAGACATCTTAGCCGACTACGAGAAGTGTTTTAATCTTTGATTACTTCATTTAAGAATGGTGTCCTTTCATGAAAACACCTCGAAGCAACATAATCTGCTACGATAGGTATTTCATGACTGAATGCTTTAATTATGGATTATATCATTTCAAGAAAACAACACATTGCCTCTTGACCTACAACAAGAAGTGTTTCATCTCTTAGTACTTCATTTAAATGTGGTAAAATTTCATGAAAACACCATGAAATAGCTTAACCTACTAAGCTAAGTGTTTCATGTCATTGTAAGTCTTTCATGAGTGGCAATCTTTCAAGAAAACATCACAATGTATCTTAGCCTACTGTTTAATCTTGGAGTACTTCATTTAAGGGTGGTAAACTTTCATGAAAACACCACTAAGCATCATAACCTACTATGCTAGATGTCTCATGACCGAGTAATTCATTTATGGGTGATAAACTTTCAAAAGCAAAATACCACGAAACAACTTAAAAAACTAAGCTAAGTGTTTCATGTATGATTACATCATTTATGGGTGGCAAACTCTCAGGAAATCTCCAAAATGCATCTTAGCCTACTGCGAGAAGTGTTTTATCTTCGCATTTAAGGAGTAACATTTCATGAAAACATCACAAAACATCATAGCCTATTATGCTTGATGTCTCATGATCGAGTAATTCATTTATGGGTGATAAACTTTAAAGAAAACACCACGAAACAAATCGGGAGGTCTGCAAAGAGGACATATACGATACCTGTGTGCTGAGGCCGGTGTAGTTGGTGTTGAGGCGCGTGTAATCGTGATGGAGGGCGCCATAGTGACCCTGAAAGTCACGGAGGTCGTGCTGCGCGCGACTTTGTGACTCCTAAAGGGTGATGAAGTGCTGGGTTAGGAAGTCGTACCGCTGCGCCCACCGGTTCTCGCTCTCCGTGTGTCGCCTCTGCATGTCTGTCTCAAGGCGGTCAAAGCATTGCTGCCAGCCCTGGTCTATCTGCGCGAAGCGCTGCTCGTAATGCCTGTCCATGCCCACCATGTAATCCATCAACGATTGGGTCGTGGGCATGTTCGGGTCTATTGGCGCCTGTGGTGCTGGTGCTGCCGCCTGTGCTGCATCTCCCTCAACATCGGCCTGCTACTTAGGTGGCACGTGAGCAAGCCATGTGTGTCTGTCATTCAGGTTGAAAGGTGGCAAGGGGAGAGGTACCTTCTTCTTCCCACTGGTGATGTGGTAGAAGACTTTGTCAATCTCATTGATCAGGCTCGCCGCTTTGAGGTGCTTCAAGTCGAGCAGCGATATCTCGTTGTCGAACCTGACTCGGTAAACCGGGCTGTCCCCGAGCACTCTGAGGTGGCATGCTATGCGCGTGATCAACCCGCCCATTGAGATAACCCCTCCTATGTGCCTATTCCCCAGGACCGCCTCCACGTGTCGCCCAAAATGGGTTGCGCAGTCTGGTTGGAGGTGCCCCTTCTTGTCCGCGTAGAGCATGAGGCATAGGAAGTACGTGTCACGCTTGCTAAAGACGAAGGTTGTCTCTCCCCTCCCGAAGATGGTGTACGCCATGACACGCTGGAGGTATCTCGTCAACGGATGATTTATGATGTTACTCTGGTATTATTCACCACACGGTCCGGACCGATGATCTGGTCCTCGAATCGTCACTGATGGGTGGTCTCAGCTCCGGACCACAGGGGCATCCAGTCAAAGTCGATCCCCTCCGGTGCTACCGGGCATCCCAACATCATGTTCATCTGACCTCCTGTGACCGTGAACATCATCCCGCCGAGCTGAAAAGAAAAAGAAAAGTATTTGTCATGCTCGAAGTGGACAAGAACTCATACGTAAGGGTCTGATAGGTAGGGAAACGGATGGAGATCAAATTCCAAATCTCGATTTTGTCGGCCAAACCCTTAACCTCATCAGTATGCCTAAGGTGCATAGGGTAGTGGTATAGGCATATCTAGACGTCGTCACCTTCCTAATTTTCAAAACGTCATGACGTTTTTTGACCTTTTTGCTCAGTTTGAGGCCAAAATCTTTCTGGGTATTTTCGAGCCAATCATTTTGACCCACATTTGCAAGGTGACTCAAATCGACCAGCACGTGCTCTTGGGGTTGGGGACCCCTTGGGAGCTACCACTCCCTATCAAGGTACCGGACGTTGGTGCGGGTATACCGTCATTCTTTCTCTTTTTAGAGGCCATGTTGATATTGTGCAATTCAATTCGATCAAATGTTTAAATTACCAACACACGAATAAAAATAGAGAGAGTGAGGAGAGATACAACCGGAACACAGAGAATCGAAATGAGTAAACCGAGCACAACCCATCTATATGCATGCATCAGATTCTCATAGAGGACGATCACAAGCCCACGATCGAAGGGCAAAGAAGATTGAACCTGAATCTAAGCGAGGTGGTTTGGAAAGAGGTACACAAGCTACTCGACGTCGGTATTATCTACCCGATTTCCGATAGCAAATGGGTGAGCCGGTGCATGTCGTGCCTAAGAAAGGGGGAACAACTGTTGTAAAGGGCGATAACGGCGACTTGATTGCAACTAGACTTTTCACCGGTTGGCGCATGCGTATCGATTATCGGAAGCTCAACACCGGTACACGCAAAGATCATTTTCCGCTTTCGTTCATTGATCAACTCCTTGAACGCTTAGCCAAGCACACCTACTTCTGTTATCACGATGGCTATAACAAATTCTTTCAAATACCCATCCACCCGGAGGACCAAGAGAAGACGACTTTCACGTGCCCGTATGGCACGTTCGTCTATCGACGGATGCCTTTTGGACTATGTAATGCACCGACGACCTTTCAAAGAGCAATGATGGAGATCTTTTCCGACTTGATTCAAAAGTCGATGGAGATTTTCATGGATGATTTCTCGGTGTATGGGACTACTTTTGATGAGTGGCTAGCCAACCTTTCGAAGGTCTTGCAAAGATGCGAAGACGTGAGCCTTGTGCTCAATTGGGAAAAGTGTCATTTCATGGTGCAAGAAGGGATTGTGCTAGGACACTTGATCTCCGCTAAGGGCTTAGAGGTAGACAAGGCAAAGGTGGAAGTCATTGAAAAATTGTCACCTCTAATCAATATCAAAGGTGTGAGAAGCTTTCTTGGGCATGTAGGCTTTTATAGACGGTTTATTCGTGATTTCTCAAAAATTGCTAAGCCTCTCACTAATCTCTTGATTAAAGATGCACCTTATGTTTTTATGATCTTTGCTTGGAGGCTTTTAACAGTATAAAGGTGGCCTTGATATCGGCGCATGTGTTGCAACCGCCCGATTGGAGCTTGCCTTCTGAGATCATGTGTGACGCTGGCGATTATGCGATCTACTATGCAAGCAAGGCTTTAGATGAGGTGCAAATCAACTATACAACAACCGAGAAGGAGCTACTTGCGGTGGTTTTTGCCATTAACAAGTTTCGTTCTTATCTTGTAGGTTCAAGGGTTGTGGTAAATATGGACCATGCCGCAGTGAGATACTTGCTCGCCAAGAAGGATGCAAAGCCAAGGCTAATCTGATGGATCCTTCTCTTGCAAGAATTTGACATTGAGATCAAGGATAACAAGGGGACCAAAAATTATGTGGCAGATCATCTCTCAAGGATCCAACTCAACTCCAAGGGAGACACCTTATCGATTGATGATTCTTTCCTTGATGAGCAAGTCTGTCATGTGGAGTTAACCCCGACACCATGGTATGCCGAATTGGCCAACTACCTCGCATGCGGTGCGTTATCGGCCGAGTTGACTTACCAACAAAAGAAGAAGTTCCTCTTCGACGCCAAACACTACTTTTGGGATGATCCGTACCTTTTCAAACTTGGCATTGATGGCATTCATAGACGATGTGTGTCACATGACGAGGCTCAATCTACCCTTGCACATTGCCACTCTTCTATGTATGACAATCATGCTTCAACCGCCAAAACCGCCTCAAAGGTGCTTCAATCCAGTTTCTTTTGGCCAACCCTATTCAAAGACGCTAGAGCTTTCGTGATTGCTTGCGACAAATGCCAAAGAATGGGGAATCTCGAAGACATGAAATGCCTCAAAGCGCCATTCTTGAGGTCGAATTATTTGATGTATGGGGCATTGACTTCATGGGCCCGTTCTCGAGCTCTCACGGCAATAAGTTCATCCTCGTGGTGGTAGATTACGTGTCAAAATGGATAGAGGCCATTGCTTGCCCCGCCGCCGACTCAAAGGTGGTCAAAAAGTTGTTCAACAAAGTGATATTTCCTCGATTTGGAGTGCCAAGGGTAGTGATAAGCGATGGCGGTTCTCATTTCATTAACCACTCATTCGATAAAATCTAGGAGAAGTACGAGGTGACGCACAAAGTGGCAACTGCTTACCATCCGCAAACAAGCGGTCAAGCCGAAATCTTGAACGGCGAAAAAAGAAGATTTTTTAGAAGGTCGTAGGTCTCACATGGAAGGATTGGAGCGAGAAATTGGATGACGCTCTTTGGGCATATCGTACGGCCTACAAAACACCGATGGGCATGACACCGTTCAAGTTGATGTATGGGAAACCATGTCACTTACCCGTTGAGATAGAACACAAGGCTTTTTGGGCTATCAAGGCGATAAACTTTGAGATGCAAAAGACGGGTGAGAAATAGGTACTCCAATTGCATGAGCTTGAGGAACTAAGGCAAGGGGCGTACGAAAACGCCAAAATATACAAGGAAAGAACAAAGAAGTGACACGACAAACACATACTCCGAAGAGAATTCAAGGTGGGGGATATGGTGTTGTTGTTCAACTCTAGGTTTCACATGTTTCCCGGTAAGCTCAAATCAAAGTGGAGCGGCCCATTCCAAGTACAAAAGGTCTTTCCACACGGAGCGGTGGAAATATGGAACGAGCGCACGGGAGCATTCAAAGTGAACGGACAAAGACTAAAGATCTATGTTCAAGGGGATGCGCATGGAGAGCACGTGGCGATCTTCTTCACAGACGCTAAGAAGGGATGATGCATAATTCAAGCACGGTCGATCTCACGACGTTAACCCGAGCGCTTCTTGGGAGGCAACCCAAGTTTTTCTTTAATTCAATCTTGTTTTCTTTTTATTTCAAAATTTTCAAAAATTCATAAAAAGATAGGGTAATTAGGTTCAACCTTTTCGGTTCTTTTCTTTTATGAATATACCTCTTTAAGAAGTGTTAATTTTTAGGCATGGTAAGAGATTATGGAGTGCGTTTTTTTGGCCAAATATTATTGCACTATCGTTTGTGATCAACCTTTCTATTGTAGAATATATAGGGACAATGTGTTGTCCCTTTGCAAAAAACCTTACACATCTTGATTCACCATTTGATATGGTATGTTTGCTTCTTTCAGGTTTGGCAAACATTACATGAAAAGCGCATGACTTCAATCTTCATATGTGTCTATTTTCAAGGTGCTTGCTCTTTTGCCAGTGCAACGATCGATGCACATTTTTCTCTTACTTTTCACATGCAAACAACACAACTTTCTTATACATGTTAATCAAACCATGAAGCTCTTTATTTTTGCTCAATATGTTCCTTACTATTTAATATACCCAACATGTATTCTCTGCCATATATTAACAAACAAAAAGAAATGCCTTTTTCTCCTACATAAAATATTTTCAGCCTTTTCCTGATATTACTCCTTTGCAGGAAATCGTACAAATGCCTGTGCACAAATCTGTTGAATCAACCATAATACATGAAATAAATGTTAGTGAGGTATGTTTTCATAATTACTTGCTGATTTTTTCTTGAATTGTCTTGCCCCTCTGTACTTTTTCAGTATTCCAGCAAATTCAGTCATTTCTATAGCAATTATGATAAATTAACAGTTAAGTAATCACAATATTTCAAATTTAAAATCTAAGCATAACCATATGATGCAAGTATACAGGAGTATATATAGTGAATTTGCAAATTCAATTTATAATGAAATAGCTCATGCAATCGGGGAAATTTTAATTATTTACAATAGTTAAGTTCAAGCTCTGCATGTGTCAGGTATTTGAACTTTAGAAAACAACCAAAATAATTCATGATACAAAATAACAAAACAATAGCCTCATGATTCTTTCTATGAAATTTCAATTATTTAATAGCATGCCTGTCGCCATCAACATTTCAAAATCGCATGTAATAAACTGAAAGCTCCCTATTTGGCTTCATAATGCCATGTCCAAAGCAGACCTGCTCTCCCCTTTTGTTTGTTTTGAAAAAATATATATATAATACATACAATATAAACACTATATTGCTAGAAGTATACTCATTATGTATGCTTAATTGAACTCCAAAAAGGAAGAACAATAAGAGTTCTCATATTCATTCTATAAAATTTGTACATTAGACCCCTGATTTAATATAATTTGTTCTAATTATGTACTAGACCCTGTAATGAATTTACAGCAGCAACTTCTGTAAGTTGTCGAAAAAATGACTTTCTTATATCGATGGTCTGCTGTAAGGATGCTGAAGATACATACGGATCGTCAGCAGACTGAATAGGCTTACGAATTAACTGCCAAAATGACACTCGATCTCTGCCCTTGCTTTTGTCATTGCACATATGAACATTTAATATAAATATCCAAAATAGAAGCAAAAACGTGTATTTTATTTATAGCAGCATTTCTATGTATGTTATTATGTTTGAATTTATATGCATGTTTGGTAAAAAAATGTTGGCTGACTAATTGATTGCTGCATAGCTTCAAAATACCATTCGAAATTTTTCGCTCGGAGCGCGAACCTATATCTAGTTCAAAATCAGAGTAGAAAATTTCTTACCATGAATATTCAAATTTTGGTGGTTTAATTGACACTCATATTTATCTAAAAAAATAGAAAAAAAGAAAGAAAACGCTCTAGATGTCCAAAGTGAATTTTAAGACGAAACCAGATATAACCGTTGACTAAAGGTTTTTGCAAAAAACAAAAAAAAGATCCAATTAATTCTGGACGAGCTCAAGAATGCTTCTAATAGTGTTCCGACAAATTGAATATATATTAAACTCAGAGTGGTGGCCACCAAATTGAATATTATGTAAAGATGGTGAATCCAACAAAAACAAAATGATTTTTTTTTTATTTTTAAATGATTCGTTGGCTAATTTCATCAAGGGCCATAACTTTGCAATGCCCTAATTCCTATTTGTGTATCATATATCGAGTAGGGTTAAATTGTCTCCCACTTTTGACTGTAAAATAGGAAGCTTTACTCTATGTGGTAGGACAATGCATCAGTTCATCACATGTTAATACTGTTATGTTATGTAAAACTGAAGATCAAGATGAATTGCTTACGGGCTTCTTACATCTTCAAAAGAAAGAAAAAAGTGAATTTTAAAGAAGCAAATGCAGAAACCAAACATGCAAAGGTAAATTTGATCAAAAGAAATGATCAGATTTTATTAATCAAGTAATTTTACTTATTCAATGATTTGACATTAACTGCCTTTGATATTGTTGGAAAGTAGAGGATTAGAAGGATATATGAAGTATTTAAAGAGGACAAACAAGCTTCGGAGAAGAATTATCATTAGCAGAGTTAAGAAAACCAGAGCCCATAAAAAGGAGCTTCTACAGTTACTTTTAGGTACTGTACATATATGGTCTATATGGTCTAAATCATACAACGATAAAAAAATATTACTGTTAGACAATAGATATATATGTATATATATATATATAGAGCATGGCTAAAATAATATGCATAGTACACCACATAACGTACTATGCGCCCATTTGTATTTAATTTGGTCATTAAATTGATATTTAAGTTGCTCAATAAATTCTTCATATCAAAATATTGTAGGAAATAAAATTTCGTGATTTTTAGAGCTTTCTTGCTATTTTTTAAAAACAGCTCAGAAATGGCACTTTTGTAGTATTAAATCTGGACTGTTTTTAAAAAATATTTAAAAAATAGCTAGAAAGCTCCAAAAATCACGAAATTTAATTTCCTACAATATTTTCATATGAAGAATTTATTGAGCAACTTAAATCTCAATTTAATGACTTATATCTATATGCATAGTACAAAATGGGGTGTACTATGCATATTATTTTAGCCATGCTCATATATATATATATATATATATATATATCTTCTTATACATTTAAAAAACAAGAATAATAAAATTATTCTATCATTCATCTTCAAATTTAAGCAAACTTCTGAATTCAACATGGTAACAGAGCAGTTCTGATCCAAATAGAGCTTTCGCAAAAGTTCTCAAACCAGCAAAATCACTTAAAATATTGTCAAAATGACAGGAGAAATATCAGAGACAACCTCAGAAATCCATTCTTCAACTAGCAACCAACAAACCACAATAGTCAAGCATTATGTTGATTTTAATTCTTCACAAAAGCTCACCAACATGCCCTTAAATGGATTGAATTATATTCCATGGGCTAAGGTGGCTAAAGTCACTCTCAAAGTAAAGGGTCTACTTGGGTACATCAATGGCATCAAACAAAGACCCTCAGAAGGTACAAAGGCCCAAGAAGGGTAGGATATGGTGGATAGTCAAGCTATGACACTAATCAGCAACTCCCATGAGCCGAAACTGTATACCACATTTAGTCATTAAGAAACGACAGCTGAGTTGTGGAAGGCAATTGAAAAGCAATACAACAACAAAAGAAGCCACTTCCAGATTAATCATCTCACAAAAGAGATAACCAAAATCACACAAGACTCAAGAAATATACCCGAGTTAATCGGGCATGTCATAGCCAAATACGAAGAACTCAAGCTATACAGACCACCAACAACTGATATGGGAGTACTTCAAGAAAGGGAAGAGACATATAGAATATACACGTTCTTAGTTGCCCTCGATTCAAGCTATGAGACAATTAGAGCTTAGATCCTTAACTCCACAGAGAAGTTGACATTCGAAGATGTCACAACCTGCATCAGAGAAGAGGCAACGAGAGAAGTAGCAATTGGGGATGTCGACTCAAGCTTGAGGCCCGAAGGCCATGTCTTCTCAATTCAACCTCCTAATTTCAACAGGGGAAGAGGAAATTGGGAGAGTAACAAGTGCTCGTACTGCAAACGAGATGGACATACTCAAGATCGATGCTCAGTGCTTCATCCCTACCTTCGACCCAAACGAGGGGATCAAACTCATTTAAAAAAACCCTAGATGGAAGAACAGGGGTAAAATCGACGTGCACGACTGTGAAGGACGAAGAAGAGAAACGACGAGAAAGCAGCGCAAGTCAGATTGGTGCGGATCGACTTGATCGTCTTAATCGACTCGAGTCGTTGATTGCTGGCGCAAACTTCACAGATCACTGCACTCGCGAGTAAAAAAAAGGCCAAGCAAGCCCATATTTTGTTACTTCTTACTCAAATTCCTCTCTAGATCCAACTATTAATTCCTCTCCAGACCCAACTCCAGTATATATATTTAGAGAAGAGACTAAGTATGGGATAATAAACCAGAAATGTTATACCATTGGTAGTACAGTTAGAAATGCACCATTAGATTGTACTAAATGGATCCTTGATTCCACCGACCACATGACGGGAAATAAAAGTTTGCTAAAAAATTATCGATTAATCAATTATGAACAATATTTTATGGTTGCTAAAAATGAAAAGTGAAAATTAAAGGATGGAGCATGATTTGTATGGATAAGAATCGGACCAATTGTGTCCTATCTGTTGTTGCGAGGTATTGATTTGTACGGATAAGAAACAAAAGATGTCACTGAATGTACCCGTGATATGAGAATTCAAAGCAATGACACCAATAATGATTTAATTCTAACAAGAATCCTATGTGCTATAAGTTGATAATTTACCCGAGTATGAATGAGAATAACTTGTTTATGATCCTATACATCAGTCAAAATTATTATATTTTTGTAAGAGAAATTAGTTCGAGCCTTCTGATAAGCCAAATTATACACATGTTTATCTAGGGTTAATTGTGTAATTTAAGCCAATTTTAGGGTTAAGCAATGTCCAAACAAACAAGTTTTTATCTCAAAAGAGTTCAATTCACTACCTTGAAGTGTTTTAATGCAGAAACATGTATTTGGAGCAAATAGGTACAAGGAAGGATAATGGAACAAGCTAGGATGTGCAAAGGAAACAACTTGACCATATGTCAGGTCAATTGCGGCTAGGAACACCCATTGCGGGCCAAAACACCCATTGCCTCTGCAAGCCAAAACAACCAAGTACAGCTTCATTGCGGGCGCAAGGTATATCCTTGCGACTGCAATATAAGTTGTACAACCCAAACAAGAGAAGCACATCCTAATCCAGCTCTATTGCGGGCGCAGGGTATATCCTTGCGATTGCAATAGAAGTTGGCAGAGGGCTGTGAGATCAAGGAAGTTACCACCACCAAATATTGTAGCAGCAATAGTTATTCTTGCCCCTCAATAGAACGTGCATGACCATGACAGAGAAGTGATAACTCCCACTCAAGACATGTTGCGGCTGCAATAGAAGTTATTACCCCCGCAATAGACATGCGCAGAAGCACAAATAAAAAGTTCCAACAGTCTGTTTTTAGAATTTGCTTTCCTTTAAATACCTATAATTATTAAGCAGAAGAGGGAGTTAATTAGACGAATTTAGCCAGTAACGAAGGGTTAGAACTTAGAGAATTCACAAAGGAGGGAAGAAGAAGAAGAAGAGAAGAAGAAGTGCTACCTTAGCGATCTCGGTTGGATATCTCCTTTCTCCATCTCTTTGTTTTTACTTCTATTATGTTTAGCCCTTTAGTCATGTTCGACTAAGTTGTATTAGGACTTGTTAGGATGTATTGAAACTCTTGTTAATGCTTGTCTGTAAACATATACACGTTTTTTTTATATTTTCCTATAAAAATAAACTAATCTTTTTTAACTCCAATATATCAAATTTGTTGCTTTTAAGATTAATATCATCAAATTTATGAATAATACATGTCATGCCTGTTTAATTCAATACGAACGAGTTTATGTAGATGTAAGAAACATTATTTTTTTCGTTTAGTTATGACAATTGTATGATCACTAATGAGATAATTAATTCATTTAAGACTTATTATCATGGGTATTCTTCAAATCTTTCCATATTTTATATTCGCTTATGAACTATTTCATATGTCATAAATATTCTTAAATAATTTAATTTGTCATATCGAGAGTTTCTATTTTAACTAATTTGCAAAGAAAATAGAAACAAAGTTAACCATAACTTTAGCCTCGAATATATTTTCCTTTTTCAAATTAAAAATTGGACAAAGTCATTAGTAAATCGAAGAAAGCAACAATGATTGAATGAAGCACAATATCTCTTATTTAAACTCATACAATAAAAAATGAAAATCATTAATTCAACACAAATACACTGCCATAAAAAAACAAAAATACACAACATATGCTCGAAGACACATGCATTTCTCAAATGAACGTAGACACGCACCCTACATGTCAAATATCTATTGTATCTATGATAAATAAGTCATGAAAAAATTTAATACAAGAAAATGTACGACCAACATGAACAAAAGAAAAAAAAAGAAAAAGCAGAGACGATAATCAATCCAAGTTTTAAACCCTTACCGATTTTTATAAATAGATTGCAAGTATACAATCCGTGCGTTGTGGTACTTAAGGTGTCGAGATCCACAGGGACAATTTGACCTTTCAAGTTGGATTCAAGTATTTTGAATCTAAAGGTGGGGAAATTGGTTTGACGGTTTTTTTCTAATTAATTAATTGACTAAAAAACAAGAACAATTCAAATGGTTAAGTCAAGATTGAGAAGGGGTTCTAGGGTTTCGGAGTCTTCACTTCACTTACTCATTAACTATATTAAACGTTCTAATTGTTCGAATCATTGTTAAGGCAATCAAGAGTTATATTAATAGAGGTTTAGTCTCTCAATATTAACCTAGATCAACTTAGTGTAACATCCTCACATTACACCAATTTGATAAATATTTTCAAAGAGCGTGTCCAATTTAGATCTATAGCGATTATGTTTAGCAATTATGCGTTTCACAAACCGCAATAAACCCTAATCACCATCTAAGTTATTAATCTTTCCTTTCGGCCTTGATTAATACTTATTGTTTCTTTCTTGGCCTAAATGACAATTCAATTTATCTCAAATCTAAATTATCAAGCAAGATCAAATTAACAATCTAGAAACGTCAATAAGATTCAAACAGTTAAACAAATCAAGTATGAGTTTACAAGCAAGTTTCGTGAAATATCCCTTAGCCCTAGAAAGGTGATTAACCTCTCATGGCAGAGATCAAGCAAGTACAAGACATAATTCAAAACCTAGCCTAATGAGAAAGAAGGGAGAAGAGGATATAACCGGTAGACGTTAATCCCTAAATCAATTTCTCTACCCTTGATCTTCTCCAAGATTCCCACACTCTCTCTCTCTTTTCCCTCAACAGATGTCTTAGTTTCCAAAAGAAAATAATAGACATCTCAATTCAAAATTCAAAACCCTTAAATGATGCAGGGAAGATCTGACTTCGGACGCCGACTTTGTGGCCCGCAAAGAGATCATTACTTGGCCCAATGTCTCTGGAATGGGATTGTCACTTCTTGCGGCCCGCAAAACAAAGGATTGCGGCCCGCAAAGGAAGTGTACTTGGCGCATTCTTCTGTGCACTGTCTTGGCCCCCTGCTTCATTGTACTGCGGCCCGCAAGGGATGCTTTGAGGCCCGCAAACAGCTGTAAATTTCACTTCTGCGTGCTGTTTGGCGTGATGAATCTGTTTCTAGGGTCCTTCGGGCTGAAATCCTCTTGTACCTGCACGACATAACACGAACGAAGCAGTACCACGAACTTGTGTGTTTTCTCACTTGGACTAAACTAAACTCTTTGAGAACACCTATAATCTTGGTCAAATAGTACTCTAAACCATAGCTAGCGATATGTGTAAATTGGGCTTATCACACTCTCCAAATACATCTTAGCATATATAATTTTAATATTTGCTATATTTATTTGATTTAGTCTGATTAATTTATAAGCGTGTGAAAGTCCATATATTTGATGATTCTACAATCACAAATAACACCTATATTTAGTGAAACAATGAACACCATATTTTATTCTTATTAAAAATGCATTATAATATGATTTGTGCTGGATTTTCATTATACATGATTCAATTTAATAATTCAATGCACATGTAAAAAAGATATTAACTGAAAAGTTTATAATGATAATATTTATTACTTGTTTAAATTAATAAAAATAAAAATATTAACATATAAATATATACTAAATGTATTATAACAAAATTTATACACTATGTTATATTAGTTTAGCTTATCTAACCCGAGTACCCGACTACCGATGAGTCCGCACCTGTCGTTGACTCGTTGTGATGCAGCAAACTAAAGCATTTGATCCTGTCCGTTCAAATCACACAGTCCAACAGCGCTAAATCGTCGGGTCAAGTTCATGTGCATAATAGTTTTGATGGCAGCGGCTTGGGGAGCAAGTTATCAAAGGCGGCGGTTTGGGGAGCAAGTTACCAAAGGCGGTTTAAAGCCTTAAACCCTCCGCCTCTCTCGTGCCTTTAAACCCTAGCGAGCCTCTCTTTCTTTCTTTCTTTCTTGAATTTATTGAAGTTCTCAGCGCGTGAAGTTCATCGGACGATGTCGCTCGACGGTAGCTTCTCTCCTTCCGCCTCTCTGCGCCGCCTCCCCGCCTGCTGCCCCGCTCTTCTTCCCGACCCCAAACTCTCGTCTCTTCACCAAAGCTGCATCAGCCCTTCTGAGTTAGCTTCGGACGATCTCGTGGAAGCGCTGGCGGATCCATTTCTCCTCCCCGAGTTACAATTCCAATCGTCAGTCTGCTTTAGACCTGTTTGTGAAAGAAAAGCTACCAGAGCTGCTGAGAAGCTAAAGGCAGCACCAAGTCTAAATTCAGAGAACATTATGAGGTTTAAGGCTCTATGCCGGGCACTTGACCTTGCTCCATTTTTGTTGATGTGGCCTTTTGTTTCACTATCATCTCCTCTCTCTCTCTTAAATTTCGCACCTCCGTGTCATGCACAAAAATTGGACCTGATGTAAAGATCAGTACCAGGTAGGGAATAATTCTCTTGCTGGTTGTACGCTAACTGCTAGGCACGGTACAGTTCTTTTTTTTATGTCAGTGCAGGCTTTACAATCTTGCATCCCAAAATCCTTCGTCCCAAGGTGGAGGTAGGAAGAGCCTACCTAGGTCCTTCCTAAATTTGGTTTGCTAAGGTTTGTTTTCTGTTGCTTTCTTTAATCAAAGTGGTGCCAGGAATTTATTTGAGCAAACAAAGTTGGCCTTGGCTTCATAATGAAATGAAAGTGAATATGCTTGTTGGGGTCTTGAAACCAGAATTCCTGGGAAGTCTTGAGACTTGTAGTTAGCAAATCTCATTTTCTTTTTCTTTGCAATTACAAATATTCCTCTCATTTACTTAAAACGAGTATAATCCGTTTCAACTTTCTGATGATCTGGTAGCTGGGTCTTGCTAGACGAGCTAAATTTAGCTCTTCAATCTGTCTTAGAGGTACACTTCCCTCTATTTGTTTTTAAAGGTTTTTTGTTTGTTTCTAGAGGTTCTTGTTTCTGAGCATTTTGGATTATTTGCATTGTTCTTGCGATTAATATGGAAACATGGTCTAAACTCAATCTTGGATCATCGTGCGGAAGTTCTCATTCCGGAGCTTGCTAGAACAATTAAGTGCCCTCTTTCCTTCCGTGTTTTTGCCTGCCAAAATCTTTCGTCTCAAGGTGGCTGTAGGAAGAGCCTACCTAGGTCCTTCCTAAATTTGGTTTGCTAAGGTTTGTTTTCTGTTGCTTTCTTTAATCAAAGTGGTGCCAGGAATTTATTTGAGCAAACAAAGTTGGCCTTGGCTTCATAATGAAATGAAAGTTAATATGCTTGTTGGGGTCTTGAACACCAGAATTCCTGGGAAGTCTTGAGACTTGTAGTTAACAAATCTCATTTTCTTTTTCTTTGCAATGACAAATATTCCTCTCAATTACTTAAAACGAGTATAATCCGTTTCAACTTTCTGATGATCTTGTAGCTGGGTCTTGCTAGACGAGCTAAATTTACCTCCTCAATCTGTCTTAGTGGTATGCTTCCCTCTATTTGTTTTTAAAGGTTTTTTGTTTGTTTTGAGAGGTTCTTGTTTCTGAGCATTTTGGATTATTTGCATTGTTCTTGTGATTAATATGGAAACATGGCCTAAACTCAATCTTGGATCATCGTGCGGAAGTTTTCATTCCGGAGCTTGCTAGAACAATTAAGTGCCCTCTTTCCTTCCGTGTTTTTGCCTGCCAAAATCCTTCGTCTCTAGGTGGCTGTAGGAAGAGTCTACCTAGGTCCTCCTAAATCGGTTTGCTAAGGTTTGTTTTCTGTTGCTTTCAATAATCGAAGTGGTGCCAGGAATATATTTGAGCAAACAAAGTTGGCCTTGGCTTCATAATGAAATGAAAGTTAATATGCTTGTTGGGGTCTAGAACCAGAATTCTTGGGAAGTCTTGAGACATGTAGTTAGCAAGCAAATCCTTGTTGTCAAGTCAAAAGGAAAATATTTGATGAGTGTGATTGCAGGTATATGTGGACGTGTTGTCTGCAGATGATTATCTCTATATCTGTCAGGTGAGCTATCCTTCAATCCCGTCGTCACTGCTTGCTAAGCTGATTACGTTCAACTAGCACCTCATAAACCCCTCGCCTCTCTCGTGCCTTAAACCCTTGCGAGCCTCTCTTTCTTTCTTTCTTGAATTTCTTTCAAGTTCTCAGCTCATGAAGTTTATTCAGAGAACATTACAAGTTTAGATGATGAAATTGGCAAGGAGAGCAAGGTTTTGGATTTTTATCTGCAGAAAGGGAGAGGTTTAATGCTTCATGAGTTTGCTTGTCTGGCTCTATGCTGGGCACTTGACCTTGCTCCATTTTTGTTGAGGTGACTTTTCTTTCATCATCTCCTCTCTCTATCTTAAATTTCGCTCCTCCGTGTCATGCACAAAAATTGGACCTGATGAAAGATCAGTACCAGGTAGGGAACAATTCTTTTGCTGGTGGTATGCTAACTGCTAGGCACAGTACAGTTTTTTTTATGTCAGTGCAGGCTTTTACAATCTTGCATGCCTAACAACGAGTTTTTATTTAGGTACAGATGTGTTTCAACTTTTTCAAATTTTCTCCACCACCTTTTGGAAGGCTTTACACAATGTAAAGTTGGTACCATCTCAAATTGGAACTAAGATGGTACAGGAGCATCTCCGCCTCCCTGAAATAAGGTTTAATATTTGCGAACTATTATTGCTACCAACTTTTTTTAATTGCTTTTATACATCTGTTGGGTTCAGGGAGTGCAAGCCAAGTCTAACATACTTCACATTGTTAACAGGGAGTTAACTTATTACTTGAGGCCATGCGCTTGTCATACCATACCGTTTTCTCACTATTGAGCCAAAAATATTTTCTTAGCTATGGGACTGGTCATGTATATTGGATCTACTACAAAGCTTGGGTTATATTATTTTAAACCAAAACCACACAATCAGACGTAGAATTGGAACTAAGATGGTATACACATTTTATCTATTGTTCTCAACTCCAGCAACAGAATTATAGAAATTGATGGCTGTCGAGCAGATGAAGCTTTCATGTGCTATGAGAGGTATTGTTGTTATTGCATAAGTTCTATTTTTTTTTAATATGATTAGGACATCCACTTTAGGAGGACTCTGTACCAGCTCGCTAGCTTGAAAAAATTTCCCTTTTAGGTTAGGCATGTTTTATTTTAAAATGAAAATAATTGGACAATGGAATGAAAATATTGGATCGAACTGTGCAGGAATGCAGATCTTTTGCATTCATGTTAAGAAGAAAAATGGTAGTCTAGAATATATTAACACTATTAAGGGCCATTAGTTGAGATGCCTACAGTCAGTTTAGTTGGTGCATATTGTTATTGACTGTTCTTATACTGAATACCACTATTATTAGTATAGCACATTTGATGATACGGATTGTGCAATTCGAGATGAGTCAGAGGCATTGGTGTGCAAATCATGAGTGTGTATTGGCAATGACGTGTGTGCCTCATCATAAATTGTTTTCGTTTGACAAGTATGGGAACAGACAATTCAAGAACTATTCGTGATACTGGATCTCTGATCTGCTACTATTAAGAAAAGCCAAAAGCTTTACCTGTGTGACAGAGAGCTCCTTTCTGTGCAACCATAAAAGAAAACGTGTTCCCCACACTGGTTTGGTGACAAACCCTAACTGGCAGATTCAACTTTGCAGCACAGCGAATCCTAGCTCCTTTCAGTGACAAAGCTTTTGTTCATGTTTTGGAGGAAAATGGGAAATTGAGAGAAATAGGGGAAGAAATGATGTGTTTGGATTGAAGAAGAAGGGTACATATTTCGAATGGTCACGGTGCATGCTTTTTTGTTGAACTATCTTAATTTTGATCTTAGTGATGGTGGAACCAGACCATCTGTTTATTGAATATTGTTATTCTACGGCTCCAGATTTATCATGACAAACTTGCATCCAGTCATGTGGTTTTGCCGATCTGTGATAGTTGAAGCTGGCCACATAAAATATTGCACAAATGTATTAAAGAAACTTCTATTAAGTACACTAATAGGACTATTCGAATTGTTATTTTTAGCCATGAACTTCCTTTTGGACTATAGAAAGAACTGTTTATTTTGTTAGTATTTCAAGTGATAAACAATATTTTTTAAGACTTAAACATGTTAGAAGGTCTGCATGAAAATATGTTCATGTTCCACACCCATAAATGCATCTTTGATTTGACCACAAAATATGATAGAATTTTGTATTATAATGGTTCTTGACTGAAATTATATTCTATATTGTAAACAATTGTTCTAACATATTTTGAAACAAATTTAGCATTTTTTAATGGTTCAATGCACAATACACAATACAATATCGAATGCAACTCGCAATGTGAGCTATGATTTGAAACATTGATTGGTGCTATTTATTGATGCAGTTGTTGTAGCCATATTTCACTCACACGTGGAAGAAATTTTGTGGTGACACTTCAATAGAAAAGGCTGGTCTATATTTGGAAGGATGTGAAAAGGGTTCATCTGACTGTATTGATGGCATTGCCTCAGCTAGCCCTGAAATTAAATTTCTGGACAATTGTAATCTAGTTGACTCTTTATCAGTATTGAGTGTTTCTCAGCGTGGAAAGGGAAAACAGATTGGGGATCTGTGGTAAGAATTAATGAATTCATTTATGAAACATCTTCCACGTCTATTTTATCTACTAATTCCATATATCCTATTTTGCTGGTTTTGGCCCATTCATTCTTACTGTTAGCATGAAATGGTCTTTTGAAGTGGCTCTGGTTGTTGTTTACCCAAAACTGGCCTGTATTGCTTTATGGCCCTGTAGGTTCTGGAAAAAATGCATGATCACCGAACTTGCTAGTGGGAATCAGAGGTATTATGGTTTGCCATGTTTTGCATTTGTAGGTATAATAAATAATTTAGTGTATCATTATGAATTGCATCCTGTTTATGGTATAATAACTTTTTTTCAGTTCTGTTCATTCACTTGGATGACCGAATGGATAGTAGGACACTGGTGGGTAGTTATGTATGCACTGAACAATCAGGAGAGCTCAAATGGAATCCTGGGTCGCTAACTCAGGTTTGTTTTGGCCATGCCTCTTAATTTATGCCTTGACAAAAACAACATACTAATTGTAATTTGCCTTTTCAAGCAACCTTCCAGGCGATTGGGTTGTTTTCGAAGACTTAGGCAAAGCGCCTAGTGATGTTCAGTATTTGCTTTTGGACCGCAGTCATGGACAAGATCTCATTGATCTTATGGTCCCCTCTCTTCTTTTGCTGATTCGCGACTTTGGAAAATTACAAGAAGACTTTCTTCTACTCGCATTCTTCTTTCAAGCATAATGGAAAGCGCACAACTCATCACCATTGGCTATATGGGACACAGTGACATTTAAGGTACATTTTCTGTTTAGATCTAGCAATTGTGTGCTTCGTTTTATACAATCATCTATTTTATGGAGTAAATTGTTACCAACTATTCAAATACTAATTTGATTATTATACTTCTTTCCTTAACAGAACAATAAAAGAAGATGGGGACGCAAAACACAATAGAGAACAAAAGAATGCATGCAGAAAAAGAAAAAAGTTCTTTCAATAGAGAACAAAAGAAAACATGCAGAAAAAGAAAAAGAAAAAAAGAGCAACAAAAGGGCCTTTCAAAATACATCTTATTCAGGAACTGAGGCACATTAAGACTGTCGTGAAGCTTGCATGCCACAGCATGGCGTCATGGTGCCATCCTATAGCCCCTATCCTTATTATACTTGTCTCAAAGATGCTCATATCTGGTACCCCCTACTTCTCTTTGTATGCTTTGTCATTTAATTTAAAGTTTGCACAAACCAAAAAAGGCTTTAATTGATTTATGGATTTAGACAGGCTATTGAACACCAAAGTACCAAACATACTCTGCTCTTGCATGACCACTATTGCAGTTATCATCTCTTGTTCCTCCACGAGTGATGGCACAGACCAAAAAACTAAGGGTAATTGCTTGCATTTCAAAATCTACGGCTCACCATGATAAAATATAAGGGACTTCAGGAACTATCGATACTTGAAATGTTTTAATTCTGTACATGTATATTTGATACTGAAATCAAGTATAACTGCTGCTCCTTTGTTTCTTTTTGTGCTTGTTTGTCAACTGGTGTCTTATGCCTATAGGACTTTTAGAAGCAAGGTTTGGAAATAGAAATTATCTCGATCAACGCAAGGTATCAGCTAACGTTTAATCGGCAAGTGATTAATCAGAGTACGTTTTTTTCGGAATTCCTAGGTTGAGTTGGACAGACTTTTAATTAATTTGTAGTGATTGTTCTTCATATAATGCAAAGAAGAGATGCTTTGTTTAATAGGCTCTGACCAATCTACTCGAGCCAGGAAACAACAAACAAATTCCCAAACCATGCCCCTTCTGTCTATGTTTAGGACATTAAAATGATGAACTTTTTTTATATATGAATATATGATTGTTGTTGGGCATTAGACCTTAGTTTAATTCTACTATTGTTTGTTGAGGTAGCTAATTCTAGTTTTTTTTTTTTTTGTATCTGTTGGGATTATAGCTGTTTGAAAAGGTAGATGCCACCAAACCAAGCATAAAGGAAAGAGCACCACAGCTCATCACCATTGGTGCTGATAAAACACTGGCTATCTAGGACACAGTGACATTTAAGTTATATTTCCAGTTTAGATCCATCAATTATGTGCTTCATTTTATAAAATCCTATATTTTATGGAGTAAATTGTTACAAACTGATCAAATACCAGTATGATTATTATACTTCTTTTCTTAACAAAACACTAAAAGAAGATGGGGATGCACAACACAATAGAGAACAAAAGAAAGCATGCAGAAAAATAAAAAGAGAAAAAAAGAACAACAAAAAGCCTTTCAAATTGCATCTTACTCAGAAACTGAGGCTCATTAAGCCAGTCGTTAAGCTTGCATGTTTGTCACAACGTCATGATACCATCATAGTCCCTATCCATAATATACTTGTGTCAAAGATTCTCATATCTGGTATGCCTGTTTCTCTTTGTATGCTTTGTCATTTATTTGAAGTTTGCACAAACCACAAAAGGTCTTTCAATTGATTTATGGATTTAATCAGGGCTATTGAACACCAAACATACTCTGCTCTTATGTGGCCACTACGCGAGTTATCATCTCTTGTTCCTCCACAAGTGGTAGCGCTGATAAAAAAACTAAAGGTAATTGCTTGCATTTCACTGGTAAACATGTTTGGCTTTGTTCCCAGTTCTTATTTTTTATTTTTTTTATGAATGAAGATGTAGGCTAGTTGTGCTTGAGGATCTCAATTCTTAAATACACGAGTTCAGTTTGGCATAGGAAACTCTACTTTGTTATGCTAGGATTACTTCTGTTTATTTTCATAATGAACTGCAAATTATTTTCAAATTTTAGGTGCAAGCAAATTAAATAATCAAATAGTAAGGATTCCTTTTGAGGAAGGAAAGGAGCGGGAGAGAACAAAGGATATATCAAAATGAATTTGAATGTAATTTTAAACAACAGAGACCAAGATGTGGATTCATTTTGTTTGCAACTCCCATATCATAGAAGGACAGAGCGGTGTTATTTGTAAAATAACAAGTTTGAATAGGTATGTATTCATACTATTTTGTTTATGCCAAGAGTTTCCTGGACCTCTCTTCAATTGTTGATTTCTTTTATGAATGTTAAGTATTTCTGAAACTAAATCAGAATAAAATGGTCGAAAATTTTGACAGGCCTTTTGGTTCCCTTCTGATTTATCTATTTGCGAAATGTTACCAAGAGACTGCCAGGAAAGACTGTATCATCTACTAGTCTTAATTGTAAGTTTGCTTTTGTGATTCTTGCTTTTAGAATGTTCCTTATACTCTTATTTTACTATATGCTTCAGAGCTTTATTTATGGTTTGCACTGAAGGATTTACCTTCCCAAATTTCAGAGCTAGAAGTTATATATTTGCTGTTTTCCTTACTCGCAGCATCAAAACAGAGAAGTTTCTACCTTGACAAAGTGTGAACAACAATCACATGTATTAGATTTTCATTTCATAAAATTTTGTTCTGGTGTTCTATCCATGTGTTGTGCTAATTATTTTTTTGTTATTATGTCTTGCTTGCAGATGTACTATACCAGGCAATGCATTCGCCGAAAGGCTATGTGGGGAGCAACAAATATGCACTTCTTTATTTGAAGGCAGTTTGAGGATGAACACTTGCAAGATACACTCTTTCTCAAATTTTAAAGATCTTGTGCTAAAATCTATTTCATATTTTTTGTTGCTTTTTAAGTTATCTTTGACAGCCTTTATCTTTTTTTTTTTATTTCTTGCAGATGTAATCTTTTAATAGAGCGTGCTCGCAACGAAGATAGAGTCGGAGGAAAGCATCCCCAAAAACATTGTTATTCGATAATGCAACAATTATTTATCACACCTTCAGACTGGTTCTGGTTTTTATTCAATTTATGTCTTAACTCTTTTTTGTAATGCTGATTGCTTACATTTCTCTTAGATTTAGCATATATTTTAGCCTTAAACTTTGATAAGAGTAACCACTTGACAAAGTACATTGTGATTAGGTTAAGGTTAGTTACCAACCATTTCTTTGGTCGAATCCACGAATTTTTGTTGAATAAATAATTCATGTCTACCAGTCATTCACTTGTCAAAAATTTAGTTTGGAATAAATGTGGCCGTGCATCAAAGTCATATTCTCCTTATTTGTTAATAGATGCTAAAAGTTGAGCTAGGCAATTTTTGAAACAACTCGTAAAGATGTAGGCTAAAAATATCATTGAAACAGAGAAGTTCCTTGCTTTTTCCCGACTCACAACAATGAAGTTTAAGGCTGGGCAATTTTCGAAACAACTCGTAAAGATGTAGGATAATTTTTTTTTTGAAGTTTCTGTTTTGATAAATTGTGAACTGTGCAATTACATGTATTTTTTTCTAATATTTTGTTATCAAGTTTTCAAACCACTATCTGGTTTTCTTTCTAAGTGATTGTTAACTTTTTGTTGTGATTTTTTTGCTTGTAGATTGACCATTCCAATTGGACTTGTTCTACAATGAAGGCACTATAGGGTGATTGGAAAGAGTGGAGTCAAAGGAGGACATATCTGCCACGATATGTCCATGTGTGTATTGGAGCATTTTAGTGGTATGTCATTGTTTTCAAACCAGCTTGAAGGTTAGCTTCTTTCAAATCCATCTTTCTAATTCTTAACTACTAATTTTACTGATTGTAAATAAATGTTCTTTTGATCTAATGAAGTATAGTACTTTTAAGATTAAAAAACAATATGCATTTAACCTCCTTCTCTGACGAGTAAACTCAAAATAAAGTACCAAGATACATATAAACTCAAATTAGACTTGAATGTTGGTTCATTTGTATAGGATCATTGAACATGCTTTTTCTTTCTCATTTTTCTAAAAAAAACTTGATTGAATTTTTCCTCCTTTTTTGATGGCATGTTTGGTCTTCCTCCTTTTTTGATGGCATGTTTGGTCTGGGACATGTTTTGTTTCTTAGGTATAGTTCTGTTTGAATTTTCATTGAGCAAATTGTGCATTCTAGCTGATACAACCTTTCCTTGTTGCTACATGGGATAAGATTTCTTTTGAATTTGTTCATTCTCTAAGGTTTTGTTGCATGATCAACACCAACTTTGGAAAATAATGTGATTCTCCTGTTGGAACCAAGTCTATCACATTCAGCTCTGATTAGAAAGGTTTATTGTATCATGGAAAAACTGGATACAATATTGCGGAGCTGTCTGCTGAAGGTTTTCAAAGGGGAAGCATGTATGCTAACTTGGAGCCCAGCAACAAGCATGTAAATATAGTTTATTATTGCTTATTAGGGTCTATTCGTTAGTAGACGTTTTCTTGGAAATTTCAGGGAATGAGTTTGGTAATCTCTTTGATCAAATTGCAAGATCCCAACTGATAGGAATAAATGAAAAAAGATAGTTCGGAAGCATTTGAAAAATAGACTCGGAGGTCATTTTCTTTATCCATTGGGTATGCTTACGTTGCGCATATAAATCTTCCCAACTAGATAAGTTGTCCCATTGTATCTTGTACTGCTGAACACCGTTAAGAAAAAGTTTTCCTAATATATTTGTTATCCTTTGATTCCCAAACAATCCATGTCTGCTGAACATGACTTAGTGATTTAGCAGTATAGTTTATGGACTTGACTTATACTAAACTCTGTACTTCATTTTCACTCCACATCTCCTCAACACTTCTGCAAACGTTGGGAAGGAAAACTCAAACAATGAGCTGAGCAAATGGATGAGATTTCTCTATTAGCCAAGGTAAATTTCCATTTGTATGTTAAATTTCCACTTCTATGTACACAAATGGTGTGTTAATCAAAAGGAATGTCATATCACAAGAATATACACTCTTTGTTAGAATATCCCTTTTTATATAGATAATGGTCTATAGTTCCTTTTAGGGTCATCCTATTATTTCGAATTGTCACTGCTGCCAAATAATGATCTTGATTCTTCATGGTTGATTTGGTGGGTTTAATAAGAAAGTCTGGGTTTTTTTTGCTTTTATGTCTTTGTTTAACTGCATCATGGTATTATAACATTGAGGCTCAAGTATCAATTATTTTTATATTATTGTCACCCTGCAATTGTCGGTGAGATTTTTAATTGTAAACTTACTATTGTTCACCTTCATCTATTGTAAGAGGAATTTTTTATTTTGGTAAAGTGTTTGCATCTGGTCCAACCTGACAGTCGTGTGTTGATTCTCTTGAATTTACCTTAAACTCTTAAAAGTCTATAATTGAACAAAATTTGAAAATACTGAGGCCTGATTGAACTTAGGGGTGGGTTGAGTTTGTGTGTAAATTGAACGAGCAGGGAATATGAGGGTGATAACTTCGGTAATGGTTACCTGCCTTGCAAGAGCAGCCATGACTTTGGTCGAATCAACAAAATTTTGTTGAATAATTAATTCATGTGTATCAGTAGTTCACAAATAAAAAACTTAGTTTGGAATAAATGTGGCTGTACATGAACTTAATAATATCCTTATTATTAGGAGCTTAAAAGGAGCTGGGTAACATTTGAAACTACTCTTTAAGATGTAGGCTTCTGTCAAAACAGAGAAGTTCCTTGCTGTTTTTCGGACTCACAACATCGAAACAGAGAAGTTCCTTCCTCGACAAACTGTGAACAACAATATGTATGTTTTCTACCATTAGATTTTCATTTCATCAAATTTTATTATGGTGTTCTTTCCAAGTGTGTGCTGTAAAACTATAGTGTGCTTATGTGGATGAATATTTGATGCTTCTACGGTTGTTGCACATTTAAACACTTGTGTACATCAGCCAGCTTGTTTTTGTTAATTCATGAACTATTAAGCAACAAGTAGTGACAGATCAACCTTATATTATTGTACTTCTAATAAACTTATCAATTCTGATGACTGTAAATGGTTTTAGATCAAGTTATAGATCTTGTAGCAAAGAGAGGGAGCAGGTCCAAAGTTCGTAATTGTTTCATTACTAGTCATTTCATAATGGTAGAATTCGGTTCTGTTATATGGTGGAGATAAATGAGGCAGGTACACAATTCCCCGAGGGAGTAGATGACAAGATTACTCCAGTTTAAGATTTTTGCACCATTCCTAAATATACCATTGACACACACTATAAGATCTTATATTTGTTAATTACTCTTCAGGTTCATGGTGGAAATGAGCTTACAGGTAACTGCTTGCTTCCGGTTCATGGCCGTACATCAACTTAATATTCTCCTTGTTTTGTTACTAGGTGCCGAAAATAAAGGAGCTAGGCAACATTTCAAACAATTTGTGAAGTTGTAGACTTCTAGCATCAATACAGAGAAGTTTTCTTTGCAGTTTTTCTGACACAACATCCAAACATAGACGTACCTGCCTGGACAAATTATTTATCACACCTTTAGACTGGTTTCGATTTTCATCCAAATTGATGTCTTAACTCTTTTCGAATGTTTATTGCTTACATTTCTCTAAGTTTTAGCATATACTTCAGTCTTGAACTTTGACAAGAGTAACCACCTGACAAATTCATATTCTCCTTATTCTGTTAATAGATGCTAAAAAGGAGCTGGGCAACATTTGCAACAATATCGTCCAAACAGAGAAATTTCTTGCTGTTTTTCTGACTCACACCATTGAAACAGAGAAGTTCATGCCTTGATAAATTGTGAATTGCAATCACACGTAGTTTTTCTAATATTTCTAATATTTTGTTATCAAGTTTTCAAACCAATACGTGATTTTCTTTCTAACTGGTCGTTATCCTCTTGATGTGATTTTTTGGTAGTTTTTTCTAATATTATGTTATGAAGTTTTCATTCTAAGTGGTTATTATCTTTTTGTGATTTTTTGCTTGCAGATTGACCATTACAATTGGACTTGTTCTACAATGAAGGCACTGTGGGGCGATTCGAAAGAGTGGAGGCAAGGGAGGAGACCACGATATGTCTCTGTGCGTATGGTAGCATTTTAGTGGTATGTCTTTGTTAAATTTAAGTTTTAGATATGTTCAGATTTTAGCAAATTTGTTTGGGAGTTTGTATCATAGAGGTCAATATCGTACGATTCACGGTACGAGTCGTGTGATACGGTACGAGCAAAACGACGAATGCTGCAAACCGTGTTTATGTATCGACGAATGCACAAAGTGCAGAGTTGCATATGTTAGATATGTCCCACCTTTTCTTCTCCCAGGTGTGTAACAATAAGGGAAGCTGGAACTCTTGCCACTCAATGGCAATGAAAAGAGTGCAAAGCAAAGAAATGATGCTGGAGCTTGCTGGTGTCATCTCTGCTGTCAGGCTCCGAAACAATACACCAACGTTTCTTCCCAGGTCAGAGTGATCAGAATCTTTTCTTCTATTTTGGTTTGATATGGAATTTCGAAATCAATCAGTAAAACATGTACGACATTTGAGTTGATTTACCAAGTCCTCTTTGCAATTTTATGTGGTTTTCAACAACTTGCTATTCTATGAACACCAATAACTGTAACTGATTTGGTCGTGCCACTTAATTGAAGCATTTTATAAGAACTATTTTATTTGCATTTTATAAGAACTATTTAATATTTATAGTTACTACACATAATGAAGTTCAAAATTCGTTGATTTACTAAGTTTCTGATTTATTTACTCCCACATGTGTATCTTGCTAAGTATAGAATGATTGGAGTTAGCTGAATAATTACAGCTATATTACTGATTGTGATTTAAAATTTTGTTTGGTCTCAAGTTCATGACATACACTTTTAAGTTCTTGATTTTTTTCCCTTTAATTACAGTTGATTATATTCTCCATTTGGAAATAGAATCATTCAATTGATGATATTATTTTTAGTTATCAAAAGGCGACTTAAGAGTTTTCCGAAGCTGTTGATGGTGGTAGAGAGTGGAGAAATAATTAATATGATGGGTAGTGCTCAGAGTCGTTGATATTTCTGAGATTTGATCGTAAGACATGCTATCAAGCCAGGTAATGCTTCGTGTTGGTGATCTTTTCATGGATCCATAAAATTCCATCAAAAAGTGAACTCTCTATAGTTCTATTGGGATCTAATATTGTTGCCAATATTTTTGTTATCATTTCTTTTGCAAAATTAGTGCCTCGAAGGAAGTATGCAACTGGATAACAGTTTTGAGCAAGTTTGTGTAGCTATACTGTTTTAAAATGTATAGACGTACTTGCACGGCACATGGGTGTATCAGCACAAGTGCTCACTGCTCACGAAAGATCAGGTGGGCAAGTTCTGGAAGAACTCATAGACCACGACATTGAGGAAATGATTATGCATTTTTAGTTGAAAAAGAAATTTGTTAGAATCAGGGATTCTGATAATAATGAGAAAGAGTGGCTAAAAATGTTGCAAATTTCTTTAATGGAATTTGGTTTCTTTATATACACGCAAATGCATAACAAGCATGGTTAAACATAAGATATGCTATTAAAAAAATCTGTAATAAGCTTTGATAGGTCAATGGGCTTGGTCAACGTTTATATAGTTCATATAACTCACATATATATAACTCATATGATTGATATAATTATTTTCATATAGTCCCTATTTCTCTTTGTATGCTTTGTCATTTATTTAAAGTTTGCACAAACCACGGAAGGCCTTTCAATTGATTTATGGATTTAATCAGGGCTATTGAACACTGAACATACTCTGCTAGTCTGCTCTTACGTGGCCACTATGCGAGTTATCATCTATTGTTCCACCACAAGTTAGCACAGACCAAAAAACTAAAGGTAATTGCCTGCATTTCACAATCTTCGGTTGCATCTATTATTTACTTGCATCTTACTAGTAAGTGTTACGGCTCACCATGATAGACGAGGGACTTCAGGAACTGTACTGGCACTTCAAATGTTTTAGTTCTGTACATGTATAGTTGATACTGAATCAAGTATAACTGATCCTGGTTTGTTTCATTGTATGCTTGTTTGTCAACTGGTGCTTTAGACCTGGTAGTTGCCTGAATAATCTACTCGAGCCAGGAAACAACAAACAAATTCCCAAACCATGCCCTTTCCCTCACTGATGACATTAAAATAATGAGAATTTTAATTTATTATTGTTAATTAGCCTTAGACCTTAGTTCAATTCTTCAATTGTTTGTTGAGGTAGCTAATTCTAGTATTTTTTTTTGTTCTGTTGGGATTATAGGTCTTTCAAAAAGTAGAAGTAACCAAACCGGCAACAAGTCCTTCCGCATTAGCTGAGATTTACGTTATAGCTCAAAGTACAAAGCCGCTGCGAAATTGATCTACAACTTTTGATGTCAAGTACCTATTCCAAGGTGCCATAGAAAGACCCTAGGTAATTTATCCCTTAATTTCGCCCTGTCCTTTTTAAAAAAGGTTACTGCCTTGAGGATTGAGGTCTGGTACAGGACCCGTGAAGATTGGTCATTTTTACATACTATTTGAGTAGAATTTACTTTTGAAACCTTTTATGATTTGTTTTTATATATTATCAAGTGTTGTACTTGAAAGTTGAATCCAATAAATTCGACGACCCATTGAGTAACTTGTGAAATTTTCTTCTGAGAGATAGGAGGAAGACAAACCTACTCTTTAGAAAGTGGGGTCAGAAGCGCCACGTGAGTACCTTGGTACTGTCAATGCAATTCCATTTGAATTAACTACAGACAAGATATCTTCTATCTTCCATCTTTTTTGGGTGTTTTATTGCTAAAGCCAGATTCTTTCTAATTTGTCTTTTTTCCATGCTTTGACACAACTTTGTTGGCTTCTATCAGGTGAAATCACTATGTGAATTCTGGATAAGAAAAGCTTCAAGCATCTCTTGAAGTATGGAATTTCTAATAGCAACTGTCCGCTTGTATCTACAGCATGAATAATTAATATTAGTATCTTTTTAATCTTTGCAAGTGCTGCTTGTACTAATAGCTGGTGGTGCTGCTGCAGATGCCTCTAAAGCTTTTGTGCAAGTAAGGATTTTGTGGGATGAAGGAACTGTACATGTACTTTAGAGGTCAATTGATGACTGCAATAATACAATTTGTTATCTGGAACTACTTAAAGTTTGAATATATTATTGTATTACGACAGGAAACATATAAATTTCACTTAGGTGTATTGGGGATAGCATAAATATGGTTTATGATTGAGCGTTTGCCAAGCAGTTATGGTAAGTTTCTTTTCAATTTGAGCCATTTGGTTGGCCACAGAGCTTCGTTTAAGTTGTATGTTCTACCTAATTTGACAACGCCTTCAATATTGCTATCACCCTTATCGTTTGATTTTTTTATGTTTCAGATTGTTGGAAGGCGCAAATTCATTTTCAACTGGACATGGGGTAACCCCTTTTCTCTGTACTTGTGTAGCGGCCTTTCGTTATGTTTATATATATTTTTGAACTTCATCTTTCCTTATTTGGTGGTTGAAGTGGTTCATAATTTTAGGCTATATGCCACTGTGACGATCTCCGGAACAGATATTGAAGGTCAGTAAGCATAAATTTTCTTCTATATTCACTATTCAGTGATGAATATAATAAATATCACATGTTGAATGAAATCTCGATTAATTTGTCTTTCTTAATCAACCGCTGGCCATGGGTGGTGCAAGAAGTATCTTTAGGGTGAGGTAATTTTTGGGTAAAGGTGGGGCATAAACTTTTAGTTACCTTTGACTAGTTCTTGTTTTCTTTCTGAATTACATGGTGAATACAATAAGTGCCTGAAAATGCCCTACCCTGCCACTATGTAGCTTTGCACCTTGAATGCTGTTAAAAGCTTAAGTGTAGGGATCGTGTGCAAGATTACCTGCAGAGCGAATCAATTTATAAATGGAATCTGGTAGCAGTTGATCCCATGACCTTCGGCTCAAATATTATGTTAGGCAATCAATTCTCTGGAAGCTTAAGCTCGTAGAATAATTATTATTTTGTTATTCGCAATAGTTTCTTGTACTATGTTTTTTTGAACTTCGTTTAATTTTTACTGTGGAAGTTCATAAATCTTTTGTTATGCACCATTTGTGTGTAATGACTGGTGGATCTTCTCTAAATATTAAGCACCCAGTACACTCATTCATATTGTCACTTTTCTTAGCACGACATTTCAGTGCACTCTGGAGACGAGTGATGGTTAGGCCTCCTGGGAGAGAAGATATGTTAGACATAATGAATACGTGGTATCCAAGTCTGGAAATGATTTCAACCAAGCTCCTGGGTTTGCTTTTCTGTTTGTAACTAATATTATTTTTACTTTTTCCTACCCTGCATGTTTTGAGCTTGACACTCGGTGTTTTATCCCGTAGAAATCTTTGAAAGAATCAATAAAATGATGTCTCACCTGCTTGTTGGATCTGTTCCTTCTGGATCATTCACTAGGTTGTCCTTGAGGTATGTGCAATCTCATAATACTATGCTTGAGGTATGTCACTCTTATTGACAAACACAGTGTGAAAATTATGTCATAGTGTCCCACCTGTTGGATAGAAGAATACCGTGAAGTGTTCCGTGTGAGCAGTATCTTGGGATTTCCGAAGCATAGTTTTCGAAAAGCTATGTTGCAACACCTAGTGTGAAGTAGCATCTGAAGAACCTGGCACGTGCAATGTACATCAAGAGATACCCAGTCCTGCTGCAGGGCCCCAAATCCAGTGGAATGACCAGCCTCGTTCACTACCTAACATCTATCACTGGCCATGAGTTCGTGAGAATAAACAATCACGGGCACACTGATCTTCAAGAGTATTTCGGTAGTTATGTCACATATTGACATGGGAGGCTTCGGTTTCTAGAGGGTGTTCTGGTAAAGGCTGTCCGTGATGGTAATTGGATAGTGTTGAATGAATTAAATCTGGCTCCTTCAGATGTCTTAGAGGCTTTAAGTCGGCTTTTGGATGATAACAGGGAGCTATTTATACCTGAATTGCAGGAGACAATACAAGTCCATCCAGATTTCATGTTTTTTGCCACTCAGAATCCGCCTGTACTTTATGGAGGCCGTAAGGTGCTCTCCCGTGCTTTTCGGAGTCAATTTCTTGAGTTGCAAGTTGACGAGACTCTAGAAGACGAACTAACCACTATTCTAGCGTAGAAGTGCAATATTTCAGAAAGTTATGCCACAAAGATGGTAGAGGTCATGAAGGAGCTCCAACTGCACAGGCAGAATAGCAGGGTGTTTGCCGGTAAGCAAGTGTTCATCACTCCTAGGGATTTGTTCAGATGGGCCAACCGATACATCGCTTTTGGTAAGTCACCTAAGGATCTTGCAAAGGATGGGTATCTTCTGCTTGTTGAGAGGTTGCGTAATGGAAATGAGAAACTTGTTGTTTACGAGGCACTGAAACATAAAAGAGATGCAAGCATTTAATATAAATTTGAATAGAATTGCTGCCTACATGAACTGCAATTATACCAGTAATATGGACAACTGGGAATTGGGATTTTGGATTTAATGAAAATAAAAAGAAATGGAGCAGCAGATTTTCTTAGGGTGAGGATAAGTAAGATAACACCAATCTTAGGTTAAGTACAGAACTTAACTATAAAAAATGAGTACTGGCTGAACATCCACACATCACCCTCATTAAGCTGTGAACAGTATCATCAATAAAATCCTGCACTGCATTTTCTGTGGGCCTTGGAATAGCATTTTGGTACATTATGCTTAATCAGTTAATGAACTGCTTTTGACAACTCAGGAATCAGGTCATGGAACATCTCCTGATCTTGCTGGGGATCCAAGAGTGCAGGAGAACTTTGGGAAGTTAGTGTCTATGTGCTATATGCTATCTAAATTGTCTATGGGAAGTTGGTGTCTATGTGCTATATGCTATCTAAATTGTCTATGGGAAGTTAGTGTCTATGTGCTATCTAACTTTGGGAAGTTAGTGTCTATGGGCTATCTAATTGTTTGTTTAAAGCGTCTTTTTTTAAACATAAATAAAGAATGGTGCATGTCTACTTTTTGAAAATGTTTCTGTTTTTGTTCGTACCTTTTGGCATTTTCATTGTTCTACCTAATTATCTTAAAGTGTGAGAATAAATCATTTTTCTTAAGGACTCCAATGAGACTTAAAATGACAGTTATCTCTTTTCAGTTTTCTAGGTTAATTTGGGTTGGCTTGATTTTGGATCGTGTTTGGTTCAGATTTGGTAATTGTTGGTTTCTGCTTTGGTTTTGTGTTGTTTTGTTTGTTCATTTGTTTTTGTCAATTTTGGTTCAGTCAAGTTTTAATTTGTTGGTTTTGGTTTCAGGTTATTGTCATGGAAGCACACTAGGAGTGGAGTTTTTTGTGGTTTGTTATTTGTGAGGTTTGGTTGTTCTAGGTTCAGGTATACTCGTTTTCTGTTCTTGTGGTAGATTTGTTTGGGTTACAGGCCTGATGGTTTCTGATATGTTAGATCAGTTGGGGTTCATCTTTTGGTGTCTTACCTGGCATTGTGTGGTGTGTTTATTTGGGTGTGTCAGGTGAAGTTTGTTGCTGACTTATCAAAATTAGTCAGGCCGTGTTGAATTTGGGAAGTTTCTCCTGTTGTGGGTAAATTTTGGGTGCACTAGTTTTACTAATCTGGTATCATTGGAATATGATGCTAGGGACCGTCTTTTGCAGCTAGTAATGCCTTTGCATTATTTTGATTAAGATTGTTGAGACAATGTTGTTCATTTGGGTGTTTTTTTGCTTCCTAGTGTCCCTGGGGTATAATTTTGGACATGGATTATGGCAAGGAGGAGATATCTGTAGCACTAAAGAATATGTTCACTGAGATTTGGGTTCCCACCGGTCACTGACAGTGATGAACTCCAACTCCAGTCAATTGTTGTTGATAGGTATTTCATTATTCTTCTATGGGTGCTTGTTTGTTATGATTAGACTATTTCTTTTGGTGCAGCGGACCTTGAATTTTTTGAGTATTGTTAAGGTTCCTTCAAGAAGACAAGAAGGCAAAATTTTCTGAAAGAATAAAATTGGCACCTGTATTTACCTCGAGTACTACAACATATAATAGTTCCTCCAGTCTCATAGTGGTATCCTACTAGCAGGTAATTGTGTCCATACCTGATTACATGTACATATACTGCCTTATGCAACAAGGAACTCCTTTGCCAATATGTGAAGGTGGTTGTACCCGGTAGAACAATAGGAGGATCCTTGTTATTGTGTCCCTCTGACCCCAGTCTGACCCCGTTACAGTCTGACCCCAGTATGTGTTGAAAGTTGGAACTGCTGTTGGTGTTGGCTACTAAGTTACTAATATGTCTTATTTTTTATATGTGTTTTCCTTTGTTTCCTTATTCTGAATTTACTCATTTTATGCAGATTCAATAAACATGCACTTTCCTTGCACAATGTGTTGTAAACTTCTGGAAGGTATGTGCATTGGATGTAATCAAATAACTTGTCAATGCCTGTGATTTTTGTTTATATAAAGGGTTTCTTTACCTCTGGCATTTATTACTTTCCAAATGCCACTTGCTGGATTCGAATCTTGTGCTCTTGGAGGGTAGAAACCGTGAACTCATTAAAGCCATCCTAGTTAGCTACCACTTGAGCTATTAGGCCATTTGCATCATTACCTGTGATTATTTTAAGGGGCTTTTCTGTGAACAAAATTTTTTTGTGAATGAAAATAATTGGATATGGGTCTCTTCTCCACCTCATTAGTTCCTAACTGAGCTTGAGAAAAATTGTCCCCAACTTAATTGTATTTTCCCCAAACTTATACACACATTTGGGTGATTCCCAAGGGTTGTGTACCCAACCCAATTGGGAAATGTGAACAGCTGAAAACTTCATACAATCTATTAGGTTATTTTACCCACATTTTTCCTTGGCCAAGTGACCAACTGAACAGGGCTAAATTTCTCATCTTCTATGTACTGGTGTTATAAGGAAAAAGCAAAAACAGAACAACCTGATAAGGATGAAATAGCTTGTGTTGGGGAATTTTTATTACATGTCCTGGTATGAAATGTATAATATTTGTTGCTTGAGCTAATTATGGATGCAAAGTAAATACATAATTCCCCAGAGTTGAAACTCACTGTTGAGTAGCTCCTATTGAACCTGAGGGACTACCTCTTTTACGCATTTATAAGAACTTTTAACATCTATTTATTTTTCCCATTTTCTTGGCAGTGATTCAATGAACTGCAAGCTAGCAGAACACTTTCAGTCAGAGATCTAGTGTCTTGGATAACATTTATTGATATTGATGCAGAGAAGCTTGTTCCTGAGTCTGCTTTAATTCATGTTTTACTGGATGGCCTTACTTTGGGTATTTATCTTGCTTTACAAATTTGAATCACTTCCTAATGTATATTTTGTGCTTTAACATTTATTCCTAAAGGCTATGAACTTCTAACATATATTTAGTGATCATTTACTTTAATAGGTGAGTTTGCTTGTAAGACTGAAGGCTATGAACTTCTGGCTACGACAACTAAGAAAATATGTATTGTGGGTTTTTTGTGCCATGCAACTTCGAAAACCTGGTTTGTGTAGAACTTCCTCTCTCTGTATTTCTCAGAACATATGACTGTATGAATTATGTTGAGTTCTTTGTTGCAGTTTTGCTGGAAGGGAGCCATGGGGTTGGGAAAACTAGCCTGATCATTGCAATTGGTGGGTTTTCTGGACATGAAGTGGTTCGAATTGATCTGTCTGAGCAGGTTTGAATCTCTCAGCTCTTTTATAATTCTCTTTGTTATTGGAGTAGAGACCTGAGCCATGCAAGGACATGCAATATTTTTAAATTATGATCTCTGTCGAAGTAGTATGAAATGCTCATTATGTGTTTGTCCATGAAACCCTGAATGGTTACATCAAGTTTTTTGGCAATCTACCTTGAAGTTCTTAATGATCTTTAACTTGTGTTGCGACATTTTTTTCACTAGATGAACATGATGGATCTTCTAGGCTCTGACTTGCCTGTTCAAGGTGAAAATGGAATAGAGTTCTCATGGTCTAATGGTATCCTGCTTAAGGTTGAGTCATTTTCTTATCTTTGCAATGACAATTATTCCTCTCAATTACTTAAAACGAATATAATCCGTTTCAACTTTCTGATGATCTAGGCTCTTAAAGATGGTAGCTGGGTCTTGGTAGATGAGCTAAATTTAGCTCCTCAATTTGTCTTAAGAGGTATGCTTCTCGCTATTTATTATTAAATGGTTTTTGTTTATTTGTTTTGAGAGGTATGTACGAAGTGAACTGTTGCATCAGAAGGTTAAGTTTGAATGGGTTGTCAGTGTCAAGGCCATAGAGCATGGGGAATGGGTTGTGCTGGACAGTGCAAATCTCAGCAATCCTATGGTTAGGGTATCAAATCCAAAGATCACATATGGAAACTCTTTTTTTGTGGGAGCTTATTTTAACAATAAGTGCAAGAGGGACGTGGATAATGTGTTTTTGTTGTGATTGTTGTGATGGCAAACATATGCTATAATTTGATCAGGTCAGCCCAGTCAAAATTTTGACAATCTGGAATCAGCTTAACGTTTTTGTGTGTGGGTGTTGGGGGGGGGGGTTCCATTTGATCCAATATAGGAACTGTTATATTTTAGTTGTATGGATGCCTTTCTGGTACTGCATGTACCGTGAAAATGGTGATGGATATACTTAATTTTCCTTTCTTTGTTTCAAACATATGGAAACTCTATATCAAATTGTTGTGATGTTCTATTTCGATTATTTGGATGAACAAAACAATCCCTTTGTTTTCAAACATATGGAAACTCTATATCAAATTTTTTATGCATGCATTCACATGCGCTCACAATGGTATCGAATGCATGCAATTACGGGCTTTCTATCCTCACATATCCCTGTTTATGCCTAAGTACGAAACTGGAAGTCTGATTGCAGGCATTCATATCATGCACTCAGAAACTGCCAGTTCCGTACTTGGGGCGAAAATAGGGACATTTGACATGAAGTAGGATGTGAATGCTCTGAAGTTCAGATATTGTTGTGAATGCATGCCTTCAGAAAATACACAAAGATTGTCTAAGATTTGAAAATCCCCGTTATTCATTTTCAAACAAGGATAGATAAAAAAAGTTTTCCAATTGAGTACGATGTAACTGATTTCTGTTTATATTTTACCACTTGGTACTTGATCGAATAAACTCTTTAGCAGAACCAGTGGCTCCATTGTAATTAATGAATGCGGGCTTGTTGAAGGGGAGCCACCGACCCTTCGTGCCCATTCATGATTTTGAATGTTTCTCACAGTAAACCCTCAATATTTTACCACTTTTTTATCTATCCTTGTTTGAAGTCTCTAGAGCCGTGCAAAACTAAAATCTTCTTGTCAGAGAAAGAGAGATATCAGTCAATGACCAAATTCAAAATCACGAGGTTAGTCTCAAGGTTGATATGGCCAGACTCTTAGAATCATCTGAAATAACGAGGTTAATCTCTGAGATTTGGGTTCCACCAGTCACTGACTGTGATGAACTCCAGTCCATTGCTGCCGATAGGTATTTCATTATTCTTCTTTGAGTGCTTGTTTGTCATGATTAGACTATTAATTTGGTGCAGCGGATCTTGAACTTTTTGAGTATTGTTTAGGTTGCTTCAAGAAGACAAGAAGGCAAAATCTTCTGAAAGAATAAAATTGGCACCTGTATTACCTGAGTACTACAACATATAATAGTTCCTCCAGTCTCATAGTGGTATCCTACTGGCTGGTAATTGTGTCCATACCACCTGTTACTGGCTTTTGCAACAAGGAACTCCTTTGCCAACATATAATAGTTTTGGAATCGATCCATTCTGTATTTCCGAAGGTTATGTAACTAGGGACTTTTTTCATTAATCACCAATTATGGTACGCTATGTACATTTTCTCTGTGATTTCAGTATCGTACGATTCACGATACGAATCATACGATACGATACGAGACGTGTCTGAACCATACCGATACGAATCGTTGCTTTGCATCGGACGATGATTGAATTGCTAGAATCGTTGCGATTCCTCTGTGCGAGTCACGATTCGATACGAATTGTACGAGTCAGCGAGTCGTTGTTGGCCAATGATATTTCGCGTCGATTTCCCTACTGATTAAAAACTTGCTCCAATTCCTTCGCTCGCTTCGCCTTCCTTCTGCAATTCACGAGACAGAGAGGTTAAGACTTGAGAAACTAACGACATTATAAGTTTATAACTGCATCGACTCCCTTCTGCAAGTCTGCATCGCCTCCCTGCAGGAAGCACTACAGGAGAGTCTCCAGGTTAGTTCATCTCTACCCTTGCTAGTTGCCTGCCTTCATAATCTCTGTGTATTTTTGGCTGGTTTTTCCTGTGTTTTTTTGTTTCAATCATTTAGTTGCTAATTGCCAGTTGTCTGTCTCCATAACCAGTGATAATGGTAATTACATGAGTTAGTCTTTGCTATGCTTCTGTGAACCTGCTGGTACAAAATTTTCGCAAATAACATTCGCTCCACCAAACTGCTGAAGTACAGTAGTATAGTAATAGTACTATTAGTAAGTAACTAAGTATACCATTAACCCCACTCCAACCTAGGACCAATGTTTTGAGATTATTTAAATTTGATCGATATAGTTAATCTGTGAATTGGCAATTGCCAGTTAGGAATGTTGTAATTTGAATCTTTAGTGTTTTTTTACTAGCGATCATTTATTTATTTTTCATCTTGTACTCTTAAATGGTGGGAAGGAAGGGAACATCGCGGAAGGATGCTTGTTTTTTTTACTAGACTCTAGACGTTTAGTCATGAAGTAACTTATTTTGTTAGTGTTTAATGATAAATAGCATGCGAGTAATATTTGACGCTATACAATATGCTATAATTTGCTTTTGGAACCTTTTTTTAATGAAATTTTTGCGTAGCTAGTTTTATTACTTGATTTTGAGAATAATTTAGTGTATCTTAAACGATTCGATACGATTGACGATACACGATTAGATACGAAAAGCTATGATACACGATTAGCTAGTTTTATTACTTGATTTTGGGAATCGTTAGTATGATTTTGTTTTGCTGCTTTATGTGTCGTGGATTTATACAATTTTGTTATATTTTGCTTGTTAATGCTATGTGCTACTGTTTTTATTTTCTATATATATTTTTTAAATTGGAATTGATCATTTACTTTAATAGGTGGGTTTGCTTGTAAGGCTGAAGGCTATGAACTTACGTCTCCGACAACTAAGAGGAATGTATCGTGGGTTTTGTGTGCCATGCAACTTCGAAAAACTTGTTTGTCTAGAACTTCCTCTCTCTGTATTTCTCAGAACATGAATGTATGAATTATGTTGAGTTCTTTGTTGCAGTTTTGCTGGAAGGGAGCCCTGGGGTTTGGGAAAAACTAGCCTGATTGTTGCACTTGGTGGGTTTTCTGGACATGGAGTGGTTCCAATTAATCTGTCTGAGCAGGTTTGAATCTCTCAGCTCTTTTATAATTCTCTTTATTATATTTGCTCTTTGCTTCCAATACACTTTCATGCTATTGGAGTAGAAACCTGAGCCAGACAATGACATGCAGTATTTTTAAATGATGATCAGACTGTCGAAGTTGTATGAAATGGCCATTATGTGTTTGTCCATGAAACTCTGTATGGTTACATTAATGTTTTTTGCCATCTACCTCGGAGTTCTTAATGATCTTTAACTTGTGCTGCGACCTTTTTTCACTAGATGGACATGATGGATCTTCTATGCTCTGACTTTCTTGTTCAAGATGAAAATGGAATAGAGTTCTCATGGTCTGATGGTATCCTGCTTAAGATTGAGTCATTCTTTTTTTCTTTGCAATGGCAATTATACCTCTCAATTAATTAAAACAGAGTATAATTCGTGTCAACTTTCTGATGATCGAGGCTCTTAAAGATTGTAGCTGTGTCTTGCTAGATGAAGCTAAATTTAGCTCCTAAATCTGTCTTAGAGGTATGCTTCCCACTATTTATTATTGAATGGTTTTTGTTTATTTGTTCTGAGAGGTATGCAGTGAAGCGAACTTTTGCATCAAAAGGTTAAGTTTGAATGTGTTGTCAGTGACTTGGTCAAGGCCATTGAGCATTGGAAATGGGTTGTGCTGGACAATGCAAATCTCTGCAATCCTATGGTTAGTATCAATTTCAAAGATCATATTTGGAAACTTTCTTTTTTTTTGCTGGGAGCTTATTTTAACAATAAACGCAACAGGGACGTGGACAATTTGTGTTTTTGCCGTGATTGTTGTGATGACAAACATATGCTATAATTTGGTCAGGTCAGTCCAATCAAAATTTGACAATATGGAATCAGCTTAACACTTTTTGGGGGGAAGGGGGTCTCAATTTGATCCAATATAGGAACTGTTAGTTGGCATGCAACTCCATTTATATGTCTCAATGTTCGCAAAACTTGAAAATTGTGGATGGGGTTCAGCTGAAGAAAATGTTTCTTACGAACTTATTCACACAGAAGATCATTTTGGAATCGATCCATTCTGTATTTCTGAAGGTTATCTAACTAGGGACTTTTTCACTAATCACCAATTATGTTATGCTATGTACATTTTCTTGCTTCATGCTGCCTCAATGATGTTTGTTTTGGGAATCGTTAGTACGATTTTGTTTTGCTGCTTTCTGTGTTTGTGTATTTATACAATTGTGGTGGACTTTGCTTGTTACTGCTTCGTGCTACTGCTCTATTTTCTATATGTATATTTGTTAAACTGGAATTGATCATTTACTTTAATAGGCGAGTTTGCTTGTAAGGCTGAAGGCTATTAACTTTTGGCTCCGACAATTAAGAGGAATGTATTGTGGTTTAGTGTGCCATGCAACTTCAAAAAACTTGTTTGTCTAGAACTTCCTCTCTGTATTTCTCAGAACATGAATGTATGATTTACGTTGAGTTCTTTGTTACAATTTTGTTGGAAGGGAGCCTTGGGATTGAGAAAACTAGCCTGATTGTTGCACTTGGTAGGTTTTCTGGACATGAAGTGGTTCGAAATAATCTTTCTGAGCAAGTTTGAATCTCTCAACTCTTTTATAGTTCTCTTTGTTATATTTATTCTTTGCTTCCAATACACTTTCATGTTATTGGAGTAAAGACCTGAGCCAGGCAAGGACATGCAGTATTTTTAAATGATGATCAGGCTGTCGAAATTGTATGAAATGGACATTATGTGTTTGTCCATGAAACCCTGTATGGTTACATTAAGGTTTTTGGCAATCTACCTCGGAGTTCTTAATGATCTTTAACTTGTGCTTTTTTTCACTAGATGGACATGATGGATCTTCTATGCTCTGACTTGCCTGTTCAAGGTGAAAATGGAATAGAGTTCTCATGGTTTGATGGTATCCTGCTTAAGGTTGAGTCATTCTTTTTTTCTTTCAATGGCAGTTATTCCTCTAAATTACTTAAAACGAGTATAATTCGCTTCAACTTTCTGATGATCTAGGCTCTTAAAGATGGTAGCTGGGTCTTGCTAGATGAAGCTAAATTTAGCTCCTCAATATTTCTTAGAGGTATGCTTCCCACAATTTGTTATTAAATGTTTTTTTTTGTTTTGAGAGGTATGCAGCGAAGCGAACTGTTGCATCAGAAGGTTAAGTTTGAATAGGTTGTCAGTGACCTGGTCAAGGCCATAGAGCATGGGGAATGGGTTGTGCTGGACAATGCAAATCTCTGTAATCCTATGGTTAGTTTCAAATTCAAAGATCACATTTGGAAACTCTTTTTTTGCTGGGAGCTTATTTTAACAATAAGTGCAACATGGACGTGGACAATCTGCGTTTTTTGTTGTGATTGTTGTGATGGCAAACATATGTTATAATTTGGTCAGGTCACCCCAATCAAAATTTGACAATCTGGAATCAGCTTATCATTGGGGGAAAGGGGAGAGGGGGTCTGAATTTGATCCAATATAGGAACTGTTATATTTTAGTTAATGCATCTCTGGTACTGGATGTACCTTGAATATGGTGATGGATATACTTAATTTTCCTTTCCTTGTTTTTTCTTTTCTTTTCAGTGACCTCATCATCTCTATGACAGAATTTCTTTTGTTCTATTTCAATTATTTGGATGAACAAAACAATCCCTTTGTTTCCAACCTTTGGAAACTCTATATCTATTTTTTATGCATGACATTCACATGCATTCAATGGTATCAAATGCATGCAATTACGGGCTTCCTATCCTCACATATCCCTGTTTATGCCTAAGTATGAAACTGGAAGTCTCTGATTGCATGCATTCATATCATGCACTCATAAACTGCCAGTTTCGTACATTTGACATGAAGTAGGATGTTGAATGCTCTGTAGTTTATATATTGGGCTGTGAATGCATGCCTTCAGAAAATACACACAGAGTTATCTACGATTTGAAAACCCGAATATTCGTCGTTATTCATTTCCAAACAAGGATAGACAAAAAAGTTTGCCGATCGAGTATGATGTAACTGATTTTTGTTTATATTTTACCACTTGGTACTTGATCGAATAAACTCTTTAGCACAACCTGATGGTGACGCAGCGAATGAAAAGGGTCAGTTCTCAACCAGAGAAGAAACGTGAAAAGACACTAGTTGGTTTTTTTCTTAATTTTTGAAATGATTCTCAAAGATACATCCAACTCATTTGTAAAGCGTTGATTCAGAGTTTAAAACTAACAAAAGAAACAAGATAACTGACTAGAAATAAAAATATAACTGCTAAAGTGACAACCCTTCACTTCTTTCTTCCAGTGGAAATTATAGCAATCTGCTCTCTATCAGTCTCTCCCACCAGAAAGAAACTTGACCTCGAGTTTTCTGGGTATAATGGCTCATCATCTGGGAATACCAGGTAGATATCTGTTACATTAAATGTTTTAGATATACCCATGTCAGCCGGTAGTTCCACCACATAGGCATTATTATTGGTCTTCTTCTCAATCCTGTAGGGTCCGTATTTCTTAGGTTGTAACTTGTTGTACTTTCCTACTGGAAACCTTTCCTTTCTCAAGAATACCATTATTTGATCACCAACAACAAATAATTTCTCCTTGCGATGTTTATCAGCTCTTGCCTTATACTTGGCATTAGATCCCTCAATTTTCTCCTTCACTTCAGCGATCACTGTGCGCCATTGTTCAGCCATATGTTTGGCAGCAACACTGGCATAGGAAGCTCGTGGCAACCTCACCAAGTCAATAGCATGATCTGGTGCCTTAGTGTTCACAACTGAGAAGGGTGACTTGCCTGTAGACCTGTGCACCGCGTTGTTGTACGCAAACTCGGCTTGTGCTAATGCCACGTCCCACTGCTTTGGTTTGTCCCCACATATACAACGAATTAGGTTGCCTAGGGTTCTGTTGGTGACCTATGTTTGACCGTCAGTTTGTGGGTGCGCAGTGGTACTGTAGTTGAGAGAGGAATCAAACATTCGCCACAAGGTTCTCCAAAAATGGCCGAGGAATTTGCTGTCTCGGTCTGAGGTAATTGACTTAGGTACACCATGCAAACACACCACCTCCTTGAAAAATAGCTTAGCTATTCCTTGTGCATCAGCCACCTTCCTACATGGGATGAAATGTGCCATCTTTGAAAACCTGTCAATCACAACAAAAACAGAATCCATTCCCCTTTGAGTGCGTGGCAATCCATGCACAAAGTCCACGGACAGATCCTCCCAAATGTTGCCAGCAACTCCTGTAATCCGGTAGATTAGGAAGGCTTGCCCCCGGTATCAAATCTATGTGGTGCTGAATGACACGCATTTGAGGTAGTCCGTCAGGCAAGTCCTCAGGAATAACCTCACTAAACTCCTCCAACAAAGGTTTAACAACTTCCGGCATCCTTGTCTGTGGATCCTCGCTCAAAGGTAGGATATGCTTCACAATCAGTGCATGAACCACATTAGAATCCTTCACTGCTGCCTCCAACTCCTTCTGTGAATTCATGAGTGTGATGTGTGATTGTCCCTTCACTTTAGGAGTGTTAGAATGTCTGTTTACTCTCAAAGGCAGCAAGGTAAACTTCACTCCCCCCTTCTCTAACTTGTACACATTGTCTCTACCTGTGTGTTGTGCATTAATATCAAATTGCCATGGCCTGCCAAACAGCAAATGACACGCATCCATGTCCACCACATCACAGTACACCTCATCTCTATACTTCCCGAAAGAAAAAGCTACCTTACAACGTTCAGTCACCTTAATCTTTTCTGCAGCTTTGATCCACCCAATAGAGTAAGGATTTGGATGCTTTTCCACCGACAATTGCAGTGATTTCACCACGCCTCTGCCAATTATATTCTCACAGCTTCCACTGTCTATGATCAAATCAAACACACAACCATTGATGGTGCATCTGGTACGGAAAATTTGATGGCGCTGAGTAGCATCCTCCTGTTTAGAGCTCAACATCAACCTTCTAATTACAAAATTAGGCTTGTCATCTTCGACACCATCATCAAACTCACTTGCCTCGTCCCCATCAGGTTCACATACCTCCTCCTCTACTTCTTTTTCCATGATATTTACACTTTTCCTAGTGGGACATTCATTAGATCGATGACCCAACTGTTGACATCGGTAACACTTCAATGATTTAACTTATGGGTTGTTTGGTTTCTGTTGTTCAGTTGTGTCTAGTGACTTCTTCCCTGTTGCCTTGTTCTCTTTCCCCACCTTCTGCACCTCTGAATTTGCTTTACCCCTTTCCATAAGAGTTTTTAGGAGTATTGTCAGCAACAATTCCACGTCTGTTTGAATCCCATCGGTTACCTCTCTCCTGCCATATCAACTCTGCTTCATGGCCATGTTCTTTGCTTCATTCAGATTATATAAAACCTGAACTCAAATTTTTTCTCGAATTTGTGGTTTCAGCCCCTCTAATACTGTGCAACCTGCTGGCCTTCACTCTCACGCAAGTCATTTCTTTCAGCCAACCGCATGAATTCAGCGGTATAGTCATGAACAGACCTTTGCCCCTGGTGACACCTTTGGTATTGTTGAAAGAGGATCTGTTCGTAATCTGGAGGAATGAAGTCCTTCTGCAGCAACTGTTTCATTCTATATCAAGTTCGAAAAGGTGGCCTTCCTTCACGGTACCTTCTATTCTGTAATCTCTCCCACCAGGCAGAGGCTCCCCCTTTCAGCCTACAAGCCACCGATTTCACCCTTTTCTCCTCAGGAATCTCCATATACTCAAAGAATCGATCAACCTCAGCAAGCCAATCAATGAAATCCTCAATATTCAAACCCCCATTGTAACTAGGAATATCCACCCTTAACTTGAAATCATAATTATCCCTTTCATATCGGTTGCCTTGATTTCTGCCACGACCACCATCTTGCCTAGCGGCTCGATAAAGGTCCAGCCAGTCTTCCTCTTGTTCATCTTCTTCTGAGTCACCCCCTTGAATGGAGTTGCCTCGATTGTTGTCAAAATTTATTCTGCGAAAGAAGTCGCCTCGAGCATCGTCACCTCTTGGCCAATCCCTTCCTTCCGCCCTATCTCTGTTAGGGTTAACTGCCATGGCGTCAAGCCGTGTGATAATACCTTTTAGGCACTGTTGCAGTCCCTGGACGCTCTGTTCTAGAGCCGTAACCGCCACCCTCTGAGCCTGAACCTCGGCTCGGAGGTTTTCCATGCCCCAATCTCCGTCGGAGGCATGAGTGCTCTTCCCTGCCATCAGATCAGAAATGGAGGCCTCGCGCTCTATCAGATGGCTCCATTGTAATCAACGATGTGGGCTTGTTGAAGGGGAGCCACCGACCCTCCGTGCCCATTCACGATTTCGGATGTTTCTCACAGTAAACCCTCAATATGGTGAGGTCTCTAGATCCGTGCGGAACAAAATCTTGTTGTCAGAGAAAGAGAGATCATCAGTCAATGACCAAATTCAAAATCACGAGGTTAATCTCAAGGTTGATATGGCCAGACTCTTAGTATCATCTGGAATTGCTAGATGGGAGTTGGTTTCTGCTATGACTGAAGCGCACATGTTTGCAAAGTGACTGGGTCACACATTGGCATACATATCTCTCTCCTTGAGCTCACATGCTGGGTGGAACTGTTCCAGCAATTGCTCCTGTAAGGAAACCAACTTGTGTGGAGCCTTCAACTCGTGATGTTTTCGCTCGACGGTAGCTTTTCTCCTTCTGCCTCTCTGTGCCGCTTCCTTCCGACCCCAAACTCTCATCTCTTCACCAAGTTGCATCAGCTCTTCTGAGTTTGCTTCGACGATCTCGTGGATGCGCTGGTGGACCCATTTCTCCTCCCCGAGTATACAATTCCAATCGTCAGTTGCTTTAGACCTGTTTGTGAAAGAATAGCTACCAGAGCTGTTGAGAAGCTAAATGAATCAGTTCATGGAAGTTCTATGTGCTATCTAATTATTGTTAAAGCGTCTTTTTTTAAACAAAAATAAAGAATCATACATGTCTGGTTTTTGAAAATGTTTCTGTTTTTGTATGTATCTTTTGGCATTTTCATTGTTCTACCTAATTATCTTGAAGTGTGAGAATAAATCGTTTTTCTAAGGACCCAAATGAGACTTAGAAATGACAGTTATCTCTTTTTCAGTTTTTCTAAGGTCAATTTGGGTTGGCTTGATTTTGGATATTGTTTGGTTCAGATTGGTAGTAGTTGGTTTCTGCTTTGGTTTTGTGTTGTTTTGGTTTGTTCATTTGTTTCAATTTTGGTTCAGTCAAGTTTCAGTTTGTTGGTCTTGGTTTCAATTTGTTCATTTGTTTCAATTTTGGTTCAGTCCATTTTGTTATTTGTGAGGTTTGGTTGGTCTAAGTTCAGGTCTACTCGTTTTCTCTTCTTGTGTTAGATTTGTTTGGGTTACAGGCCTGATGGTTTCTGATATTTTAGATCAGTTGGGGTTTCATCTTTTGGTTTTTTGCCTGTATTGTTTGTGGTGTGTTTATTTGGGTGTGTCAGGTGAAGTTTATTGCTGACTTATCAAAATTAGTCAGGCTGTGATAAATTTGGAAAGTTTCTCCTGTTGTGGTTAAATTTTGAGTGCACTAGTTTTACAAATCTGGTATCACTGGAATATGACGTTAGGAACTGTCTTTTGCAGCTAGTAATGCCTTAGCATTATTTTGATTAGACAATGTTGTTCATTTGGGTGCTCTTTTGCTTCCTAGTGTCCGGGGTAGAATTGTGGATGTTTCTTTAATAATCTATTTATGCTCTAAGGTACTTATGCCATGTTTATTGTGTTTTGAAGTCACTGGCTGAGAAAGGCAGTTCAGTTCTCGAGAAGATAACAGCACATAAAAATTTCTTCGTCCTTGCAACGATGAATCCTCGTGGGGATTATGGCAAGGAGTTATCTTCGACACTGAGGAATAGGTTCGCTGAGATTTGGGTTCCACCAGTCACTGACAGGGATGAACTCCACTCCAGTCAATTGTTGTTGATAGGTATTTCATTGTTCTTCTATGGGTGTTTGTTTGCCATGATTAGACTATTTCTTTTGGTGCTGCGCACCTTGAACTTTCGAGTATTGTTAAGGTTGCTTCAAGAAGACAAGAGGGCAAAATCTTCTGAAAGAATAAAATTGGCACTTGTATTTACCTGAGTACTACAACATATAATAGTTCCCCCAGTCTCATAGTGGTATCCTACTAGCGGGTAATTGTGTCCATACCTGATTACCTGTACATATACTGTCTTATGCAACAAGGAACTCCTTTGCCAATATGTGAAGGTGGTTGTACCAGGTAGAATAATAGGAGGATCCTTGTTATTGTGTCCCTCTGACACTGTTACACTCGACCCCAGTGTGTGTTGAAAGTTGGAACTGTTGTTGGTGTAGGCTACTAAGTTACTGACATGTCTTACATCTTATATGTGTTTTCCTTTGTTTCTTATTCTGAATTTACTCCTTGTACGTAGATTCAATAAACTTGTCAGTACCTGTGATGTAAACTTGCACAATGTGTTGTAAACTTCTGGAAGGTATGTGCATTGGATTTTATCCATTAACTTGTCAGTACCTGTGATTTTTGTTTATTTAAAGGGTTCCTTTACCCCTGACATTTATTACTTTTCACATGCCACTTGCTGGTAAGTTTTCTCATGGTTCTCACCACTCTCATGACACCTCCAAAATTATCCTTTGTCTATAATCGAGTCTGGTGCTCATGGAGGTTTGGACTCGTGACCTCGTTGAAGTCATCCTAGTTAGCTATCACTTGAGCTATTAGGCCATTTGCATCACCTGATTATTTTAAGGGGTTTTTCTGTGAACAAATTTTTTTGTGAATGAAAATAATTGGGTATGGGTCTCTTCTCCACCTCATTTGTTCCCAACTGAGCTTGGGAAAAATTGTCCCCAACTTAATTGCATTTTCCCTAACTCAAAAGGTAAGCTGGCATGCAACTCTATTTGAAGAGAGACTAGAGAAGGCCTTATCAGAGGAAAATATCAATTCTCGGAGGATATGTTCTATGGACATCCCACTAGAATTTACTGATGAAGGGGAGGAAAGTGACACGGCTGCGTCTTAGGAAGGGAAGTTTAGTTTACTCTTGAATTCTGACATTGAGCCATCATTTTGAAAATGGTTTGACATGCCATTATTTGGTGATATATAGCTTTCTTTTTGTAGCTAACAAGCATTAATCTAATATATTAACTTGGTGCTGTAAATGTTACATGTCCCAAGTCCGGAAAGGAGGGTTATGATAGGTGTTATTGTTGTTGTTGTTGTTCTACACAATTTTGATGATTCTCAAGGGTTGTGTACCCAACCCAGTTGGTGAAAGTGAATTGCTGAACACTTCATGGGTACAATCTATTAGGTTATTTTACCCACATTTTATCTTGGGCAAGTGACCAACTGAACAGGGCTAAATTTCTCATCTTCTGTGTACTGGTGTTATAAAGAAAAAGCAAAAAACAGAAGAACCTGATAAGGATGAAATAGCTTGTGACGAGGAATTTTTATTACATGTTCTGATATGAAATGTATAATATTTGTTGCTTGAGCTAATTTTGGATGCAAAGTAAATACATAATTTCCAAGCGTTGAAACTCGCTATTGAGTAGCTCATATTGAACCTAGGGGAGGACTACCTCTTTTACGCATTTATAAGAACTTTTAACATCTTTTTAACTTTTTTCCTTTTTCTTGGCAGTGAATCCAAGCTCCTTTCAGTGACAACTTTTGTTCATTTTTTGAAGGAAAATGGGAAGTTGAGAGAAATAGACGAAGAAATGATGTGTTTGGATTTGAGAAGGGTACATATTTCGAATGGTCACGGTGCATGTTTTTTTGTTGAACTATCTTAATTGTTAAGTATCCAAGTTATGGTGGAACCAGACCATCTGGTTATTGAATAAAGTATGTTATTCTACGACTCCGGATTTATCATGACAAACATGCATCCAGTCATGTGGTTTTGCAGATCGGTGATAGTTGAAACTGACCACATAAAATATTGCACAAATGTATTAAAGAGACTTCTATTAAGTACACTAATAGGACTATTCTAATTGTTATTTTTAGTCATGAACTTTCATTTGGACTATAAAAAAACTGTTTCTTTTGTTAGTATTCTAAGTGATAGACAATACTTTTTAAGACTTATACATGTCAGAAGGTTTGCATGAATATATGTTCATGTTCCACGCCCATAAAAATGCATCTTTGATTTGATCACATAATATGATAGAACTTTGTATTATAATGGTTCTTGACTGAAAAAAATTGTTCTAACATATTTTGAGGCAAATTTAGCATTTTTTGACAGTTCAATGCACAATACATTTATACAATATCAAATGCAACTCACAATGTGAGATATGACTTGAAACATTGATTGGTGCTATTTGTTGATGCAATTGCTGTCGCCATATTTCACTCACAGGTGGAAGAAATTTTGTGGCGACACTTCAATAGAAAAGGCTGGTCTATATTTCGAAGAATGTGAAAAGGGTTCATCTGACTATATTGATGGCATTGCCTAGGTTTGTCTCGCTTAGTTCGTCTTCTCTTTTCTGCTCACGTAAACTGCAATAGAGCATCGAACATGATTTTGTAGAGGAGAATAAACTGACAAGTGGGTCCGTATATTAACAACTTATTTTATGCATATGAATACAAAGGGCAATTCGGGAAATAACAAATTTATCTGAAATACACATTATATTTTATTAATATTTAAATGGTTAAGTGTCTAATTAAGGCAAATTTCAGATTAAGACATGTTTGAAGTGGCATTTTTCAAAGAAGGCAATATATGATTGCAAAATTCTAATTTAGCAACTCTGAGGTGACACAGTTCCAAATCTCCAATAAAGAATCGTTAACATATGAAACATTTAGGAAAGTTTCACTTTTTAGTCTTTCAACTTAGTTTCAACTTTGTAATTTAAAATTAGATCTCTAAATCGTCATTTGCATCAGATTTGAATGAGTGACCAACAGGGTAAGGCCAGTATTCGCATTGGATCCGTTTGACTTTTTAAGTATTATCAGGCCAGATGTCAACGTACTACTAGTTAAATGTTATTATCAAAAGTACAAAAACTAACTAAAAAATGTTGAATAGGTGGGTAACTGTCCCTGCCAAAAAAATGCAAATGCTCTGAGTTTACTTTTTAAAAGAAAACAGACAACAAGTGTATGATAAGAATTGCAAAAATAGGCCTCCCCAAAACTGAGATGGATACAACTTGTAACAGATCAGGTCTACTCGTTTTGGGCTCTTTAATTGACGTTCCATTTGATTGTGCATTTGTGCGGTTGTGCCCATGATTTTTGGTCTAGATTGTCGTCGAACTGAATTAGGCGGTCAATTAGGAATTTGGTCAGAGAAAACCAAGCCAATACTGCTCGCATAACTTCGCTCCCATCTCACGCCATAACTTCATTTCTCATTTCTTCTTTTGCTGATAAATGAAAATGAATAAGCTACCTCCTCTGCCAATTACAAAGCGCTATGTCCTCCGCCTCTTCATCTCCCTCAAGCACATCACTGCTAACGTGACCGACCGCAAGACTGGCCGTGTGGCGGCAAGTGCCTCCTCTGTTGAGAAGTCGATCAAAGACGGGATGGATTGCGGCCGCGCCTGCAACACCAAGGCTGCTGCGGCCATCGGGGAAGTGCTTGCGGTGAGACTCAAGGTTGACGGCCTCCACCAGGAACCTATCTATGCAAATGCTGCCAAGGAGATTGAGAAGAAAGGGTTTAAGAATGAGAGCAAGGTTTGGGCTATTTTCAATGCGTTACGATTCCATGGGGTTAATCTACAAGTAGATTCTGATGACCGAGACCCTCCTCGATAGAACTTAGGTTCTTCAACTGATGGCTTGTTTTAATGTGTTTGATTTGTAGTGGTTTGATGCTCTTTTCAGCATGTCTAGTAGGTGTTTGTTGAAATGCCTTGTAGGATTTTATGTATAGAGGAAAGCCTGGAAAACTGGTTCTCAGTTAATTGTCATCGAAAAGATGAGGTCTAATGCTGTTAACTGTTGGTGACATTTGACTTTGGTGTAAGGTGTTTGATGAAATGCTTTGTAGGTTGAGAAAATAAAATGAGAAATGTTTGGGGTTATCTTACTAGGATCTAGTGTACTTTTGTATTAGATGGGGACTTTGATATGACCAGTTTAACTACCCTTTCTACCAGGAAATACATTTTTTTTCCTTTTCCTACGGGGCTGTAGACCATTTGTTACAACAATATTGCATAAATTAGATATGTTCGATTTGTAATGAATGGATGAGAATGCATTCTAGCCGGCCTTGATCAGCACATTCAATCCACTGCAGCTATCACCTTCTCATCCTTACTATCTACATGGAAGAAAATTAAGGCTACAATTATAACTGACAAAACTGGCCTGTGGGATACAATATGTAAGCTGGCTGCTGGGCTCTTTGGAAAGAGCGCAGTAGGAGACATTTTTCGGTGGATAGGAGGATTGGTACACTGGTACAAGATTCAGCCATGGAGACTAAACAATGGATTTAGTTATACTAATACACTAATTGACACTGTTGGATATTAACTTTGGGGGTGAGGTAGCTTGTTGTTGGGCAATTCGCCCAATAACCTTCAAAAATAGAAAAAATAGCCTGAGTTTCCACTGAAGCATTTTCCAGAATTTCAAGACCATAATGCAAATCAAGCTTAGTCTTGCAATCCATTTCACTTCGAATTCCTGTGATCATCTGAAATTTAGAGTTCACACTTTGTACTTTATTATTGTGAAATTTAGAAATTGGTCCAGTGATCTTTCATTCTTTTTTTTTTATTTTCGTTGGGCTCTTTTTGTCAATTGAATATTTTGGATTGAACCATTTTATTTATAGATTATATTAACACCTTTTTATTTATATAGTTCCATGTAATTTGAAGGATGGGATAACTAAGTTTGCTTTGTTCAAAATAGGGAACGAAAAAAAAAATTTGGAGAAACATTTTTGTTAAACAGGGAAAGACCGAGAGATGCGGGAACTGGGAAGTAACATCTTGGGACCAAATGAAGTATCTAGTTTCCCATTGTAATATATCTATGGAAATCTTCAGATGTCAATATGTCATTGTAAATTGTAATCGAGGAAACACGAAAGATTTTCATAAATCATAAAAAAAATCAAATAGAGAGGAGAAAGGGAGCAATTACAGTCACTATATAGATTATAGTCCGAGTCGATACATAATCCCAAACATTTCATATTAAGCAAGGAGTGAATTGGCCTAGAAAAAGTATATATCAGGTCCAAAAAGAAAAATTTCCTAGATATGCTCGAAGAACAGTCAATAAAGACTCGAGATTTTAAAACATTTCATCAATGATTTTGAACGCTACTAATAATAGCGCTTCTAAATATATTTTTTTATCTCGATTTTTTTTATTTTTTCTACGGGTTTCGCTGCCCGTCAAGTTTGCCTATGGTGTTATTACGTTCCCAAAATGTTTTTTTTACTTTTCAAGAAAAATTAAAAGAACGAAAAAAATAAAAACTTGGGGGTATTTTTTATTTTTTTTTAAATGTTCATGATATTTAAGGTGGTAGTCTATTATAACAACTTCGACTATGCTCGTCATATATGGTGATAACTATTTATGAAAAGACCACAAAGCATCATATTCTACTACGATAAGTGTTCCTGATATGATTACTTCATATGAGTGATAACCTTCCAAAAAAGCTTTAAATCGTTCATGAAACCATCACGAAGAAGCATAGAATATCATTCTAAGTGCTCCATGTCTGATTACTTTATTTATGGGTGGTAAACCTTCAAGAAAACACCGCAAAACATCTTATCTTACTACAAGAAGTGTTTCTGATCCGAGTACTACATTTATGCGTGGTAACCTTTCAAGAAAACTCCAAACCTATCAGGAAACCACCACAAAAAAATGTAGAATACAACTCTGAGCGCTTCATGACTATTACTGTTGGCTCAATATTCCTTTGAGTTTGTTGATTTGCAAAACTACTTGAATTTTTACCATTTCTTGTGTTGTGAGAATGTTTGTAGGGCATTTGAGCAAAATGCACAAAGGAACACAAGAGATAATCAAGGATGACATAAGAGCAAGATTAGAAGATCAAGATCAAGATGAAGACTTGCTTAGGTTAATTAGATCTTAGTCTATTTAAATTTGGGATTGAAAAGAGCAAGGAAATACCAACCAAACTGGCCAAAATCAAACCAATGCATCATAGCGTTATAACGCCAGATACCTGATTTGTCAAAATGGTTTTAAAAATAGAAATTGGACAAATAAAATATCAAGAAATCAAGAATATGTCTTAAATATCATTTAAGTTTATCAATATAAATTTTATTTGATCAAAAACATCATTGGGATTAGTAGCAAAATGTGCAAACCAGAAATTCCAGAAACTTAAGAGTTATAACGCTAGAATTAGAGTTATAACGGTAAGTAGAGTTATAACGCTAGAGTTAGAGTTATAACGCTAAGTTGAATTCCAAAACTTAGAGTTATAACGCTAGATTTAGAGTTATAACGCTAACAATACTGAAAGTTCAAACTGAATTTTAAAATAGAAATTGAATCAATAAAATTTCAAAACATCAAGAATATGTCTTAAATATATTTTAAGTTTAGGAATATAAACTTTATTTGATCGAAAACATCATTTAAATTAGTAGCAAAATAATCAACCTAAACTTCCAGAGAGTTAGCGTTATAACGCTAACTTTTGGCATTATAACACTAGACAAATCCCAACGGTCAAATTTCTTGTCCTGGCACTAGATAACGTTATAACGTTATGTTTTGTACATAACTTAGCGTTATAACGCTACCAGAAAATTGGTACCAACGGTCATAATTTTTGTCCATATTCAAGATAGCGTTATAACGCTATCTTTTCTATAGAAGATAGCGTTATAACGCTATCTTGCGCGGAGTGGTCAGATTTGAACCCTATATAAACCTTTCTCCCTCAACAATTGAACTGCTGATCATTCTATTCATTCAACACCATTTTTACAGTAACCCTTGAGCTCTAAACCTTAGCCAAATCTTTACTCTTAATCCCAAGTTTAATTAGCTAAATCTAATCTAGGGATTATAGAGAGTTGTTTGTTTGTGATTGTCTTGCTAAAATCTTCCAATTAGGAATAATTTATTTGATTGTGAGTGTGTGTGTTGCCTTGAGCTCCACCGGAGTGTATAAGTGAGTTCAAGAAAGTCGGCTCGATTCTCCACCGGTGTGTGTAAGAGAGATAGAGTCCGGCATCGGGTGAGGGTTGGCGGCTCCACCGGTATGTGTAAGAGAGCCCCAATTCCGAAGTTGTACGCTAAGCAAGCGAGTTTTTGTTTAGTGGAGCGGATCGGGCTTGTTACTGCAAGAAGCGGGGGCGCCGGGGACCTGGATACGTAGGCGAGGCATTCGTGCAAGCCGAACTCCGTCAACACGCCATTGAGCATTTCTTTCCATTTTCTCTATTTACATTTATCTCAATTCAATTAGTTTAAATTGCTTGAATTGTTTGTGAATTGAATTGAGTTGTGCTTGAATTGCTTGATTAGAGAATTGATTGAATTGCTTGGTGAATTGCATAAATTGAATTGATTGCCATAGTTTGTGAAATTTGCAATTTAGGTCCCTATTTGGTTGAATCGATAGAAATTAATTAAATACCTAGGCCCCTAGGTTCTACAATTACTCCATTTATGGGTAGTAAACATTCAACAAAACACAACAAAGCATATTATCCTGCTACGAGAAGTGTTTCTGATCCAATAAGACGGTAGGGGATCTCGTTCCCATTTCAGAGAAACGATATCCTCTGCACCCATTTTTTATGGGTGCTCTCTGCATCCACTAATCTGGATCGTCCGATTAGATATGAACGGATGTGATTTTATAATACAAAAACCTCTCTGAATCATATAATTGACGGTCAAGCGTCCCCATTTCAGACGTCTGTGAACTCTAGGCCGTGTTTCGTTCCATGCTCTAAGTACCAGAGGGAATTAGTGGGAAGTCAGACCTCATCAACCTTTTTTCTCAAGTTGCGTTCGAATTCGTATTTTCTGGAATGGGCAGTCATTCTCAAAATAGAAATGGACAGTTTTTGTGTGTTGGTACTGTAGCAATTACTGTGGAAGCTGGGCACGACGCTGTAGCAACGGTGAAAAATCAAAGAAGGTTCGCTGCCCATTTCATTGGAGTTTTTCAGGAGAAGTGGATTCGTTGCGTTCGATGGATTCAGTTTTGATTTTGGGCACATAAATCTAGCGAAACCCACCCAACAAAGAGAAAAGTTTGGGCAAATTAAAATTGTCGGACTCGATTTTTTTTTTCCCAAGAACTTTTCAATGGGTTTGGGAATCGATAATTTTACATGCAATATACCTATTCCTTCAAATCCCATTCCCAAACACACCCACATGGCCGAACAGGGTATTAAGAGTACATCTTCCCAAGTGTTACAAGTGTTATTGTAGCCGTCTTTCTTATCGCCATTGGAACCAACAGGCAATAGCCGAAGGAGATGTCCGTCGTACCCTCTCTCCGTCATCTTCTCCGACCTCAACTCCGTTTTATCTCTCCAAATTCCTCTTCTCCATTCCTCTCTTATGCCCCTTCAGTCCATTTCTCTCCTTCCTCACTCCGTGTCCTTTCCAGTTCCTCCCCACCTACTCTTACTCAAGGTACCATTCCCAATCCGTACTCATCATCTCATTCTTCTACATCTCATTTTTAATTTCAATTTCATGAAATGTAATATTGTTAGTTTTTTTTTTTCTTACAGAGGAGGCTGATGAGGCTGTGGGAAAGGGTTCGTCAGTGATTGACGTCAATCCTCCACGTGGCACAAGGGATTTCCCACCTGATGACATGAGATTACGCAGCTGGCTCTTTCAGAACTTCAGAGAGGTATTTCTGTGACTTAGCATTTGCTGATTTGTAAGATTGCTGGTGTTGCACCCACGGTGTTTGTTTATATGCCTCTGTGGTTTTTGTTGTTGATTATTCTCCCAAGCTAAGGTTTCTCGGATTCTCTGCTTTGAGGAGGTTGATTTCCCAGTGCTTGAATCAGAGGCACTCTTTATAAGAAAAGCTGGCGAAGAGATAACTCAGCAGGTATTTCTTCCTTTATTTCTAGCCTGTTTTGAAGTCAAAGCCTATCAGAGTACTGAAATCAAGTTATCTGAGGTTCCATCTGTGCCCTGAGGATTCCAACTTATGGCCTTACAAAAACCAAGTGTATGCAATCCCTTTTTTGCTACCACCATTTTTGTCTAAGTGGTTCATCTGTTGAGCAAAGGACGGATTGAAAGTACCAGCCTTCCTTCATTAATTAATTATTTAACAACTTTTGCTTACTAAGAAATTATTTTTTATCTCCTTTTTGAATGAAAAATATGATGGTTAGTACCAAATAATAGAATTCAGAATTTTAAGGACCAATACGTGAATAGCAAATACAGTTTAACCTTATTAAACTTTCGAATCATTTTTTTTGACACCAAAGTGTACACAATTTTAATCTTGGAAAGTAAGATAATTTTTTTTTTCTAATATATCCTCCGAACTGCTATTCAATTACAATTGTGAACAAAAAGTTTGTATTTTGTCTGAAAAGGATAACATACATAGTGGCATTTGTTTTTCTTAGCTGTACAATTTTGAGGATAAAGGGGGAAGACGTGTTGTGCTTCGGCCTGAGATAACCCCTTCACTGGCACGACTGGTGATCAAACAAGGGTGCAGCATACTTCTTCTTGTCCTTTTGTTCATTTTGAAACTTACAATTATCATTAATTATTCTTTTAATCTGAAATTGTTCTTAGAAAATCTGTGTCCCTTCCTCTGAAGTGGTTTACGATAGGGCAGTGCTGGCGGTATGAAAGAATGACAAGGGGTAGGAGAAGAGAGCACTACCAATGGAACATGGATATTTTTGGGGTTTCTAAAGTTCGGGTATGAATAATTAAATTTTAGCTAATAACTTTTGAGTTTATTGATCAATTATTACTTTTGAGCTATAATTGACATTCTCTTTGGTAAATACTGGCTGTACATAACCATGTCCAATCAAATACTTATGAGTTTATTGATCAATTATTACTTTTGAGCTATAATTGACATTCTCTTTGGTAAATACTGGCTGTACATAACCATGTCCAATCGTACAAGAATTCTCTTTAGTAGCCACAAGTTCAAAGTTCCTCTTATTCTCATATTCTCATGTGCTGAATATTGTGCTTCAGACTGAGGTAATTAAGTGTTGCCAGTTGTATTTGGCTTGTCCAGTACTTTTTTATGATATCCTTAAATTCATCAGTTTACTTTTTCTTTATGATTTTCTATATAGGCTGAGGCAGAGCTCATACAAGCAGTTGTGTTATTATTCGAGCGACTTGGCATAAAATCATCAGATGTTGGGATTAGAATATCAAGCCGAAAGGTTTTTCCTTGAGATCATTTCATTGATCATGTGTAACTTCCACATCTTCTAGATTTACTTGGACTGGTGTTATCTGTTCTTAGGCTGTATCTATCTTTTCATTACAGGTTTTACAAGCAGTGCTACAGAAGTATGCTATTCCAGATAATCTTTTCACCCAAGTCTGTGTAATTGTTGACAAGGTAAGCTTCTGTCTACACCAAATTAAAATATTCTTAATTTTCTGTTCTTATAGTTTGTTGACTTTGTTCTATTTATTTACCTTTTTATATATACTAGCTTGGTAAAATTACAAGAGAAGAGATGGAGAAGGAGTTGGTTTTGTTGGGGGTTTCAATTGAAGCAATTAATGGAATAATTGACGTGCTTTCCCTCAAGTCACTGTCAAAGCTAGAAGGTCCTGCATTGCTTTTCTTTTTTGTAATTTTTTCGCCTTTTGTCGAAATTGCAAATTTTAATTGATTATGCGATTTGAGGTATCTTTTATACTTACAGAGGTGTTGGGTTCCGAAGGAGAAGCTGTCTCTGAGTTGAAAAAGCTATTTTCTCTAGCTGAGAGCTATGGTTATGCTGATTGGATTTGTTTTGATGCGTCTGTTGTCCGTGGCCTCGCCTACTACACAGGCATTGTTTTTGAGGTTTAAACAACTCGACCTATTGCCTTTTTTCATCCATGTATAGAAGAGTACAATTCTTCACACTAATCAAAGCAATACTGGCTTTTAAATGCCATAACTAAATCTGCATAACTTTTGAGCTCAAAAATTGAGTATCAGATGCAGCAATATAATTCTCTTTGTAGACTTTAGGATTATAATGTTAAGGTAATTTATGCTTCCATATTTATATTTATGATATCGTCTAGGAAATACCAAGGTAAAATCAGTTTGGGTCCAGAATATTGACTTATGTTTCTTGTTTTTCATTTTTTTCGTATCAAGGTACTTCAATCAAATTTACCTTCTATTGTTTTGATTTTCCTGTCATTTCCTTTTTGTTTTTTTTTTGTTGTGAAACAAAAAAATTACCAGCTTATCCGATTTTCGTTAATGTTGGTTCCGGTGAACCTATTAACATTGTCTGCAGATGCTTTGAAAGGTTTTCCTTTTAAAAATTTTGACCTTTAAGATTGGTCAAATTTGTTTGTGTTGAGCTCAATTATACCCTAACTAATCAAAGGTCAGAATTAAAACTCAAAAAAAGCATAATGTTCTCTTTTATTGGTAATGGTGCATTATGTGGTATGATCTATGCCTCGACAACTCAACGGTAATTATCATACCAGGCACTACCATGGGCTATTGAGGTCTGACAGCAACATCTTTGTTCTTGCACTATACTATTATTATAATTTCTTCTATTGAAATTTTAATTGGCAGGCATTTGATAGGCAGGGTAAGTTGCGTGCAATCTGTGGTGGTGGCAGATACGACAGACTACTTTCCACATTTGGCAGTGATGACATTCCAGCATGTGGCTTTGGTTTTGGTGATGCTGTTATTGTTGAAGTAAGAATTTCAAAAACGACCTTTTATTTATTAATTTGTTTGTTTGATTACATGCCTGTTATGTTGCAGTGACGACTGTTATACTTTTTCTCCCTTTTATGTGTGTGTGGGGGTTGGTTTTGGGATGGGTTGGGTTGGGGGTTTTTTTTTGGGGGGGGGGGGTCACAAATTAATGACTGGATTTTGTTCCTGTGATATATGAAGTCTAGACAATTTTTTTCAAAAGTAGAACCAGTAGAGGCTGACCTATCCTTGTTGTAACCTGTAATGACTCTTTCACCAGCACAGGTCACCCAACAGAGAAGGACACCAACAAGTACAACAATCACTTCGTTTCAGCCCAGCAGTCCTATTTATTAAATTTTGTTAAATCGTATCAGTTTGATCACATCTGGTATTTTGTTGTATTTGTATGGCAGTTGCTAAAGGAAAAGGGGCTATTGCCTGATCTAGCACATAAGGTAGATGACATAGTTTTCCCATTAGATGAAGAGTTAGGTGCCACTGCATCAAGTGTTGCTTCTTCTCTCAGAAAAAAAGGACGAAGTGTAGATCTTGTAGAGGATAAGCGTCTCAAATGGTTAGCATCAGAGTCAACTCTATATATCTCTAGATATAGATTATTTTCTGGCAAATGTTAACTAATTTCCCGGTATACTACATATTATTGAAGTTGTATTATGACTTCATGAGATGAACTTTAGAAAATCCAAAACAAAATCATAATATTTCTTACTATGAAACAATGTAAAATACCATCTTCTCAGCATTTGCAAAACAGAAGGCACCCCTTTAATATTTGGAAGAATTTCGAAAAAAAAGGTCCGTCATGCATTATTTCCTTATTATTATTTTAATCTCCAAGACCTAGTATACTTATTATATATATTTAACAGTGAAGCCTTAAAAGTATGGTCAGGAGCAATTTACCATGTAAGCAGCACCATTTAAGTTCAGAATAATCAAAATGAGACAAATTGGCACAATGGTAGACACAGTAAATCAAGACGTTCCATTGCTTTACCTGTAAACCTTTTGTCTCGTTGTATTAGTCTCGAGTTTGTTGATTAACTGTGGGTGCATTTCCATGTATCCGTAAACAGGTTTAGGCTTATTGTATGGTTTTATCTTTTCAAGTTTTTGTAACAAACTCAATTATTCAAGCTATACATGTCATTTGTTTTGATGTATTTAATTTGTTTCATAGGGTTTTCAAGCATGCAGAGCGGATTGGTGCAAGTAGGCTTATTTTGGTAGGTAATTCGGAGTGGGAGAGAGGTGCTGTTCGGGTAAAGAACCTATCCACTAGAGAAGAATTAGAGGTTAAAATTGATGAGCTTGACTGATTTTTGTAAGTACAATATTTTTTATATATCCAACTTTTAACTGTACCAGGTTGCTAAATTTTTTGTATAATGGTACTGGGTGGGTTGATGAATAGCCACATTATAAATTTGCTACAATTTTATTTTTATCAAATAATAGATAATTTCCTTGCTTGGATAGCCATCATCTGCAAATGATATTGGTTGCCTTTTTTGCCCTGCATTTTTTGACTAATTAGAGATAGGCTAGAGTGCTCCATGGAGCACCAAATCGCTCGTGCTCCACATCCGTTATCTCCAATTTGAAATAACCAACGATTAATCCGAATAGTTGAACATGATCTACATATTGAAATCTACTTGGAGATTGAATTTCACATTTTTTTTTTGAATTTTTGCTATTTTTAAAGAGGTAGAAAAGTTGCTAATCAAACGGTTTATAAACCAATAAAAGTTGCAATTTTTCCACCTCTCTAAAAATACAAAAAAAATAAAAAATGTAAATTTTAATCTCCAAGTTGATTTCAATATGTTGATCATGTTAAACGGTTCGAATCGGTCGTCGGAATTTTCGAATTGGAGATACAACATGAAACATTAGCGGTTTGGTGCTATATGGAGCACTCTAGCCTATCTCGACTAATTAAACCTAATACATAATCATCAAGTAAACAATTGATAGATTTTTTTTTCTTTGTAATATAAGGGGTCCCGTTATCCCATGCATTTATTATTTTTCAAATGCCTTTTGTGGGATTTGAACCGTGTCTCTTTGTAGAGAGGCAAAACTCAACACCATATGTGCTAGGGTTGTGGTTCAATATTTGATAGATTTATAACTGGAGGAAAAAATAAATCTTCAAAGACGATGCCAGTTATGTGTTCTAGCAACTATCCTGAGCATGTTTGCTTTCCTGTAAAGTTGAGTTGCATGTAAGTTTGGTATGGAACTATGGATGTTTGTATGGTGGCATTAGTAAAGCTTTTTGTATTTCTAATAATTGGATTAGAATCAAATGCGGTAAGTGCCTACTATGCTATTTCAATTTTATTATTGCGGAAAAATAATACCACTTATTTGTCAAAAAGTAGGAGTAATTTTGGGTGTCATCTATTCAATCAAACTATATAAGCTCTTTACCTCAAACACAAACCATAGTTTTGACATTGCAAAAGATGCACCTCCATCTTCTCGCATATGCAACAACAGGGTATTTACCACTACTTTGAAACAAACATACCTTTTATTGATTACAAAGCACACAGTTTTTACACTTATTGAGCAAATTAATTTAAAGAACTGAACTATATTGTCTGCTCAAACCCTATATATTCTTTTTACTTGAAGGAAATAAAATTTACATGCTGAACCTTTGCAAACTTCAGCCATGCAAAATCTCCAGCAAAGAGACTTGGTCACTTTTTCTGACTTCACTTTAGCTGGGCATAAATGTACCAACGTATCCAAAACCAACAATGAAGGCTGCTCCGGCTTGGAAAAATAGGTACACATAAAAATGGTCACGACCATATATTAGGTCATAAATCGCACAAAATAGCAGGTAGCATCCCATGAGTAGCTCCAACATGTGAATCCTGCAATGGTGCAGCTTGTGTTAATTAGATCTGTAACATTCTACTACAATGAAATTTGAAGTCTGGTGTCAATATACACAACTTCCAGTGCAATTATATCTGTGTTTTTAGCTCCTTTTACCTTTCTGCAAGGCGAAACCGAGGTCTCTTTAGCCATTTAGACTGAGCTTTTGTTTTAGTCGCATTCCCGAGTTTCTCTGTGACAACCCATTCATTGACACGGTTGGCCTCTAGGAGCCCGATTATGGTCGCCTTAGAGCGATGCATAGACATGACATTCTCAAAGAGGATCCAAAATATTAGCAAGTGGAAGGACCTATTGCAAGGACGAAAATCACAGTTCACATATGTTAGCAACCATTGGAGGTAAAAGAAAAAAAGACCAAAACCAATGAACAAAGGTAAATAGTAGAAAACTAGAAAATAAGCTTACCTTGGAGTACATATAGCATTTAGTATGCTAATAGTAGACGGAATATAAATAGCAATGTACTTTGGAAGATGTACTTCAGGGACCAGCACACATGTGGGAATAATGATGCAATAGAAGAAGAAGGTGACGAAGTGTGCAATTATTTTCCTCACAAAGAAGAAGGCATACAGCACATGAAATTTCTTTAAGAGTGACACCCTCTGCAGTATTTGAAGTGAAGAAGAAGTGAGTAGATACAAACAATGATCGAAAATAAAGGATTTTATAAAGGCGATAATTATTCTATGTTTTAGCCCGATAAATCATAAATTACATCAACACATCAAAAAGTCTTTATTTCCAAATAAATTGAATAGGCTAAAAATAAAATTCAATCTGAAATAAAAAATCAATATAAATAATAATAATATAATAAATAGTAAAATAGTAGTAAAAACAAAAATATAGCAATGATAATAATAATGTTAATAATAATAATAGTAGTAGTAATAATAATAATAATAATAATAATAATAATATACTATTTTATCAATCATAAGTTTAGACTAGCGCTCTACGTCGTTAATTCTGAACTTCTAAAATTTAGTTTGTCACGGTTCTGGTATGTGGATCGCTGATTTCCATGCACTTCTATTTGACACAAACACTTTGAAGACATTCCATGTCTTTAAGTCTCATTTTGCAGCTTCATCTCATGTTAGTTCCTATCGATCCCTACATCTTTTCGTATTTTCGATGCGGCTTAAAACTCCACTACGTATATGTGCATCAGAAGCCTCTGCTGGATATGTCAATACCACCTCAAACGATGTTGAACAAGTTTCTCTTAAATCGATGCACCTGACCCTTGATGTAGTCCTATCGTAATAGGAAAGTCATCAGTATTGTCGTCACATGCTCTGACACTAGTCACAACATTATCGTAAATATCATTGATAAAGTTGACGTGCTTTGTTGCAACTTTATTCTTTTCAAGTGCACATCATATGACCTTCATCGGTACTTTGTCATATTGTGTCATACGTTTTCTCCAAGTTGAAAAATCATAAATTAAGGAGAAGAAAACTATTTGTACCTCACATTGCAATATCTCTTTGAACATTTTTCGAAACAAATTGGCAGGGCCACATGACCATCGGTGCTGCTGGTACCGATATGCCTTAAAGGTACTTGGCAACTCATTTTTCACCTAATAGAAGGATGCTTGTGTTAGAGCAAGTATCCTTGATATATATATATATATATATATATATATATATATATATATATATATATATATATATATATAGATAGATATAGGGGGATTCATTAGCCTCCATTTTTCTAGTCTCCTGTAGCATCTTCATCAAAGTCAATGAAAATGGTCGATTCGAATCGTTGAAAACATTATTCATACTAATATAGACTTAGAGACCAAATTTTAGATTTTTTTTACTATTTTATCGAACGAGTTGAAAATTGGATTTATCTAACGACTTATAGACATCCAATTTTCAACCCGTCCGATAAAATAGTAAAAAAAATTCAAAAAAATGTCAAATTTAGTCTCCAAGTCTATATTAATATGAGTAATGTTTTGAACGGTCCGGATCGGCCATATTCATTGATTTTGGTGGAAAATGATGCAGGAGGTTACAGAGAGGAGGCTACGAGAAGGAGGCCACAGATCCCCCCTCATATATATATATGAGGAGAGATCCTTAGCCGTCAAACTTCCAATCGCTCCATGATAGCAAAATATAAATGATTGATCCGGACCGTTGAAAATATTTTTCATATTAATATAGACTTGAAAACCAAATTTTACATTTTTTTGAATTTTTTTACTATTTTATCGGATGGATTGAAAATTTATTTATCTAACGATTTTCAACTCTTCCGATAAAATAGTAAAAAAATTCAAAAAAAATATAAAATTTGGTCTCCAAGTCTATATTAGTATGGAGAATGTTTTCAATGGTACGGATCGACGATTTACACTTGATATGATAGAGCAATTGCGAGCGGCTACGAAATGAATGGTGACTATAAAAAAATATATATATATGTATAATATATATAATTTTATGAATTCTACATAAAACATTTTTCTTTACTAATATGTTGTCTCACCCATAAATCGCCGACGAATATAAACTTCCAACCCTTAAGGCTAGCTCTGACAGCTAAGTCCATATCTTCAACTGTTGTTCTCTCTTTCCATCCACCAGCATCTTTCAGCGCTTCGATTCTCCAAACACCGGCAGTTCCTAGTGACGCAATAATATATATAATGTTAGACACTTAGACATTACAAAAGAACATACGCTTTGTGCTAAATTCGACAATAAATACCATTGAAACCAAAGAAGGAATATGTTGATGATCCAACTTCTTGTTCGACACCAAAATGGTAGTCAAGAGCCATCTCTTGGAGACGAGTTAACAAACACTCATTTGCATTCACTACAAAAGATGAGACCCTAGATCAGATTTCTCAGAAAATTTTCATGCAAATCATAACTGGTACAATAACAGTGATCTAACGTGCCATGTTAAATTTTGTACTTAATATTGTTGACCCAATTTCCACTTCCCAAATTGTACATCTGTGCAACAACATTTTTTTTGATAAGAAAGTAAAGCTTATAGCATTCTGGTCTAGATAAATATTAAATTTTTCAAAATTCATTTGGTCCCTGTTTTGGCGACAACTACAAAATTGCACATTGAAACAATAAGAATCAGAACAGAATTAGTGAATAGCAGGGATACATAAGTGAAACTTAACCTTGGCAACAGTATGGGATTTGTATCTGCGAATAATTTAGTACAAAAAAATATATATAAGAGTGCAAAATTTTGAAGTCTCACCGAATTTCCACCGAGCTTGTACTAGAGCCAAATCATGATTGCTGAGAAGAAAAGGAATAGTCCTCCACAGAAAGTCTGGTTCAGGCTGGAAATCCGCATCAAAAATTGCCACAAATTCACAGTCTTTAACATAACTCTTCCTTAGTCCTTCACGCATGGCCCCTGCTTTGTAGCCGTTCCTGTTGCTTCTGTTCTCATACTTTATGTTTACTCCTTTGCTTGCCCACCTCTGGCATTCAGACTCCACCAGCTCCTGTTTAGAAGTCAGTAAAAGATCAATTATTATTGATGCACAGTCGTTTATTCATGCAAATACATAATTTTGCATCAGTCACATTGCATTTGTTATAGTGTTCTATATACACATAATATAGATACACAGTCCCTATCTGCTCTTGAAACACAAAAGACTAGTCATTTTGTAATGTTTGAGTAAGGAATTATTAGTGTTCCAAAAAATGAGATGAACCATATCATGTCATTTTACTCATGTTTATCTTTTGGTTTTCTTCACATGTATGCCTAATCTTTCTACTTTACCAGCAAGTACAAAATCAGTATGGTAAATTACTTTTCAAGTTTTTTCAGAGCTGGAGCAAGAACATTTAGTCTGGTCCATCCGATATGTACCAAGAGGTGTGATGTCAAAGATCAGAGTATACAACAAAGTCCTATTTGTGTGGAACATTGATTTATTATTATTTCCTTACCCTGATTATAAGGTCAGTGGAATCATCAAGGACTTGTATCACAATCTTATCAAAAGGCCATGAAAGCCCACATGCTGCTCCAATGGATAAACGATAAACCTACAAAAATTAGTGAAATGCAGGCAGATGCAAATAAGCTATTTAGGTTATATAATGTAATAGTAGAGTAAGCTAAGTTTCAATAGTTGAAGCTTAATTCAAAAACCTAGGAACACCAGATGAGATATCTTTTAAGTTTCCACTTTTATATAGAGGGTTCACTATATACAATGGATTGATTTCATGTCTGACATTGTACATGAACAACCATTTTGAAATATCAAGAAAGGATCCAAGAGTAACTCTTAAAAATATTAAGAAAAATATATCTCCAAAAAGGTGAGCCTGAGGAGAAAAGAGGTTCAAGTTGATATCTTTTTGCCATGATTATTTCTTCTATCTCATTTTTTGTGAAGGCTCCTGAATTTGATATTGAAGCCCTTTTTTTGCCATTTATTCTGACTAATGTCTTATGACATTTTACTTCCCAATGTAGTACAACATATAATTAACGTCAGTTAAAAATTAATTATAGAAAATTGCAATCATCTTTCAGGAATGAAGTGGTCGAATATTTAATGTATAATTAATAAAACATTTTTTTAATAAATAAAAAGAATGGGTGGATCAGATTTGTTCTGGATGATAATGTACCAGTACATTTCTGAAATATTTGTCCTGGTTAGTAAGCCAGTGCTTGGTTATATTTGCTTAAATATACCATGAAAGTGTCTAAAATCTGATGTACATGACAAGCTCAAATCTAGATGGTGTAAACAGGAATAAGATGAAGAATCTTCAATGTTTTGTTTGTCAGTAATTAGTAAGTGTACATAGACTGTATCTCAAGTACTAATGTATCTCTAGGCGCACTAAGAGAACATCCATGACCTTCAATTAGAAGTCACTTTTTAATTATAGCTTGGTTTTAAATAAAGGACTCCTTGACAGATTCTTCAGTTGAAAAATAATTCTCATACCATGCACCATCTTCAGCACTCTCGGCTAACAAAGGATAAAGAAACATAAACAGGAGAAACAAAAATATGAAGAAACAAAACATGAACACAAGTTTTTCAAGTTCCAATTTATTTCAACAGCATAAATTCATGTTTGAATTAAGTAATTTAGTTCGTTTAAATGCAAATAACTCCTTGATTACAATGTAATCAATTACAATACCATGTCCCAATTTATGTCTACCAAATTAGTGGACTCATTTGTCTTGCGAACAGAGACAAACTGTCCTCTATGGTATACTTTGACCTAAGACTTTCCAACACTAGTTACTCTCAAAGAAGTTGTATGATCTCAATTGCCATGTATACACTATCTCCCAAACAAGTATGTAGTGTAGCAGATAGTCAACCAACCAAACTGTGTTTCAATTAAAAACAAAAAAAAGGAAAGAAACTAACCCGTACATGTCTGTTGGCAGCATGTATTTCATATTCAAGTGTTTACTTTTGTGCATCTTCAGTGAGGTTGAAGAAATAATGTTACCAAAAGAAAATTATCCAAAGGATCTTTCCATCAAAATTGGAAACCAAGAACTTGAGCAATAGTTATAATAATTTAATATTAAAGAATTAAGTACTTTAATAGTGATTCTAAGAAAATTTGGGATAGCTTGAACTAAAGTATTACTAAGTAAAGGAAAATCAACCTAACTTTAAGAAAATCCCAAAATAAGAAATAACTATATATTCAGAGCCCTTTTTAAAAAAAAATAAAAAAACATAAACTAGAACTGATATTACTTATTTGGTTTTAAAGAAAGGATGGTGTATGAACTATATCATACTATGTTAAGAAAAACAAGTTACAAACAAAGAAAGTGCCAAACAATTTCCAGCTTATTTGGTGATGCAAGCGGACGTTATTATGTACGTGTCAGATTCTTCAGAATTTGCTTTTTACTTTTACCAGTTATATCCGTTTACGCAAAGCAAAAGTCAAATAAATTCTTCATAAAAAATATGTCTAAATTCTGAACAAAGGTCAATAATTTAATTTTGTAACATCCTTAACTTATCGGTTATGTTAACCTGCTAAATATATAATTCACAGTTTTCCTCTGTAAAAGGAACCAATCAAATCTCAAGAGAACTCGGTTGTTAGTTAGAAATTTGTGGTATAACATCAAATAATCTGTCTTTTGTATTAATAATTAAATTTAATTAAGTCTCTTTGTTCTAACTAAGTTGGACTAATTAATTTTGACCACTTCTTTCTGTGTTGGTGAAGACATCTGTCATACAGAAATCAATCTTACGTGCAATGTGTTCAAGAGATCTTCATTACAATATGGACTCCAGCTCAACTTAATTTGTCGTTAACGAAACGGCTAACATTTTGCAAACGCGTCAGCATTTGAAGATGACTACATTTTACTTAATTCACTTTAACTGTTTATGTGTCAACACAAACTAAAAGCAGAAGCTTATATGTTGGAAAGGAAACACAAATGCAATGTGTAAACTTAAACGTAATATCGAGTACCAAATTTATACCAGCAAAACTACCAAAAGATAAATAATAAAGACAAAATTAATTCTGCATATAGCTTAATTCAATGTGGTACTCTTGATTAGAAAAGTTTCTATCTGGTAAGAGGCTTATTGTTGGATATTTATGAGTATCCACGGAAGTTGATAGTTAATTATGAAAAGCGGAATTATTTTCATAGTTGATTTCACACATAAGTTAAAATATTCACTAGCTTTGCATAATTAGTTAATGTGAAGGATAACTTCAGTTCAGATGGAAGTAAGAGAATTGCACAACCGGGACGAAGGTGTATATAGGGGCTATTCTATTTTCCTTAGCATTTCCTTTCCGCTAAACCCTTGTCAACTGAAGAATTAAACTTGAAATATAACAGAACAAATTGACAAGCATTTAAAATTATTTGTCTGTGCATAAATGGTGTATAAAAATCTAAAATTTAAAATTTAAAATCTAAATTTTGGCTTCATGTTTGGTTTAAGTACTAATAATTAATCTATATATGAGAACGTAAAAAGCAGTTGACAAAAGGCAAGTCAAGCTCTTTAATTAATTAATTAATTCTGATGAAAGCCGAAATATTGGAACCAAATTCAATTAGTTACCTCTCTCTCATTGAACATGGGGATTTGCACCAACACCTTGGGGTGGGTCCCACTGTCTTCAATGTCATTCCTTACAGCATCTAGCTTCAGTTTGTACTTGGTGTACCTCTTCTTCTTCAAAACCTTAACACAGAGGATCACAATAGCCATATAGACTCGTTCCATGAACAACATGACCGACATAGCCGCACAAAGGTACACCGCAAGCTGTAGCAGTGGCACAACCACGGGACGTCGCAACCCTCTCCAAAAATTAGCAAAGTTTTGGATTAACCCTACTTGCCTCTCCTTGAATATGAGGTCTCTCATTAGACTTCTATTTATTAATTTATACTCTTGGATTTTGTGTTTGGTTTGAGTTTGATTGGTGAGAGTGGCAGTAGAGAAGGCTATGAAAGGACCAGGCTAGCTAAGTATGCCAAAGGGACGGTCTCACTAAATATATTGAGAGAGAGAGAGAGAAGGGAATGTGTGTGTGAGAGGAAAGTTGATGAAATGGAAAAGAGACGCTTTGAATGCAGAATAGGTGGGCGTTACCAAATGTAATGGTTTTCAGTGGAAATTTGATTTTGGGTTTTCTCCTTAGTTTGAGTTCATCTTCTAATCTTTTTATCCTTTAATTTTATATCTCCAGCCTCATGAAACCGGAGAAGTCCCTGCCTCAAATTAAATTAACTAGTTATGACATTTTTTTAGATAATTCAGCACTTCTTTTTGAGTAATTAGTACTTATTTCTCTGTTTCTGTTTCAGGTTTCCAGCGAGTACATGATAGAAATTAGAGCTTTAGGTTGGCCTCATTCATGCTTTTAAACTTAATTTTTGGTTTTAATCAGTGTCTATTGATTTTCCAAATTACAAATGGAAATGATAGTTTCATTACTTCAAGATACAGAAACTTTTTCTTCTTTTTTGTTGATCCTAAAGATACAGCATTGTATTAATTCAGCAATAGCTGTTGCTATGATCTAACCTTATCTTATCATGTAGCCATCCGTGTCATGCTTACGTGGCTAGCAAAGAATTTAACCTTAAAAGCAGTTAACTCGGTAGGCTTATAGAACGAGGTGTGGAAATAAATGTAGATTTGGTTTGGTTTTAGGAAGTTTTAGTTTTGGGTACCAACTTGTAGAATGTACCAAATCATTGTATAGCTGGCAATATATATAAAGGATGGTAGAATCTCTCCTAATCAAATAAAAAAAATATATTGGAAGTAACTCGCTGGATACAGCATATTTATTTACATATATTCCTGCCACAAAAGCTCTTTATTCACACTGCAAACGGAGCGAAGTTTTGGATTGTTGTGTACTATGAATTAATGGTCGGTTGTATTGTTAAGTTTACCAAGCAACCATTTAACTAATAAATCGTTTTGATTTAAAATTTATCCGTGGTTAATGTCAAAAATAGAAAGTAAATGAGCAATTTACGAAGGGTCTTCTTCTGACATTGAACAAAAAAATATACAGTTCATTGCCAGACAGGCTTTATTTCGAATAATTGCATCTGGAGAATCACAAAAAAATGTTGCTTGTGTGGTCTTAGTTTTTATAATTCATTCCTTGGGGTCCTCTAATTCATTCAATATGACACACCTACAACAAATGAAATAAGTCATGAACTTTTTGTTAAAGGCTAGAAATGAATTAAGTCTCTTAAGAAATTTCCTTATCTCGAGGACGCTTTCTCGCGAAAACGATTCCAGGAGAAATTCAGGAGAAAAAGGATTCTCAAAAGTTAAAATTTTAGGTGGGGGAGGTCGGTGACGTCGCCTTCCCCCACCTTTTCTGTCTTTCGAGCTCCTCTCTCTTCCCATCTCTCTTCTCTACTACTTTCTCTCATCTCTTCTCTCCAGAAATTCAAGCCGCGCCTCGTCTCAACTCACCGACAAAGATAACACCTCACCGCCTCGCCTCACCAACAGCACCTCGCCTCATCGATAGCACCCCACCGAGTCCAGATTTGGGGCCCACCGCCCCGCCTCGCCAACAGCGCCTCAACCCTCTGACGCGCCTCATCGGGTCCAGATCTGGAAGACACCGCTTCATCTCGCCTCACCTCGCCTCGCCGATAGTGCCTCAACCCTCTGACGCGCCTCATCGGTTCCAGATCTGAAGGCTATTGCAGCCAACCTTGATCGAGTCTACATCTGGAGCTCACCGCAGCACCTCACCCCACCATAGTGCCTCCCCACCGCCTCAGCGACACACGATCCCGGCCCGCCGACTTTGATCGGGTTCAGATCTGAAGCCTCGACCACTGCCTTCGCCTCACTGACGCACAACCACTGCCTCCACAACTCCGACACACGATCACTGCTCCCCCTCCGACCAGCGATGGACCCGACGACCCCCGCAACTTCGACAATGACAGCTACTTGTTTTGTCTTTATTTCGAATTTTCTTTTGTTTTATAATTTTTTTCACATCATTGTAAATATTCCATCAATTTTAATGAAAAAAATTGTTAGGCTTTGCTTCTCCCTTAAAAAAATGAAAATAATTCATGACCTTTAATGTTTTAACCGCTTGACTTTATATTAACGAATTAAAAAATTAAAAAATTTGATATGTAATTACATCGTATGTAAGTCGTTTTCAATGGTACGAATTTATCATTTAAATTAGGTTTTAATAATTTTTTAATTAAGCTCACCGTCGTCATTGTTCGATTTCACTCAAACTAATCTGAACAGTGAACACTACCCTCTTGACTCGGATTGCCATTTCTAGTTATTTCAATAATTCGTAAACAATGTATGTTAGATATTTCTAACCATCAGTTTCCAATCGGAAGTTCTGATATAGCCTGACTCGAACCGAGTTAGAATCGATGATAAGTCAGGCTTTCAAAGAAACCAAACCAGACCTCTTTGTGTTTAGAGATGCATATACACTCAGATTTCTCTTCCAAGAAAAATTAGCTAATACTGATTCTAACAGACAAACAGTGCTGATACAAACCAGCTGATAGAGTGATGGTACCTATCAGCTGATGCAGAGGGATAGTCATAGGAGGTACTGGTAAAAGGGATATTTTCATAGGATGCTAACAATGGATTGCGAGATCGACCATGCTATGCAAGGAGGGTTGAGTATGACCGGCGGTTTGTTCGTGGATGTGCACAAAGCACAATCAAGCTACGATCGAGGTGAGGATCGGGAGACTGTGAGGTACAGATATAACTGAGCGGTCTTGGGACTGATTACATCTTAGCTCCTACGCGATGGTTTGTTGAGCCACTAAGATGATGGTCGTTGGAAACACAACTCCTTTCATGCGAGGATGGGACATGTCGAGCCCATAAGATCACCATTTTTAATTGTGATTTGGATTATATGGTGGAAGAGGATTGTAAGGGACCTGGGGTACTTCTATTTCTAGTTTAGTTATTAGGATTTAGATTTGCTTAGAGGATATAGTGTCGTGTAATAGAGATTATGATATGCAAAAATATGTTGGGTGCTAGATAGATGCTTTGGAGGATATAGATTAAACATGTGGTCATTGATAGAGATAGTGAGGTTTTGTTTGGTGTTAGAATTTGTATATTTCGTTTTTGTTAAAGAAAATGAAGTGGTGACCGATGGACGCTTTCCACTTATTTTAGAAAAAAAACAAAGATAGGCTAGTTGGCATTTCTGGTACATATTGTACACAAATTGCACGTATCTAGGTCTGATACGTATCAAATATGCACGATATAGTCATATAGAAGTTCCAGGAACAAATTAGATACTAATTCACGAATAAATCCATTTCAATAAAATCTATCGATAGTAAAATCATTGATAATCAAATGGCTAGAAACTTTGGCCATGAATATCAATGGATATCAGTTCGTTTGCCCCTTGGATAGTCCCTGAAACAACCCTGACACTGCATGCCAGTAATCCAGTCGGAACAAGAATCTCTCAATCTGACTAGAATATGATCGGAACAGTGTGTGCCTTGACTAGAAAAAAATACAAAAATGTCAACTATCAAGATAATATGTGTGGCAACATGCCAACAGTTACACGCTGTTGCGAGTCCCTACAATTTGGGATAAACACATTAATATGTAAAAAAATGGTGTCCCTAATTAATTATTGAAGTGAAATAAAACTTACAGTTGATTGATTGCCAGAAGAAAAAGGAAATTATTTAGATAAATAGTGATCGGATGTGATCCTGTGACAACTGCTTCATGAAAATAAATGCATGCTGAAATAAAATGTTTAAATTTATTTGGATCATACCTTGGCTTATATTATTTATATTCTATTTTGTGGAGTCGTTCAAGTATTGATAAAGAATAATAAAATACTATTTTCATTCGGACTTAATATTTTTGTAATAGTACATATTTAATTGTGTCATAATTTTAAAGGACATTAACCATTTTTTATTGCAAATATATATTTTAATTAACATACCTTGAACATGAATACTTAATTTCCCTTGATACTTAATTTATCCTTGGCTAGGCCGCTACTAATACTATTTTGTATGTTTGATTCCACAAGATACATACCCACACCTATCAATCGATCAAAATTCAAACCACATAATATGCAAGGCTGGTGTATATATCTCTGCATCGTAAAATCTGATCCATGGAAGAACCAAAGACAAAATGGTATAGTTAGATACATGGAGGAATTAAATGAAGGGCAAAAGAATACATGTCAACCAAGCCACCTGCACGTACGCATGCATCAGCCTCATGATGCCACCATTTCTCCATTTGCCTCCATTTTTTTTTCTTTGCCTCCCCCTCATTTGGATAACTTCGAAAGGATAAATATGTGTCTCTCTTGTCTTCAACAATTTATGTTTTTACGAGTACAGCTAATGGTGTATTTGATGCCAAAGAGCTATTACAAACTTGTTTAATGGGAACTGGAGATGTGACCAAAGCAAATGGTGTGTACCGAGACAACTCAGTACCTCAGAATTTTTTTTTCGTTGCTCGTTGACATTTACCCTTTTCTTTCGCCATATGCACTGTACCTACCCACATTTGTAGTGTTAAATCGGTTCAAAAATTTTGTGCCAGATATAAATTAACTAATGCACGCCTCAATCGAAATCACCAGGGATCAACAAATATTTGAGAGTGTGTGAAAGACCCAATTTTATATTTATTGAGGAACTTCATGGATTTTCAATAATACAGACTGTTTAATTGCTTCAACGTTCGTGCAACTACAGTCTTAAGATCCTTCCATACAGTGCCTACGCCATCCGGCAAGAATTCACATCCCATATAATACTTCGTATCACGAAATAGAAATCAAATGATTTATACAACTTTAAAATTTGTGCGTGCGAATTTCGAAATTATATGAAGCATGTGATTGTTATTTCATAATACAGAGTATTTCATAAAATATGAATCCAGCCGAGGTACCAATGTAACACCAATAATATTTTGAATGCAAAATTTTCACATGTCTGAGAAGAATTATACAAATTGTCAATAGTTCTTGGGAAATTATTTTCATTGTCTAGAAACTTCATTTAACATTTTTCATCACAGAGTCGATCATTTTCTCTTTAGACAAAACTGATTTTTCTGAAAGGAAAACGAATAATGAATAACGAAATTCAAACAAAATATCTTAAATAATATTTTTTATTCACTTTTTATTGCATTAGGTCATCGTTCTAGGCCCATATCTAGAAACAAATTGATGTAATATTACAGGCCTCAAAGAACTACCAAATTGGGCTGGGCTGATAAAAGGTATTATCAAGTCTTTTGGAACTTTGTCGCTCTTTTAAGTGGAGGAACAAAATTCTCTGGTGAGATTTTTTCTCGCTGGAGACGAGAAGTTAAGTTTTGATCTGAATCGTTGGAATAAAAATCAACGATTCTGATTAATAATATTCTGAATCATATCATTAACAATCAAATATTGATTTTTGTTCCAACGATCTCTTACACTCTGGAGAGATTTAAATCTCTCCAGAGAATACGGTTTCTTGAGTGGAGGAACGAGTTTCACTTTCAAGTTTCACCCAACTTGAGTATTAGTTACATATAATTAGAGGTGGCAAGTCGGGTTGGTCGGACGGGTTTGGATCCGGTCGGGTCGGGTTAGTTTAACCGTTTACAATAATCGGGTTGGAATCAGGTCGGATCGGGTTTCAAGTCGTCATGTGTCGACAACTTTCGGGTCATGGTCGGGTCGGACGAGGTCAGGTCGGGTTGCGTCGATGTTTTTCATGTGACAGGTCGGGCTGCATCGATAACTTTCGGATCTTGGGTCGGGTCGGGCGAGACCGGGTCGGGTTCAGGTTGGGTTGCACCGACAACTTTCAAGTATTATTTTGAGTTTTAAGTTCATTCAGAAAAAATAGAGTCGCGTTATTGAATCGTGTTAGTAAATCTTGACTTTCTCTGATGTTAATTTGTTAGTAAAATTAGATAATAATGTGGGCAAGATAGGATTAGATCAATTTACAGGTTGTATCAGGTCAAGTCGGGTCGGGTCGGGTTCGGGTCATCATGTGTCCATCCATCTCGGATTACGGGTCGTCTCGGGTCGCGTCGGGTCGGGCTAGGATCCTCATGTGTCATGCCATCTCGAGTTACAGGTCAAGTCGGGTTCAGGTCGCTCATGTGTCGCTTCGTCTCGGATTACGAATCATCTCGGGTCGGATCGGGTTCGAATAATTTGACTTTATCAAAACACCGGATTGAATCGGGCATATTTCTCGAGTCGGGTCGGTTCTACCACCTCTACATATAATGCTGGTAAATTTAAGCAGTTGAAGATGTTAAAACATTCCCTATACGGAAAATTAAAAAAATAAATATACACCAAATGATGTTATCTCTATAGAAGCATCATATATAGATCTAACTAGAAAATAAGCAACTGTCAAAACAAAAAAACTAGAAAATAAGCGTGCTTTACTTAAAACATTTATCATTGTTGACTACTAGAATTGTCGCGTCAATTAGAAATCACAACAAATTTAATAGAAGGGTTTTTTATGGACATGCCCAAATCAAGGTGCAAAAAACGCCCTTCTAATCTTATCTATTTTTTTTCCAAAACAAGGGGAATTCAAACACAATTAAATTGTATATTATGTGGAAATCATATAGAGATAATAGAGCATCTATTTTTGAATTGCCAACTAAGTGCCCGAATATGATTAAAAATCAAATATGGGAACAATTTACAGAATTATATAGATTTATCAACAATAGAGGATTTATGGTCTTCTTTCACATTATTAAAATATAATCAATTTCAAAAATAGAGAGCATTATTTGCAGCTGTCATATGGATAATATGGAGTAAGCCAAGAAATTTAAGATTGTGATTATGTACAAACGTAATGAACCATTACGGCAATATGTAGTGCTAATGTGTGTGTATAACCTTTCTCCCTGACTCTGCATGAAAAGAAGATACATAATGATGTCATTGCTGATTTCGGATCTCAAACAATCGAGAAATGACATAGACGTTTACTTGGCACCATTGATGGATGACCTCCAAAAATTATGGAATAAGGAGAGGAGGTGTACGATTCACATTCGAAAGAACACTTCACTCTTCGTTTCATGATTTTTTGCACGATTAATGATTACCCCGCGTACAAGAACTTATCTGGTTACAAGATCACAGGATGTAAAGCATGTGCCATTTGTCGAGAAGACACACATTCCATACAATTAAGTCACTATAAGAAGAACATTTATATAGGACATCGAAGACACCGTGCAATTTAGCACCCCTATCGAACTTTTACGAAGAAATTCGATGGAAAAGAAGAGCCAATAAAAGCTAAACAACCATTATCCGGAAGAAATGTTTATTTGATGGTGAAGGATATCAAGGTCGAGTTTGGAAAAAAAATTCGACAATAGTTATTTGAAAGACTCAATATGGAAGAAGAAGTTCGTATTTTGGAATCTTTCTTACTGGAAACATTTGGAGGTTAGGCATTGTTTGGATGAGATGCACGTCATTAAAAACGTTGCCAAGAGTATAGTGGGTTTGTTGTTGAACATTTTTTGACAAAACAAAAGATGACATCAAAACGAGAAATGACATGTTTGAATTAGGGATTTGGCTGGAGCTAGCATCGGTCGAGGGAGAAAAGCGTACTTACCTACCTACAACTAGCTGGACTTTAACAACGAAAGAGAAAAAAAGTTTGTTGGGTTGCTTAAAGGACCTTAGGGTCCCGTCAGGTTATTCCTCAAATATCTCGGCAATTGTGTCGCTTAAGGAAATGAAATTGATATGGAATGAAGTCACATGATTATCACGTTTTGTTGACACAACTTCTCCCTTACCAAGTTGTGTTTCTTCTTCAACTCGATTTGCTCCAAGGTGATTGATGTTGGACAATTGCAAAAACTGCAATCCGACGTCGTGCAGACCATGTGCAAGCTAGAGATGTATTTCCTGCCGTCTTTTTTCGATATCATGGTTTATTTGACCATTCATTTAGTGAGGGAGATAAGGATGTACGGACCAATGCATTTACATTACATGTATCCTTTTGAGATATGAATGGGTCAACTCAAAGGACTGTGTCGGAGTCGTTCTCGTCCGGAAGGGAGCATAGTTGAAGGTTACATTGTGGAAGAGGTTATTGAGTTCTACACCGATCACATGGATAGAGTTGATCATATTGGACTTCCGAAGTCTAGACACGAGGGTAGACTGGAAGGGTTTGATATAAAGGGATGATCACTCAGAAGGTGGATGAGCGCATGCTAGAAAAAAAGCACATTTGGAAGTCCTTATGAAACTTGAAGATGTGATCCCTTATGTGAAAGTGCACCTTGCTGAGTTGAGAGTGCAAAACTAATCGGGTCGTGCTGATTAGGTCATCAATGAACATAATAATAAATTTACAAAATGGTTCAAAGACAAACTAAAATCCGAGGGATCGAGTAATCATGTGATATTTTGTTGTATATATGTGATATTTATGATGTATTGTATGTGACATTTGGTATGATGTATTGTATGTGACATTTGGTATATATGTGAATTCGATGCTTATTTTCGATATATATTGGTACATTTGTTTATATATATATATATATATATATATATGCTATTATGTTTTGCAAAGCACGTGCTTTGAAATTGTGGATCATTGGATCACGCTTTGTGATTCGTGGGCACATGATGATTGAAGATCCAATGGTCCACAATTTCAAAGCACGTGCTTTGCAAAACATAATAACATATATATATATATATATATATATATATATAAACAAATGCACGCGCTTTGAAAATGTGAAATTTGGTCCCTACGTAGGTTTTAGTATGGACAACAATTTCAACGGCTCGGATCGACCATTTGTGATTTGGAATTCGAAATAAGCATCCGTTAGCACGGTTTTGGTATTGCTAACGTTAGTACGTTAGCCGGATTATATAGATTATATATATGTGTGTGTGTGTGTGTGTGTGTGTGTGTGAAATTTGTTGTGCATTGATATTTGTTTTGATGTGTTTGATTGGTATATTTGTATTGGTATCAATTGTTTCTTAATTGGTACCAATTATATGGCTAGCAATTGGAAGCTAGCACAGAAAATCAGCTCCATTAAAATTAATAAATTTATAGCAGACATTACACAAAATCTGCTATAACAGCAAATATACGATTTAATATTATTTAAAGTCTATTGTAGCGGCTTTCTGTAAAAGTTTGCTATAATAGCTGCACTTGCTATAGCGGCATTTACTGGAGATTCGCTATAACTGATATCTATTATAGCAGTGTTTCTGTAAGGTCCGCTATAATAAATTGTACATATTATAGCGAACCACATGTATATGCAGCAGCCTCTCTGTTACATGCATTATTGATGCATCTTAGATAAATATAACCTCATTGAAAGAAAGAAAGAAATAAAGCATTTTGCTCTTGTAGCATTCTGGACAAGGTCAGACTCAGATGGAACGCTCATTTATGACATAATTCTGATTGTTCATTTCAAATTTAGGATTTATTTAAATTGTACGATTTATATCAAAATCATGTAGGCTAGTATTGTCATGTTAGTTGAGATCACATCCATTAACGATGTTGAGCATTGATTATTAATTTCAAACCCAAAAAAGCACAACATGTTAACAAAAAAATTATGAATAATAATGCTGGCTACTTGATTAAATTTTCAAAAGATACATAATGTTTTAATCCACTACACTTCAATTTTTTTGGCACAATATATTTGTATCAGTCTAATATTCATTGTATCAAATTTCTCTCTCTCTATCTCTCTCACAAAATTCAAAGGAAACCATGCATGATCTATCCATCCAAACTGGCACTCTATGAGCTTCCTCTTTGCCACCTTAGTGCTTCTCAGTTCCCTCCACACCTACATCCTTTTGGAGGTTCGGCTCCTCGCGCGCAAGCTCTTCAACCGCATCTTTAACGGCTCAAACCGACTGCTACCGTGATCATAGATGAGTACGATACCTTGACCGGCACCCGTTCTCCAACCGTACGGCGCCTCTTCAAACCCCGGAACACCACATCGGCTGCCCTTGTGGGTTCCCTTCCCGACTCCGAAACTGTCAACGATATCTTCCATGGAGTCCCTGTTATTATTAAATAGCATTATAATATTATGTATGTATATAAAAAACAAATGGACATAACAACATAGATAATTGTTTCTAAAAAGAGAAGAGAAGGATGCATCTGCATATAAATAAGTGAAAGAGCGAAAAGCTACGCTCAGACTATGAAAAGAAAGGCATTATGTGATTTTGTGGATGCCAAAGGGGTAACCAGATATTTTTCCTCAAATAAACTAAACTAGAATTTTATTTGTTCTCTTCTTAATTTTAGATTATTTTTGTTGGTTTCCAACAAAATTCTTTTTATTTGTCAATTTGCAGAATAATATATTTAAATTTTATTCAAACTTGTTTTATTTAGTATTGTGCAGGAAACAAATTATATGAAGCAAAAAGGCACAAGCATCATTACACGAGAATTGGAGATTTTCTTGGTATAAGTTTTCTATTTTACTTAATCACTAAGCAATTTAATTTTGAGATTAAAATTCTAAGCAAGATTATAATTCTGAACAAAAACGTTAAAAGAACAGTTTTAATTAAAACGTCTGAACGTTTATCTGCAAAAGGAAAAAAAATACAAATATAAAATGTCTTAAAAGTTTACCAAAACTTCTAAAAACGTTTAAACTTTTATAAACGTCTTAAAAGTTTTTGAAATAAACATGTTCTGAAAAAAATCGAGAACAATTCCAGAGGGAATCGTTATCTAACAAAAGTTTCAGTAAACGGTTTAAAAACGTTTTTTTTTAAGTTTAAACGTTTTATAGGTTGAATTCAAACTGTTTAATTTCATTTTTATAAATAAAGCTTATTCGAAAAAAGTTCGTATCAACTTCTCGTGTCATTGTTTCTTTACTTTTCTCTATTTTATTTTCTATTATTTTTGCTACATATTTACTATTAATTGTTGGATAATTTAGAGAATTGAAAAAAAACTTAAATTAGGCTATTTAAATATCAAATGACATACTTAGGAGCTTATTAGGAACATCAATTTTTAGAAAATGCTATTTAATCAGAAGAAATCATATTCCCTTTCAAATAATTGGATGGGGTCTGATATTATGTACATTTAACCTTTCTTATGGTACCAAACTAATTAACCACTACTGGTATATCCTACAAAATATCATGAGCTTACAAACTATTGCATAAAATACCCGGATTCCTATAGTACTACTTGCAATAATTTAGACCACACGGAAACACATGAGATAAACAAAGATTACAAAAAATGATTTAAGAAGACAAATAAATTTTGTGTATCAACTATCAAATAAAGGAAATATTCAGTGATGTAGAAGAAGGCAAAACTAACCTCGATCCGTTGATCATTCTTCTAGTCTCAGATTTTGATACACTACAACACCTTAAGCATATACAGAGGATTCGATCTTCATAACCCCGATAGATTTAGGTTGTGTTCCAACACTAATGAATATGAAGGAAGAAAAGGTAAGAAAGTGTAGCAAAAGAAGGCGACGAAAGGTGAAGGAAACAAGCTTCTCAGCTGACTGTTTCAGAATGACAACTAGGCAAAGTCTTAAGGGCCGGGCCGGGCTTTACAAGGGCCGGGCCTAAAGGGCCTACGAAAGGATCGGGTAAGGGCCGGGTCTAAAGAGGGCTTAATAGGGGCCGGGTAATAAGGGCTTTGTTCTAAGAAAATAGGCCCGGCCCCTATCAGGCCCTCGGGGTTGCAAAGGGCCGGATCAGGGCCGGGTAATAAGGGTTTTGATCTATTTTTTTAATTTTTTTTAATTGTGAAAGGGTTTGATAAGGGTTTGAGGGGCTGCCGTGAATAAGGGTTGCAAAGGGCCGGATAAGGGCCGGACGGGATCGGGGCTTGAAAGGGCCGGGTAAATAGGGGCCTGTATTTTTGGAATAAGGCCCGGCCCTTCTAAGGCCCGGCCCTTTCAAAATCTTAATAAGGGCCGGGTCAGGGCCGTGTCTGACAGGGGCTTTACAGGGGCCGGGCTGGGGGCCGGGGGCTTATGGCATATCCCTACTGACAACATAGAGGAAGGAAAGAAAAAGTATTTTAAAGTAAATTTGGTTTGGCTCTATACTAACTTCCACTACCCTCTAATTTGGAAGATAATCAAATTGATTTGAGCAAAGAAAAGTTGTACATGCAAATTCTTATTCCTTCCTCTGTTAGAATTCACTGGAGCAAGAAAACCATTAAAGTTCACCTCACCTTCCTTTTCTTCCCTTCTGATTTGATGCACTGGAGCAGACCCTAAGAGAACAACGCCTTCAGATAGGCTGAACGAGGGAAGAGAACGTGTTCTTTTATAGCATTGAAAACCCTAGAAAATTTCATGTACGGCCCAAATAAAATTAATTGAAGAGGCATAACAGTACAACAAAGCAGGCCATTTGAGATCGTATTTGTGATCGAACCTGAATTTGTAGCAAATTGTATATTTTTTTGGGCTCGGGGTATTGGGTTGGAGACGAAATATATTTCCATCTCTTTTTATGATTCCATTCATATTTGTCGCAGATTTACCCACTGAAGCGCACTATTATTTCAGAATAAAGTCTCTCTCTCCTTTTATGTCACCATATCTCTAAAACCTATCACTACACTTCCAATTCAGCCATGGTCGCTGCCTCTTCTCTCTCTACCACCTCCTCTCTTTCTATCACCTCATCTCTCAGCCACCTCATCTCCAATCCTCATCGACCATCCTCATTCTTCCGTTGTTTCTCTCTCCTACATAATTTCAGATCTATGATAACCAAAAGTGACAAAATCTTAGCGTTGTTAATTCGTCGCTCATTTTTCATCCTTTCTCTCTTGAAAAAGTAACCACTATTTCAATCACTAATCTAGATAGCAATATTTTTGACCTAATAATGACATGATCCAAACACACCTAATAAGATATAGTTGCTCAATATTTAGATAAGTATATTGAATGGCATATCTTTTGAAGGTTATCATTTGCATAGACCAATGTAAATTTCTATTATGAATAGAAACAATGATTGAAGATATGGTTTGTTGATGTAATATATCGGTGCTAATAAAATATCCTAAATTACAGTCCTGAAAAGTCATGTTTTTAATATTAAACTGGAATGTTTTTAAAAAATATTTAAAATAGCTAGAAATCTTTAAAAATCACGAAATTTGATTTCCTACAAGATTTTGATATGAAGAACTTATTGAGCAACTTAAATTTAAATTTTGACTAGAAAAAGTTGGCTAATGTGAAACTTTTGTACTTCGACCGAAGTGCAAACGTTTTCACATTAGTCATACTCCTATTATATTATATCATCATCATCATTATTATTATCATAATTATCAACATTCCTATTTCAATTGACACTTGTCAAATGATAATTTTTCTCTTCCGAATAATCAAGAATACCACACTTTTATCACTCTTCTAAAATCACACTATTCTACTTTTACTATTCAAGTTCCACTCTTCTAATGCTATTTCTTAATTTGCCAAACGGTAGAAAAGGTAAATTTTGATGAGTGATTTATTTAAAATAAACACCAACGGTATAAAAGTTCTCATACATGTTTAATTAATATAAAATTATTAAAGAAAATGGCATTTTTTAATTGAATTTTAGAAATGTAGTAGAATTGGAACACATTAGTTGTTTAATCTTATGGTGTGCTTATTATTTTCAGTGTCAAGATGAAACTTAACATGATGTATTTTTTTTCTTAAGAAGAAAGGAGAAAAATTTAGCCTCATTAACATACAAAATTAGTATAGTATTATAAAAAAAACTAAAATCTTTTCTTATGAATTTTTTTCCAAGGTTTAAAAAAACGGTTCGCGCGATTTAGCGGTGGAGGAGTGATTTAGCGTTTAGCATTTTATCGGTGATAAAACGATCGATAAACTACCATATCGATATTTATATCATATAAATTTATTTCAAATGATATTAAGTATAAATTATAATTAATACAATTTATATGCTTAATAATAACATATAATAGTAATTTGTTATCAACTACCATATAGATATTTATAACATATTATTTTATTTCAAATGATATTAAGTATAAATTATAATTAATATAATTTATATGCTTAATAATAACATATAATAATAATTTGTTATCAGTACCATATCGATATTTATATCATATTACTTTATTTCAAATGATATTAAGTATAAATTATAATTAATATAATTTATATGCTTAATTATAGCATATAATAGTAATTTGTTCACAAAATATATTTTCAAAGAATAATATATTGAATGAGCATGGCTAAAATAATATGCATAGTACACCCCATTTCGTACTATGCATATATATATATATGTCAATAAATTGAGATTTAAGTTGCTCAATAAATTCTTCATATGAAAATATTATAGGAAATCAAATTTCGTGATTTTTAGAGCTTTCTTGCTATTTTTTAAATATTTTTAAAAACAGTCCAGATTTAATACTACAAAAGTGTCATTTCTGGACTGTTTTTAAAAAATATTTAAAAAATAACAAGAAAGCTCTATAAATTACATAATTTTATTTCCTACAAGATTTTGATATGAAGAATTTATTGAGCAACTTAAATATCAATTTAATGACCAAATTAAATATAAATGACCGCATAGTATGAAATGTGGTGTACTATGCATATTATTTTAGGCATGCTCTATATTGAATAATCATAAGCAAGTATATTAGTAGTTTAGAAGCATAAAGAAAAAAAAATGAAAAAGTCACCTAAAACTTGATCTGCTAAAAAAAATAGCAATTAAACAGCAAAAACAGCTATATCACCACTAAAACCGCTATATCGCCGCTAAAACGCTAAATCGTGTCCGCTTTATCGGCCGCTAAAACCACTATATCGCCAAAAACCGCATTTTTCAATATATCTTGCGTTATAGCTCCAAAAACCGCTAAAACCGCTAAGTCGCCGTTTTATCGCCGCTATTTAAAAGCTTGATTTTTTCTGATGTGGCTGTGATTCATCTGTTTGAATAAGCAAAATTAACACTATTTTTTTCATTCTTTGAAATAACAAAAATTTACTACTTTTTTGAACCACAGATAACAAGTATTTTTGCACTAAGAGAATCTCTATTTCTGAAACTCTTAGAGTTTTCAAATAATTGTGTATTAGTTTTAAAAATTTAATTTTTCTTTAGTTTCTAAAATCTTTCATCCCTAAAACTAAAAAGTTAGAATTTCTTAATTACCACATCGGTAAATACTACCAATGTTATGAGAGATCGATCGATTTTAGTCAATGATTAAGCCGCATCAGAATTTATACTCTAAAACAAAATTATTAAATAATAAACTCTGTAGTAAAATTGCTTAAAAACTGTCACGTTAGATTAGAAATGAAGATGCTAAAACTCTTGCTTGATTAGAAATGAAGATAGTTCTAATTCTTGCTTGCTCCAAACAAACCTTTAAGGTAACCTCAACTCCTTAAAGCCATGTTTGGTTGTGGAATAAGAGGTGGATTAACACTCTTACTCCGCACTTAATCCACCAAACGTGGAGTAAAATTGATGGAGTAAGTTAAAGTAAGATTTAAATTAATTCGAAGTAAATTACTTCATCTCTTTAGGTGAATTAACTTAATCCGCCAAACATGATTAACTTACTACACCTTAATTTAGAATAAATAATTTAATTCGAATTAAAATTACTTCACGACCAAACACCACTAAGAGTTTGGATCCGACTTCTCCGTGACTTGTGCTTTTGTTAAGGTTTCGTCTTTTCGACGTTTCTATTTCTGTCGAAATCACGATCGTACACGTGTCCACTCCCTCAGTTCCTGGTCACAAGTTGTGTAGACTATGTAGTGCACGTGTAGGTCACAAATCAGCGGCTGTCTTAGCAGTTTGTTGAAGAGCCCTTGAAAAATGCCAATTGGTATCATCAGAGGCAAATTATTTTAGTTGCTTTACGTATTAACTTCATTTGGATTATATAGTAATAATATATATAAACAATCAAAATAGTTGTTGAATATTGTTTTCTTAAAATTAAATTAAATTGAATTTAATTTAATTTAATCATCATAAGCATAATGTATATATTTATATTCAATTATCAGATTTTTCAATTTATAAATTGTTATTAACAAAATTAAAATTTATATGTAAATTTTTATTTTTACTAATTATTTGAAAAAATAAATGAGAAGAGATAAACAAATTAGATGGTTGGAATAATAGTGACGTTTCCATGGTAAAATACGACTTGAGATAAGGATTAGATCCGGCATGATTTTTTTATGAGAAGTCTAATTGATGGTTTATTGGTGATAATTTAATATCACCAATAAACTCTTGAAGTTAATTGTCCTTTCTGAAAAAAAAATTGTAAAATAACTATGTATATTATTTATATGATTTGTCAATTTTTTTTTGTAAAATAATCATGTATATTTAAAAAACTGCATCGTTTTATCTTTTTGAAAAAAATTATAAATATTATTCTCTAATAAAAATTCTGAATCCGTTCGGTTTGTGACATTGATCGGAGGCAGGGTTGACGCATTGAATACTTTGCCTTTGTCAAAAGTACTAATCTAATTATTGTGCTTTTGGAGGGTTCATTGGCAAAACCCTAACAAAGGAAGAAACGAGAATACCCTTGTATAAATATGAGACCATCTCTTCTCCGTCAAACCCTCGAACCCTTGTTTGGGTATTCTCTTTCCCTTCTTCCTGGAAAGAGAATTTACCAAAATATCTAAAAACCAAAATTTTTTTTGTTAATTAGTGGTTTGTTATTGTTTTGTACTCCGCAAACCCTAGATTACTTATCTACAGAGCCGCCCCCAATCCTCTGCTTATTTTTAGTTCGTAAGTTCTCTCTATATTGCGATCTTGGTTTTTCTTTAATTTTTTTGCTTCGTCTCTTTTGAGCAAATTGTTCTTTTTATCTCAGGATCGTTAATTAGAGTAAAAAATATCACCGCTCAACACCGGTACTTTGTAAATCGTAAGATTTCCTTGATCTAGAATTTGGTGCAAATTTCGATTTACTTATTCTTGAAAAAAAATTAATTATTTGATTATTATCGATAGGAAAATGGTGTCTGACGCAAGCAAGAAGAAGGCTGCTCAGAAAAAGGCAGCAGCCGCAGCAAAGAGGGGTGGCAAATCTGCATCTGCCACGTCATCATCTTCGTCTAATGGAGCCAACAAGGTTTCTGACGGAGTAGCGGCTCTTAAGTTATCAGATCGTACCTGTACCGGGGTTCTTGCTTCGCATCCACTTTCTCGAGATATTCATGTAGGCTTCATGCCCCTTAGATTTCATCTTTTTTCTTGAAATTTCTATTGATCAATCAGGTGTATGATTTGTTTGTGTGCTTTCCAGAATACTTGTTGGTTCCACACATCCATTGTATAGATCAATAATTGATAGGAAAGAGGGTTATGAGAGCAATCATGTGATGCTAAGCACACTTTTTACTTGCTTCTCTTTCATTTTATTAAACCTTTATTGTCTGAATTAACATATAGAATTATGGGCCAATGTTTGTAGTGTGTATTTTAGTACCGTGGTTGTTTTTTATCCATCTAACTTGTATTATGATGTAACTTCTATGCAAATTGCAGATAGAATCCCTATCCTTAACCTTTCATGGGCATGACCTTATAGTAGACTCTGAGCTGGAACTCAACTATGGAAGGTAAGAACAGTCCAATCGTCAGCTTATTTTTCATTTCATCAAATGAAGTCTTACTAAAATCACTACAAATTTGGAATGTGGTTGTTTGTACAGTAAATATACATAAATATTTTCTTTTTGGATAAAATGTTTCTATAACTCAGAAAGCTGTTCTTCTTCAGTTTATGGTATAGGTTGATTACTTGATTGTGTGTGTGTTACTTGTGGAAATATCATCTATAATTCATCAAAGTCATTATGCCTCCTACAGTTACGTACTTTATCAAAAAATGCTCTTGTTCTGCCTATGTAGTTTTTTACATAGCCCGTCCCAAGCCAGGAAGGAGGGCTGTGATAGGCTTGGGGAGCCAATGTAAAAAATCAGACGTTCTCATGGAAATCAAACCCAATTTATTGCGTTTCATATCTAACCTAGCCCAACTTGTTTGGGATTAAAGGGTTTGTTGTTGTTTTGCATTTCTTGATGAAAATAATAAAGCAGGGTGTTGATTCTAATATAGAAATTAAATGTTTATCTTTTTAAATTGCAGACGATATGGTTTGCTAGGTTTGAATGGCTGTGGCAAGTCAACTTTGCTTACAGCACTGGGATGCAGAGAGCTGCCGATACCAGATCATATGGATATCTACCATCTTACACGTGAAATCGAGGCCTCTGACATGTCATCTCTTCAGGCAGTGATCAATTGTGATGAAGAGAGGGTTAGGCTTGAGAAAGAAGTTGAGGAACTTGCCGCGCAGGTTGGATTTTACAATCTTTGAGAAGTTTGATATTAATTATAATCTTGGAAATGATACCCAGATCTGTCATTAGATGCTAATTGCACTGATTGAAGTGCAAATTTGATTGGCCATTGTATGTTGTAATTAATTTACAAACTAAAGCTAAATAAGCAGCTGCCTGTCACTGTTAACAGCACTAATAGTATTTGATCATCTGCTAAGTTTGTGCATCGCCAATATTTTTTTTAACTTGTAGGCTGATCTGCACTAACAGTATTTGGTCATCTGCTAAGTTTGTGCATCGCTAATATTTTTTTAACTTCTAGGCTGATCTGTTGATATGGCAGCTGTTACAATGTTGTATTTATTTTATTTTTTAGCATAGTGGAATAGAATGCTGCTGATATGTTGCCCCGGTTATGCCCCCCCACCCCAATGCGCACGCACACGCATTTCCCCAACCAACACTGTGTACTGCCCTGCAGAATACTTTTTACAGGACCCCTTTTTCATTGATGATTGGGGCAAATGGGAAGCATGGTGTTGGGGGCGCTCATCCAATGGTATAATGGAACACTAATACCGTTTTTCATGTATCATCCTTGCTGAACTCATGGAAAAGCTTTATCATTCAGTATTGTTGAAAAAAAATATATAGCAGTCCTAATCAATATCCTCTCGCTGCACCACAAATCTTGAAAGCATACAACTCGTGGCATGAAGAAAAAAAAATAATGGGTATTCAGGTTGAAAAACAATTAGTTGCATATGTTACAATGTAAAAGCTGCCCTTTTCAGGAAAAAACAAGCTACCGACTGCCGACAGTTTTGTTCGTTCTTTTTTTAAGGAAACAACTAGTTTCTTATGTTAGTTTGTAAAAGCTGGTGGGTTCAATTTTCATCACTGTACTCATCTCCTTGTTTTTGTCTTTTAACATTGTTAGTACTTCCTCTCACATTAACCTTAGTTCAAACCTTATTAATATTGAATGTGTAACAGGCTATGTCTTTCTCCAATAAAACATGGATCGTTTGTTTGGAGTTGCATAAATAGTGCGGTGTAAGAGGGGTGGGAAAAGTTGTCTTTGTTAATATGGACCTTCTAATATAATCTATGAATTCCCGACAACATACTGTATTTAATCTTGCTAAGGTATTTCTATTTTTTCTGACATCTATGCAATTTATTGGTTTCAGGAGGATGGTGGTGGGGAACAGCTGGACCGTTTATATGAGCGATTGGATGCACTTGATGCTTCAACTGCTGAGAAACGTGCTGCTGAGATTTTATTTGGGCTGGGCTTTACCAAACAAATGCAAGCAAAGAAAACCAAGGACTTCTCGGGTGGTTGGCGTATGCGGATTGCTCTTGCAAGAGCCTTGTTCATGAATCCCACCATTCTTTTGCTCGATGAACCTACTAATCATCTTGGTATGTCATTTTCTCCATTTGTTCCATTTAGTGAGTTCTCACTTTGCCAATGGTGTAAATATCTAAGAATGGCAATTGCATTTATGATTTTGACTTTGTTCCATTAAGTGTTTTCTGGCTATTGATCGGTACCAGGTTACCTCTTTTTATGTTACCTTGAACTTCACAAGTGCGAGCCTTCCTAGTCAATTGGTAACATGCTTACTGAAGATTTTTTTTCTACCTTAACAACAACAACAAAGAAAGCCTTTAGTCGCGAACAAGGTTGGAGTAGGCTAGAAATGAAACCCAATCGAAGTGATGGAAAAATATAAATAATAACAATAATAATAATAATAATAATAATAATAATAATAATAATAACAATAACAATAATAATACTAATAATACTAATAATAATAATAATAATAATAATAATAATAACAACAATAATAATAATAATAAGTAATTTTCTTTTCTACCTTAGAAGAGAAAAAAAAAGAGCTGGTTGTTTTTGGATCAAAGACTTGTGAATGGTATTGAATGAGTACTTAACATGAGTCCAATTAACCTTCATTTTTTGGCAATTAACCTAATTTTTCAGGTAATGAACCCAAACAGTGTTCTTGACAAAGTTGTCTCATAATTGCTATCAGTTAGGTCTGTTGTATTAAATCATGTATCCATCTTCATTTCTTATCTGCAGATCTGGAAGCTTGTGTGTGGCTGGAGGAAATGCTGAAGAAGTTTGACCGGATCTTGGTGGTTATTTCCCATTCACAGGACTTCCTAAATGGTGTGTGCACAAATATCATCCACATGCAGAACAAGATGCTGAAATTCTACACCGGCAACTATGACCAGTACGTGCAGACCCGTTCTGAGCTTGAGGAGAACCAGATGAAGCAGTACAAGTGGGAGCAAGAGCAGATTTCCAACATGAAGGAGTACATTGCTCGCTTTGGTCACGGATCTGCCAAGCTTGCCCGACAAGCCCAGTCCAAGGAGAAAACTCTTGCCAAGATGGAGCGTGGTGGTCTCACTGAGAAAGTTGTGCGGGACAGGGTCTTGGTATTTCGCTTCACTGATGTTGGCAAGCTGCCACCACCTGTTTTACAATTTGTTGAGGTGACTTTTGGTTACACACCTGAAAACCTCATTTATAAGAACCTCGATTTCGGGGTTGATTTAGATTCTCGCATTGCCTTGGTGGGCCCCAATGGAGCTGGGAAGAGCACACTCCTTAAGCTGATGACAGGTGACTTGGTCCCATTGGATGGAATGGTCAGGCGTCATAATCATCTGAGAATTGCACAATTTCACCAGCACTTGGCTGAAAAGCTCGACGTGGACATGCCGGCTTTGGCATACATGATGAAAGAGTACCCTGGTACTGAAGAGGAAAAGATGCGGGCAGCTATTGGAAGGTTTGGATTATCAGGGAAGGCTCAGGTGATGCCTATGAGAAACCTCTCTGATGGACAACGCAGCAGGGTTATATTTGCTTGGCTTGCCTACAGGCAACCACAAATGCTACTTCTCGATGAACCGACTAACCATTTAGATATTGAGACGATTGACTCGCTGGCCGAGGCGCTGAACGAGTGGGATGGTGGTCTGGTGTTGGTTAGTCATGACTTCAGGCTGATTAACCAAGTGGCACAGGAGATTTGGGTTTGTGAGAACCAGGCAGTGACTCGGTGGGAGGGGGATATCATGGCTTTCAAGCAGCACCTAAGGGCCAAGTCTGGCTTGGTAGAGTAAATTATATTTTGAAGTCGTATTTGAGGAGGGAGATATATTTATGCTCTGTTGCAGTTATGGTACAATGAGATTAATTCCTTTTTGTTTTTTCGGACATGGGGATAAGTACTTGGTATACAGTATGTTTACTCGAGTTGAGCATTTTTTTTGGCGATGTAGACTTTATAAGATTCTCTTTTATATTGGACGTCATCATTCAGATCAGTACAACATTTACATCTTTTATTTATATTATCTTTTATATTGTTCATGTTCCAAGTAGAAGTTGTCCGCTTGTTCTGTGGCAGCTATTTGTTTCTCTTTCAGATTCTCACTCTGTTTGTGTGGCTGAGAGCGTCTATTTGTACAGTGCCTACGTTGTGCACCAGCCCCATTCCATTTCTTTCAGATTCTCACACTGCTCTCAGCTTGCTATGATTGAGGGGCTGTTTCTACTGTGGTTGCAAATTTCTCACATAATAGAACAAATCAAACATGCCGTAGGAAACTTCCATTTAACAACAAAAGAAGCACAAAACTTTGTTAGAAGTTCCAAGTTGATGTTGAAAAGTTAAAAACCTGACTACCAACTACTACCTAACAGAACAAACAGTTCTGCAATGGTGAATGCCCAATTATCCAAATAAAACTACTAAGAAAAGAGAAGGCGGCTGAGAGTTTATGGCAAAGTCTCAGTGATTCAGCGAGTTGTAGAGCGGGGTACCTCCTGAAATGAGGATTAGGCGGCACGGGCCTGGTTTGCCAGAGCATGTGCCATGCTGTTTAGAGTTCTGGGGACATGTTGCAGTATGCAATTATTCCTATTATTGTCCAAGTTTTGCAGATTGAGAGACAAATCTCTGTGTGCCTGACATTCCAGTGTGGTTGAGTGTTCTTCTGAGTCGAGGATTCTTACTAGGTTTCCAATCTGACAGTAGAATCATCTTCCTTGGTGCTTGTTTGAGCTTACCTATCTTGATTTAATATGTCTTGCTTGTCTTCCGTTCTTTGTTCTCCTTTCTTGTTCAGAACCCTCTCAGTGGAGCCTCCTGGCACTCTTTCTTCTCACCTCACCAGTTCATTAAGGACTCTATTAGACCACATTTTTCAATCAGAGAAAAATAATTATCATCTTAATTCACAATCATTTCTTTACTATGTCTGTGATTTAAGTTTTATGTAGGCCAATCCAAGACATCAGCTATGAAAAACTGATTTAGATCAAGTGCAAAGAGAGGTTAAAGCAATGTATTACTGACTAACTGGTTTTTTTCGGTATAATTATGGGTGTGGATTACGGTTTTAAAATCCCAATAGTTGTTTCACTAAACAAGAGTTAGAAACCCTGATGATTCATCATTACTTGTCTTAAGATGCAGATTGATAGGCTAAGTTTGATGTGCACTTACACCATGCTATAAGAACAAACGAGGCTTGAAGTAGCTGCATATTAGTTGTAGCCTGACAAAGATCTGGGTATGGCATATTTAGCTGTTTTTAAAGATCTATGATGGGTCTTTTACAGACTAGGATGGGAAAGTGCTAATGAGATTTAGAGAAAATTTATCTTTAATTTTTTTTCGTGCATAAACCGTTCTAGTCCAGAGCCATTTGACTTTTTGAGGTCAATGCATTAGGTTAATCTGACTGCAATCACATCACTCAAAGAGGAACTGTTGGAAGTAGAAAAAATAATATATACAATTAAATGTTTGACGCAAATACCAGATGCAATCAAGCGTTACAATTTAGAAGATTTAAATTTAAAGGAATAAAACCTAAAATTTATGTTAATCTCACCTCTTCGCACACAGTTTAGTCTATTATAGGCGTATCAGTGTAGACTTGGTATGACAATGGTATTAGAATAAGTTGGATTTTTACAATAATTCCTAAAATGGATGGGTGTTTTTGCCATATTATAGTTTGAAAGCACAAAAAAACGTGGGATCTGTGGCAGTGGCAGTGCGGTGGCGAAACTTAACGATGCTTGTATGAACTTATATCCAAGTCAATTCAGCAATACACAGTCATAATATTAACTGCTACGAAAATAAATTCATCTGTGCCTTAAAACAACTGTTTTCTTTACTCCCAGATTACATGCATAAAAAGACAAGTGGTTGATGTTTTCTTTTCAGTCAGCCTCCTCCTCCAGATTATTAACCTTCTCACATTCGTCTATCCATTCACTGTATCTGTTTTGAGGAAAAAAGAAGATAAAGCATTAAAATTATTCAGAACTGGAGCAATTTTCAAGTCCATTGTGTGTTCTTGTTGATTACCAGGTCTTTGTAGGTGATATCATTTAATATACCTTCATATTTGCCATGTGAATGAGAAGTTTTCTGTTGTGGACAATATTAATGAAATGTTGGGTAGCTGATTTTTGAAAACTGGGGCCTCAGCATATGTGCTTAGTTATTTGTATTTATATTATTTTTAGCTTAAAATTTGGGACAGTACAGAACAAGACTGGTACTTCAAAGAACACATTTAAAAAATAATAATATAAAAGACAATGGCCAATCAAATGCACCAATTCTGCTGGGATAAAGCTATTTTACCCTTTTGCACACAAACTACATAGCAAATACCAGCAGATAAACAATATACAGACTGGAAAAAATGGAAATAACAACCACTTACATGTCGATAGGCTCAGTGAGTGCTGCACAGAAAAATTGGGAAAAAAAGTCAGATATGCAGCTGGAGGCATAAACAAAAGATATAACAAAAAACCCCACCAAACTAGTTGGACTATGTGGCATACAACAGATAAAAATGACTTCTGCATAGACATGCACATTGAAATTGGTCCTTTTTAATGTACCACTGTCCACAACAACTCACCTCACCAATATCCATTTCTACTGTGTGATTAGCAAGCACTAATTACAGTGATTGATAATTAAACAGTAGCAGATAAATTGACTCTGATTCAGTAGGTAGAAACATGAAACAATGAGATGTACATACCATTGACCGTAGTACTGAAGCTTTCCTGGCATATATTACAAGTTGCCTCGCCAATGTTATTCTTCAAATCACTGAAGGTGAACATGAGGTGATGAAGAGATCAGTAAATGGGAAAAAACAATATGAGATATTGTCAGGGGTAAGAATTCTACTGGTGCACTAGAATATCCTGCTGGTACAGCAGAGAAAAGATGCAAATCAGCTGAACTAAGTTTAAAGTAAAGTATAATCAATCAAACTGAACAAATGTCATTTCTAACATAATCTAGGCATATTTGACAGCCTATGTAATCTAAATTAGTCATCTATTAAGGTTACTTAGCTGCTAACGGCACTATGGTTGATGTACTTAATTTAGTACCGGCGCAAAAAGAAGTATTTGGTTGGTAGTTGTGTAAACAACAATCTCGTGTAGTCTCAGGCAAGACAAAATTATTTAGAATCCAACAGAAACAAGCTAATTTCAATATTATTAAACAGAAAACAAAACAGTATATTGGTTAATGTGATTGGAGATGAAATCCTAGCAAAACTGGTCTCACATGAGAGAAATAATCATCATAAAACTCTTATGGCAATCATATTACAGGAGATTTTTCTTTCATCCACTAGTTCAAGGTTTGTATGGAAAAGTGACAACGTGAAACAGGATCCTCTCCCTCTGTGTTGGAGGAAGAAAGACAAAAAACATTTTGGGTCAAAAAATGATGGTGGAATCAAAAGGTGGGTATTATGGTAAAACTCAGGGGACAATTGTACAAAGTTAAGAGAGTGCACTAGCAACAGTAAAACTGGGGGTAAGAGTTATCTCACAATTTTATCTCTATCACACTTTCTCTCTTTATTTGCAATGTGTTGGCAGGGTTAACAGGGATAGATTCTATTATTCTCGATTTCACCTAATCCTGTTTCCAAATAAAAATCCCTGCGAAATAACACCGATGCAAAACACAATAAACTTAATCCTTGCAGGGCTACGCATGCCTTTCAGATTTGAGACAAGGAACCCTAGCACCTTGGACTAAGCATGCTTTTTTATTTAAGATATACACAATTTGCTAACGGATAATAGAGTAATTTGAGATTAAAGTAGCTTACATCTTGCATTCAACGCCGCTACCATGGTTGCAGAAGGGACAACAGAATACGCTGTCCAGTTTGTCCATGCGCTTCTTTGGTGGTGGCTTCGCTCTGGATTTTCGCTTCCCCATTATGTGCTTTGATTTCCTTGTCTTTCCACTGAAAAATGATTTGAGAGTTGAATTATTAGTATCTGAAATAATATAATACCACCTCTCTGATCCTTTTATCGTTCGTTTGTGTAGAACCTTCTACTGTATCAAGGCCTAGTTCGTCGTTGTTACCATGATACGGGGCACCTATCTATATATCTATCGGAAACCTAGATGCGATTTTCCAAACCGAATGGTACGTTTTCGTTTTGGATGAAAGCAACCCTAAATCGAAAATCGAAAAGAGACCTATCGTCTGAGTTACGCCGATTCTCCTTCGACCTGTTCGCGACTGTCGATCGGAAGATGATCGGAAGAGAGATAGGTGACAGTAGGTTTGGAAGAGGGGAACAGAAATATGTCAGTCTGATCGGAAGGGATCCGTAGTACGTAATTAGTATCTTATAAATAGAGGTGTGATAAGGTCCCGGGGGCGGACCCGCCCGTGACCCGACCCGTGCCCGACCCGTGCCCGTAGTAGATCTGTGCCCGACCCGTGAAAAATGGACCCACGGGTTTTGGATGGGACGGGACGCCCTCTTGACCGCCGGACCCTTGACCCGACCTGCCGGACCCTTGACCCGACCCGTGCCCGACCCTTGACCCGACCCATGCCCGACCCGTGCCCGACCCTTGGACCCGACCCTTGAACCCAACCCTTGTGCATTTTTTATTTTTTTAACATTTTTTTGGAATTTATTGAGAATTTAGAGTTTTTTTGAACATTATATGAATATTTTTATTTTAAGAAATATCATAAATAAAAATGATATAATTATAAAATATATTTTTTTAAAATATTACAAATTTTTTTCTGAATTTTCGTTCATTTTTTTTAATTTTTTTGGGATTTTTCCAGATTTTTTAGAGGCATTTACCATTTACAAACTTTAAAATTCAAAAAAAAAAATTTGAAAATCCCGCCGGGTCGGACCCGCCCCCCCACAAACCCGTGACCCGTGCCCGACCCGACACTTTCCCCGACCCGACCCGACCCGTGCCCGTGAGACCCGTGGGGGTCTATCACAGGTCGGGTTGCCCTTTCGGACTTTGGACCCGTGCAAATCCGACCCGTGAGACCCTTGAGACCCGGGGACCCGTGACCCGTCGGACCCTTGAACCCGTGCGGGTCGACCCGTGCCCGACCCGACCCGACCCTTCGTCACAACTCTACTTATAAATAGCGTGTCGATAAGTCGGTTCGACGGTTCGGTCGGGTTCGAACCATCGGCCAAGTCGTTGCTATTTTATTACTTTCCTAAAAGTTAGGACCCGTTAAAATTCAATCACCGAAAAATGCGCCCCCAAATGATATTGTCAAAATTCAGTTAGAAAAAGAGGAGCATGAGATAATAAATAAGAAAAATATTTTGGAGATATCGAGTTTGATACACAATTAATATCGACTGGATATTTTCAGTCACTGGGCGCCTCCCGCAGTTCGTTTCACCTCAACAATAGAACATTTCTATTTTCTTTTCTATTTGAAACTATTTCATCGCGTCATCGTTCTGATTGCTTCATGGTTCCATCTTTGCATCGCGACTCTTCTTCTCTGGAAAGCAATATCTCCTCTATCTCTCCTGCTGCTCTCTCGTGGTCTTTCTCCTCGCGCCATTGTTTCATCCTTTGATTGTTCCAAACCACCTCTCGTGGTCGATCTCTCCTGTTCCACTGGTCTCTCGTGGTCGATCTCTTTTTCTTCGTCTTGATCTCGCTATATCTACATATCATTCTTACAAGGTAATAATTCAATTTCTATTTGAATTTGCAGTCTATGCTTCAATTTGTTGTATTTGCATTTTATGTTTTTATGTTGTTACTCCAAATTCGTAGTTGCTGCTTGAATTAGCTGAAATTGGATGAAATTTGTATTTTATGATTGATGAAATTTGATGCTATTTATAGTTTATGATTGCTTCAATTTGTGTTTTATGATTGAACAATCCTGTGAGATATTTACTTTTGGGTATTGTTTGCTATTGATGTAATTATGCATTTTATATTACCTATCATGTATGTTATTTCAGTTATTATGAATGTACACGGATTATGATTACTTCAGTTATTGGACAATCCTTTACTATGGATGATATTGTGCATGTTACATAAGATTTCATGCATGTTACTTCAGTTATTATGCTATTACAATTTAAAGTGAAATATCTACAATTCTATTGTTGTATACATCAGTTTTGTACTTTATTCTTGTTTCGAACTTTTTTTTTTGTAGTCTATTTACCCTATAGTACATGTATTCTATTCTGAATTATTTTATTGACAAATTATGCACACTGACTTAGTTTACATGCATGTTATTTTCTTTATTTTGCTTGAAAACTGTAACTAAATTAAGCATCTGCAATTTGCATAATATGTCAGAAATTTCATTTGAAGGTGGTGTTCCTCCATCTATTTCAGAAAGAGATGATAATATATAGTTGTTTCATGTTGAAAATGTTCGGCTGAACATTTTCCCAAAGTTGGTATGAAGTTTGTTAGTAAGGAAAAAGCTTACGAATTTTGGACAAAATTTGAGTTTCTAGGTGATTTTGAGGTAAAGATAAAAGGTGGTCACAATAAGGGTTTCATATCTATTGACAGGACTTTCAGATGTTTGAAGGAAGGCGTTTCAAGGATAATTGAAGATCCGAGGATAATGTTTTAACTTTATCAACTTCTGTACTCGTCTCGACTACAGAAGCTCGAGGATTGATGTTAGGACCTCATCACAATCGACCCGTATAAGCCACAGAGAATAGTACGACAAATGACCCGTAATAAGTTGAAGACAACGAAGACAAAGCTGACCCGTCCGAGTATTGCAGACCCGTTTCGGGTTTGGTTTAATGGGCCTATAAGTTCTTCCGTAGGGTCAGGAAAAAGGGGATATCTGACTCTTAGGATTAACCATTTATTCTAATTATACTTTACTCTCCTAATTGTCTCTTACTTTCTTTTTGTTTGTGTAACAATCTTCGCAGCGCGAAATCTAGTGTCAGGATCAAATTTATTTTCTTTTTTGCAACTATAATACTTTTGCATTTCTATTTTAAACCAGTAGTATTGAAAGAAAGAGTAAATCTATTGTCCTCCTCTCTCGTGTCCCCCTCTATTGTCCCCCCTCTATCAGTTCAGTTAAACAAAAAATTAAGGCAACAATCAGTTGTTGGTTTATTGACAAAAATAATGTCTTTCGCATGAATATAGGATGTTCAAAATCGAAACTGAGGAGTCAATCAAATGATTTGATCTCAACTTTAATAAAAATAAATAAAAGCAAGTATTAAGTTATTTTTTATGTTGAAAGATGTTTTGGGTTGTGACCAACAAATTAGTTCTTTGAGCATAATTAATTAGCTAACGATTTATCATATGATAAAATGATACTTCTGCTTTTCTTCTTCCTTTCTACTTTTTGTTACTGTCATTCTCTGGTACACATAATATTCTTTTTAAGTATATCTAATGAAATATCTATATAGTAAGTCAGCTGTTATTATTCTTTAATAAAAGATTGAAGTTTTTGGATGTTCTTCTCCAGCTAATATGTGCAAGGACACAGCACAGGGTACTGAGAATTGCAGATCCAAAATGACACGCTTGTGTCTATACAACATTTTTATGTTCTAATTAAAGAATTTTAAAATTCGAAGAATTATGTTTCTTTCTCTCTGTCTCTCTTGATCTAATCTGATCTAATCTGGTCTCTCGCTCTCTCTTGATCTAATATGAACTTCTAATCTGATCTCTCACTCTCTCTTGTTCAAGTCTTCAAATCTAATTCCACTACTCTGTAATCAGGCATCTAGCAATAGCAATTATTTGCATTCACTTCTTATTTCTTCCTATAATCGATATTGGTGTGGTTTCACAAGTCTTTATATTAGAACAAGCAAGTCTCTATATCGTGACAATCAATTCTTTATATTACAACAATCAAATCTTTATATTAAAAAATTCAACAAATCTATTGCAAAATTGGAACATACGAGTCTTTATATTAGAACAATCAACTCTCTATATTGTGACAAGCAAGTGTTTATATTAGAACAAGCAAGTCTTTGTATTTATAAATGCAGCAAAATTGCTGCGAAATTAGAACATTCAAGTTTTTATATTAGAACAAGAAAGTTTCAATATTATAACAATTAAGTCTTTATATTATAACAATCAAGTCTTTATATTTAAAACTGTTGAAAAAAAGTGCAGTCAAATTGCAGTAAATTGAATTAAAATACGTAATTTTTACGTAACATAAAAACTTGAACGCGCAACTATTAAGACTTCGTATGATTTATATAATAACTTGGACACACGAAGTGTTAATTTGCAACAAATTACATCCAAATTGGAGCAAAAATGCAGCAAAATACAGCAAAGTTACGGCAAATTGTAGCGAAATTGTAATAAAGTTGTTGCAAAATTGAATTAAAATGCGCAGTTTTGTTGTAATATAAAGAGTTGGACACACAACTATTAAGACTTCGTATGATTTAAATAAAGACTTAGACGCGCAGCGTTAATTTTCATTCTCAAGAATGAAAATTAGTCCTTCTAATGGTAGTTAGTTAGAGGGATTGTTAATGAGATTTTTGTCTTGTAGTGGGAAACGTGTAAGTATGACGGTTAAGTCATTTTTGGAATGAATTAATACAAAAACACATTAATTAGTTATTTAATAATTGAATTAGTTAAAACAACTTTTAAAAGAGACATAGAAGGCTGTTAGCAAAACCAAGAACTGGTTGTTGGTGACTTGGTGTAAGGTGCGACTTTCTCTGTCTACTTGTTAGGTGTGAATTTGTGGAGAGATTTAAAAACATTAAAATAGGAATTAAGAAACAATGAATCACAAGAGTGCCTTCCGAATTTCCGCTAAAGAAAACTGAGGTGCGTGAGAAATTGAGATAATAAAGAACTGACACAGATGCAAAATATGACCCAGAAATATTTTAAGCCAACAAAATATCAAATATTACAATAAGTAATACAATTAAACAAAGCGAAATAAAAGTTCAGAAAATACTAATATAACAGTAGTAAATATTACTAGCTAGTGCTATTAATTTCATGTACTAAGAAAATGTTCCGTAGATATCAATATTGATACCGTCTATCGATATCGATGTTATTATGCAAATTTGGTTGAGTTATTATGTACATTATTTGAATTATTATGCATTCTATTTCATGTTATTTTCACACTGAAAAAATTATTATGCATGTTAACAAAATAATGTGCATAATAACTCAAATAACATGCATAACTATTTCAATACAAAAAATAATATGCATAACTATTTCAATACAAAATAACATGCATAATAACTCAACTAAATATACATAATAACATTGATATTGATAGTCGGTATCATATTAGTATCTACGTATCAGCTCTCATTTACTAATTATTGTAAACTTTCCGGAATAGGGAACTAGACGAGACTAATTACAACGCAATTAATTTAGCTTGTCATATAACAGCCCATGCTAATTATAACTGGAATCGCCTAACTCCGTTTAACCAGAAAAAAGAAGGGAAAAACATTCTGTTTGTGAGTACACGTAAAAGTTGAATAGTTAAATTAATAAAAAAAATTCACAAGCTAAATTAATTAGAGAAAAAAAATATTAGAAAAGAAAAGTGACGTATTTTATAATTTATTTCTGAATAGACAATTAAAAGGGAAATTGATTAGAAAGAAAAAGTATTTATTTATGTTACTTTTCTAGAACTGGACGCTTTGTTGAGTCCATATATATATCTATAATACATTTATTAGCTCTATATTCAGTTTTCCATTAAAAGATACAGATTCGTGCATTTATGATCCTATATTATACATCAGATATAGTTAAGTAATAAATGTTGATAGCACTCACATGATAGGTAATTATGACAAAAATAATACTAGCGACTTATCGTAGAAAACAAATATTTTCTTTCTTTTATTAATAAAATGAAAATGATTTTAAAGAGAGCTGATACATAGATACCTCAATCGATACACATGTTGTTATGACTTTGTTTGAATTATTATATACATTATTTGAGTTATTATGAATACTATTTTTTGTACTGAAATAGTTATGCATGTTATTTGAGTTATTATGCATGTTATTTTTTGTACTGAAATAATTATTCATGTTATTTGAGTTATTATGCATGTTATTTTGCTAACACAAGTAATAATTTTTTTAGTATAAAATAATATGTATAATAACTCAAACAGTGCTCATAATAACATGCGTATCGATAGTCAGTGTCGATTTTAATATCTACAGAACATCTTCCGGTTTTAAAAACTATAATTTGCTTCTGGTATGAAATTTCCCTACCACCTGTTTTCTTAAAAAAACCAAAAAAAAGTTTCATACCATTTATAGTGTTCTTTTTAAGGTAATTCGGTTTTTAGATACTAGCAACGAGTTAAATTTGTGGTTTTATTTTCAGAAAGAAAATCTAAATCTTTCTCACCTTGTCAGTTTTCCTTGAATAGAGAATTCCAATTTTGGCATTATATTTTTCCATATTTACAAACTTTATTGACACATCCAGTCTATAATTACTAATTAGCAGGACGAACTGGAGACGAGACACCGCTACTATTTTGGGTTCTCCCTCTCTATCAGCCGTTCGATCTTCATCTGACAGTAGATTGTAATAGAATCCTTTCTTTGGGAACAAGAATGGTTATTCTTTAACCAAGCCGCTAAGCAACTAAACCTATCATCCTTTATAAAAGCGCACCCGTCCCCCTTCTCTCCAGATCGCTAACATCCTCGTTAATTTCTCTTTTTCTCGCTTCCTGCTTTCTTACATTCTTCAAATTCTCTCTACATTTTTACATGGCGAATCAAGGCGAAGGTTCTTCCTCAGCAGATCCGTAAGATCGCTCTCTCCTTTTCAGAGTTTTAACCCTTTTAGCACTTCGATTTCGTGGTTGGCGTTCGATTGTAAAGCTAACCTGCTAATTTTTTTTTCTGTCGTTTTGCAGTAAAGGGAAGAGGGACATGAGCACAGCGATTTTGGAAAGAAAGAAGGCACCGAATCGCTTGATTGTCGATGAGGCGACAAACGATGACAATTCAGTGGTGGGCCTCCATCCTCAGACGATGGAGAAGCTTCAGCTCTTTAGAGGCGACACGATCCTTATCAAGGTAAGGGTTCCGATTCTATGCATGAGATTGTTTTTATTTGATGTTATCGGGTTTACCGTTGGTATGGCCTGTCTTATGGTTCATAATTGTACTAAATTATCTGATTAAGTAGATCTGGAAGATTTTAGCCTTTCAAATGCGGGTTGAGTTGAGATTTTATGATCTTCGTTAAGTTAAAGTCTGTGATTCGTAGAGGATAGTAATTGGTTCAAATTGGTTCCTATTCATGCGGTAAATTTCAATACAAAGGTGGATGCATTTCTTAATAGTTTAGTTCAATCTGTCTTTTTAGCCCCTTTACCAACAGATAGTTTAGATTACATGACCAACCCTATAATTTTAAATTATGATTACACATTGAAATCTTGGATGGTTAGTTGACAAACTCAGGTAGAAACCCTATCTGACAGATTGAACTTTTATCAGTTTAACAAGTTTTAGCTACAGTAGTCTTCTTTCTAAATGTAGTAGACATGTTTATGAATTGATTTTAAATTGATCACTTTGATATACTTAAATCGACAAAATAATTACCACACCCTGGTTGACAGACTTAACTTTGAGCAGTGCAATTAACAAATTATAGCCTGTTGCTATATCTTTCTAAATTTAGTGAACAATTTTTATCTCAATATGAATAGAAGGTTTTAAAAAATGAACATATTTAATATTATGTATTTTTAAAGAGTTTTTCATCTTTTTTTGGCATATATAAGTCTAAATCAATGCCGAATTTTTTAGGCTGTAATGGTTGAAATTGACAAACACCAAGTTGATGAGATATAAACAATGTTTCTGGCTTCTGCTACCAATGTCTACTTTTGGATAAGCAAAACTAATAAATAGCTGATATTGGGAAATGTGTTTCAGGGCAAGAAAAGGAAAGATACAGTCTGCATTGCTCTTGCTGATGACACATGTGAGGAGCCCAAAATAAGGCTGAATAAGGTTGTCAGGTCAAACTTGAGGGTCAGGCTTGGTGACGTAGTGTCAGTTCACCAATGCCAGGATGTCAAGTATGGTAAGAGGGTCCACATTCTGCCCATTGATGACACCATTGAGGGGCTTACTGGGAACATCTTTGAGACTTATTTGAAACGTAAGTTTATGTTATTCTTTTCCTTAATTACTGTTATTGTTTAGTTCCATCTCTTGTGAAAACTTCTGAAATTATCACAAATTCTTTGTTTTCACAGCAGCAAACAAATTGCATAACCTTTCTTTTAATTTTAAGCCATTTTGTTTGGGTTATTGTTTTTTATATTAATTGGTAACTAGTCCTGCTTTGGTCATTATCTCATATTCAATTTTTGACAATGGAAGTAACAGCAACAAATTACTTTAGATGTTTGCTACTGGAAAACTTTTAATAGTTTTCAATATTCTTGCAATTGGTAGTACCTGGACTTTGCTTATTAATTTTCCATGACTTTGCTTATAGAAACAAGTTGGGGTAAAAGTAAGTTCTAGGTTTTCAAAATATCTTTGTTCATTGTATTTGCTTTGAAATGTAAATACTTTATATTGACAATCATTGACATCCTATCCTAGCGTACTTTTAGACCTAAATATAAGGCTAAATTGATTATTGTTTAAATAATCGAATTTTTAGTCCTGTATAATGCCATTCAGAATACTATTCTGAAACAAGGGTTTCAGCTACTTTTTGTCGAACCTTTTTACAAAAGATTATTCAGGTATTGTCCTCTAATGTATGGGGGAATGTTGGAATTTGAAAACTTTATTTATTCTTAAATAACCATATTATGGTTATAGATCTATTTGGTTTCATATTATCAGGATGTAAGCCATGCTATTTCAAATTGTAAATATTGATTTTTTTTCCTAAATCCTAGAGAATTCACCCCTCTTTTCAGGGAAAAAAATTCAAATTAGTTAGGATCAAATAAAAATGGAATGAACTTGTATAATTGCTATCTTAGTATGTGATTATCTTTTTTCTTTAAAAAAATCTCTAAAACAAAAAATCCATTGGCGTTCCAAAACTCCAAACTAATTGGAATTCAAGATGAAATACTATACTAATGCTTATTGAAGGGGATGAGCACCGAAGCCTGACGATGATTTTCCAGAAACTTTTAGAATACTCATTGGAGAAATACGATCTGTCTCTAGAACTGAATTATTTTCTGAGGGAGGGATTCAATTCTCTTTTCAGGAAGAATAAGAATCATAGAATTTATAAAAACTGAAACTATTATCTTTTTCAATATGTTTTTCAAGCATTCCTAAAATATGTAACATATATTTTTGGTATATTTAAATTTGTTTCCATAAAAAGCCATTCTTTAGAAATAAGGAAATCGAGCAACTGGATTTATTTGTGCTCGAAAAATTTAAAATGATTAGGATCTGCATTGACAAATTATCAAGCCGAACTCAAAATTTGTCTATTGTTGAAACAAAAGATCTCTTATCTATCTGTAAAGAGGTTTATATAGAGATGACAAATTTGTTGTTATTGTATTCCTTGAATGAATCTAATTTCTCCTTCTGAGAAATTAGATGTGATTGAAGAATACTTGGACGACCTAACAATCTATATATCTGAGGAGGCTATAATAGATAAGAATTTTTTTGATTACTACGAGTCTCGTAAAAAGTACTGGAACAGTTTTGATAAAGTTCCTTTAACACCTCAATATTCTTGTAAATTCATGTCAATGATTGTCAATATAAAGTATTCACATGTCAATGCAAATTCAATGAACACTGATATTTTGAAAAACCTAGAAGTTACTTTTATGGTTTTACCCAACTTGTTTCAATATAGCATTACAAATTGTAACGGACATTGAAGGCATGAAAAATTAATAAACAAAGTCCAGGTACTACCAATTGCAAGAATATTGAAAATTATCAAAAGTTTTTCAGTAGCAAAGTCCAGGTACAACCTCTTTGCAGAAATGCAGAGAAAGGCTGCATACAAAGACCCCAAAGTGGTCCAACCCTTCTGCGAACCCACGCAAGCGGGAGCTACGTGCATTGGGCTGCCCATTTTTTATTGACATCCTTTCCTAAACATTACAGCATATTTCTTGGAGGCATACCGTCCTGTTAAGAAGAATGACCTCTTCCTGGTACGTGGAGGCATGCGCAGTGTAGAGTTTAAGGTGATTGAAACAGACCCGGCTGAGTATTGTGTGGTGGCCCCTGACACAGAGATATTCTGCGATGGGGAACCCGTTAAGCGTGAGGACGAGGACCGCCTTGATGAAGTTGGTTATGATGATGTTGGTGGGGTTCGTAAGCAAATGGCCCAGATCCGTGAACTCGTTGAGCTCCCTCTTCGCCACCCACAACTGTTCAAATCAATTGGTGTGAAGCCCCCTAAGGGTATTCTCTTGTATGGCCCACCTGGCAGTGGTAAAACTCTCATTGCTAGAGCTGTTGCTAATGAGACGGGGGCATTCTTCTTCTGTATTAATGGACCTGAGATTATGTCAAAATTGGCTGGAGAGAGTGAGAGCAATTTGAGAAAGGCTTTTGAGGAGGCAGAAAAAAATGCTCCTTCAATTATCTTCATTGACGAAATTGATTCAATTGCTCCAAAGCGTGAGAAGACAAATGGAGAAGTGGAACGCAGAATTGTGTCTCAACTTCTTACTCTAATGGACGGGCTGAAGTCACGTGCACACGTAATTGTTATGGGTGCTACAAACCGTCCCAACAGCATTGACCCTGCTCTGAGGAGGTTCGGAAGATTCGATAGAGAGATTGATATTGGTGTGCCTGATGAAATTGGGCGCTTGGAGGTCCTTCGCATTCATACCAAGAACATGAAACTGGCTGATGATGTAAGTGCAACTGGCTGCACCTTTTCTTTTGGTCTCTTTGTTTTGTTTAAATATTTTGTTTCCTAAAGTTTTGAGTTTTAAGAGAATTTCTCCTATATGTGTAGGTTGATTTAGAAAGAATTTCTAAAGATACACATGGTTATGTCGGTGCAGACTTGGCTGCCCTATGTACTGAAGCAGCTCTGCAGTGTATCCGTGAAAAGATGGATATCATTGACTTGGAAGATGAGTCAATTGATGCTGAGATACTAAATTCCATGGCAGTTACCAATGAGCACTTCAAAACTGCTCTTGGAACAAGCAATCCTTCTGCACTGCGTGAGACGGTAAGTCTGCATCTCCTCATTTCTTGGTGAATACTATCTTCTACTAGATAACTCATAATTGATATGAAAATTTGACTTTTTGTTGTTTAGGTTGTTGAAGTTCCAAATGTTAGCTGGGATGACATTGGTGGTCTTGAGAATGTCAAGAGGGAATTGCAGGAGGTATGATATTTGCAACTTTTTCTGTTAGTCAAGTTCTATAATTATAACATGAACTGGCTTTCTTTCTTACATAAATAACGTGAACTGGCTTTCTTTTGTTATCCTCTAGACTGTGCAATACCCTGTCGAGCATCCTGAGAAGTTTGAGAAGTTCGGGATGTCACCATCCAAGGGTGTCTTATTCTATGGCCCACCTGGGTGTGGTAAAACTCTATTGGCAAAGGCTATTGCAAATGAATGCCAAGCTAACTTCATCAGTGTTAAAGGTCCTGAGTTGCTAACAATGTGGTTTGGTGAAAGTGAAGCGAATGTTAGAGAAATCTTTGATAAAGCTCGTCAATCTGCTCCCTGCGTGCTGTTCTTTGATGAGCTGGATTCAATTGCTACTCAGGTTTTTTTTTTTTTTTTTTTGAAAATTTCAGTTTTGTGCTTGACATTGCATTGGAGTTTTTGCCTTATTCCAGCTTTGATCAATAAACATTACTTTTTTATCAAGGGGGGCCTTGGCACAGTTGTAAAGCTGTCGCCTTGTGACCAGGAGGTAACGGGTTCGATTCGTGGAAACAGTCTCTTGCAGAAATGCAGGGAGGCTGTGCCTACAAAGACCCCAAAGTGGTCCGACCCTCCCCGGACCTCACGCAAGCGGGAGCTACGTGCTCCGGGCTGCCCTTTTTTTTTCTTCTCATCCTTTGCTGACCATTTTCACAACCACAATGGACATGTTTAAAATTTGTATCAGCACAGTTGTCTTTTTTCTTATTGGCCTAATTATGTATGTTGTATTCATAAAAAATGCAGAGGGGCAGCAGTGTTGGTGATGCTGGCGGTGCAGCTGACAGGGTTCTCAATCAATTACTGACTGAAATGGACGGCATGAACGCCAAGAAAACTGTGTTCATCATTGGAGCCACCAACAGGCCGGACATCATTGACCCGGCGTTGCTCAGGCCTGGTCGCCTTGACCAGCTTATCTACATCCCTCTGCCAGATGAGGCTTCTCGCCACCAAATTTTCAAAGCCAACTTAAGGAAGTCTCCTGTTGCAAAAGATGTCGACCTCCAGGCCCTTGCCAAATACACCCAAGGCTTCAGTGGTGCTGATATCACTGAAATTTGCCAGCGTGCTTGCAAGTATGCTATTAGAGAGAATATTGAAAAGGTAAATTGTCCTCGATTAATGCAGATGTTTTTGGTTTTGGGTTACTAAACAATGTTAACTTGTTTAAATAATCTTTAATCCGGATGATTGAACATAAACTAAATATGGTTGATGCTCTTTAATTTTATAGGACATCGAGAGGGAGAGGAGAAAGAGAGATAACCCTGAGGCAATGGAGGAAGATGAGGCGGCCAATGATGATGAGGTGGCAGAAATCAAAGCAGTTCATTTTGAAGAAAGTATGAAGTTTGCTAGGCGCAGTGTGAGTGATGCGGATATCCGCAAGTACCAAGCCTTTGCCCAAACACTACAACAATCAAGGGGCTTTGGCTCTGAATTCCGCTTTGCCGAACGTTCCGAGTCTGCTGCTGCCACAGGCGCTGCTGATCCTTTTGCTGCAACTGGTGCATCTGCAGATGATGATGATTTATATAATTAATCAAATGTGTAGACTTAACTTTTTATACAATGTTTAAACTTTTTCTATTGTGTTATGTCAAATACTTTAGCTGTAGTTTTAAGGCATACAAGTGCTGTTTAGAATTTTAAGTGCTTTGTGATACCATGGAGCTTGTTTGAAATTATGTAACCTTAATGGTACATGAGACAGCTGTTTTAACACAAGCCCTTCTTTTTCTTCGGCTATTTCATTTTCTCTTCGTATAAATGTTTCCGGAATAATGGTTATATCTATAACATCTATTTGTACTAAGATTAATTTTAAATTATATTAGTCTACTATTTAAAAGATCAAGTCTTCACATCATATGATGATTGCAAATTTGCAGACATGCAGTTGACTATATGATGTGAAAATAGGTAGTTCATCATATATGTGAAAACGAGTAGTTATTCATGTGAAACCAGCTTTTTTAAATTTGTAGATGAATATATTCAACTTTTTTCCCAAATAATTAAATTAGTTATTGTATTTGTCATTTTACTTATGATTTGTGCATATTTTCATTGTAGCTCAAGAAAAAGCTGATAGCTTTAGGCAATTTAAATGATTCATGTAATTGAATATTTTTGCAACTGTAAGTGATTGGTCTCTCCTCTTAGTTTGGTCTGATTTCTGTTTATCTATCACCATTCACCACAAATTCAAAAAGAAACTCCATTAAGCTGGCGGAGCGCAAACAATAATTTGGTCAATGAAATTTGATAATTTAAGGAAGTCCAAGCAAGGGAAATGTAAATTGGAAGCATTCGTGTAATTCATCGAACACATGCCATGCCAGAAATTAAATATCATGACTTGACGGTTCAAAGAAGTAATGCTTTTTTATTCTTGTCGAATCAATAAGATAGGAAAACAAGTTTGTCAAAACTGAAATCATCTAAGTGGTTGAATGAAATAGATGCGTTAATTGGGACTAAAATTGTCAACGAATTGCGTTTTGAACGTTTTGCATTTCATTTCGTCGTGACGAAACGTTAAACACAAGAGAATTTTGTTGCGTTTATTAAACGCAACGTATGACGCAAATGATTTTTTTTGCGTTTAGTTAAACACAACGTAAACGAAAATTATTCATTACGTTTCGTTTTAAACGTTTTTTATGTCATATTTATATAAAGTACATAAAATAATATAAAATCATGCTTATATAAGTTAGTAAATCATCGCATATTGGCATTCCTTAAGTGTTAAGCGTTATGAAAAGTTATAAAATAAAAAATAATTAAAATATCGATCTTTCTGAGAAATAAAGTTACAAGACAGTAATTAAATAATACTGATATAGTGTCTTTTAAACTTATAAAGCCTTTTTCAGGTCATTATAGACTTTATAATGCATTTTCATTTCGTCTCCTTCTAGACTACTCTTCGTCTCCGTCACCGTCTCTTCTTCTCGAGAATCTTTCTGCATCATTTCTCTCTCTCTCTTTTCTCAATGTAATTTCATCTTTTCTTTTCTTAAGTTTTCTCTTAAGCTTGCTAACAACACATTTCAATGTTCAATGTTCATTAGTCCAAAATAATTTAAATGCAAAGTTCAATGTCTATTTTTAATTTTTACTTATTATTCCAAAATTGAAAATAATTTCTTTGCAATTAGTCCAAAATTAGTTCACTGATCAATATTCGAATAATTGCATTCTCAATTTATTTGATGATCGCTTTCATTATTCACTTAAATTTAGTTTTTTGTGTTAGGGTTTCAGGTATAATCTTATGAGTTAGTTTAGAATTTAGAGTATAATCACTTTTATGTTCATTATTATATAGTAATAGATTGACCAATTATAGTAATTTGTTCGCTGGTCGCTTTCACTGTCTTTTTTAAGTAATACACAAAAAGATGGATATGTTAGAATTGTTTGGGGTCCTAAGGTCAAGTGTTAGTGGGAAAGCGTTTACAACAATTACAATTCAAGCTTTTCGATCTTAATCACTTAGCTAAAAATTTCAGCAAGCAAGTACTAAAAGCAGTTGAGCAAATCAAATAACAAAGCGCAAGAATAATAAAGAGAGATAGTAAAAAGCAAGAGAGATGAAGAGAACACAAGAATACGCAATATAGCGTGGTTCAACCTACAAACAAACTAGGCCTACATCCACGGACCCCCATAACCAAAACTTCCTTTCGGGACCGATTGTACTAACCAGTAAGTGTTCTTTATAATTGTGGAACCTATCTTTGATTTCTTCTCAATAAGAAAACCAATCTCAAGTTCCTAAATCTATGCAAGGGGCTACATCACTCTAAAAGGCAAAATGTCTAATTGACTACACAATCAAGGACATGGATGCACTACTTGACAACACAAATATAGTGCATCAAAGGCTAGAAACTAGCAAGAAAGAATGTTCTCGAATCGACAATTAGATGATTGTAGCTATCCTAAGTCTCTCAGGTTAGGCAGTTGTAGGAGAATGCACTAATGCTATTTTTGGTGCTTAATTGAACGCTTGAAAGTTTGGGGGGGGGGGGGGTCAGATGTCTTCCATGTTCGTATCCCCAAGGTATATATAGGCTGAGCACATCTTGAAGTCTTGGAGTCTTGATTTTGGTCTTAAGCAATATAAAAATCTTCAACGCGTTATAGAACTCGTTATAACGGGTTGGCACCTTTTCAGAAATGCCCTTTTGTGCTTCTTCTATTGACTTATGGGCCATCTTGAGTAGTAACCCATTGTGACGGGTTGGAGACCCATGACGACGGGTTGGGAACCCGTTGTGACGGGTCTCTGATGCGTTACAGCAACACACCCTTATGGAAAATCCTCACTGTTCCAGCTCTTCTCCTCTTGAACCCGTTGTGACGGGTTGGGCACTTGTTATGATGGGTTGGGCATCCGTTACTGTAACACTTGGCTTTGGAATTGCTCAATCTGGTTGCTCTTGATGTCTTTGAGTATGTCTTGACTTGTATATGCATATTTGAGCCTTTGCATCACTCTTGTGACTTGTGTTAACTTGCATCTCAACAAAATTCAAGTGTGCAATATATGTTAGTACTGATTTGTTTTGCAAATTATCAAACAAGAGATGAGTTTAATCCAACAAACTCTTTCTTTTGGCATTTTGCAAAACCATATGCGATGTTCATAACATATGATGTACATTATTATATTTCTCTCTCTTTGTGCAAAGTGTGGCAAAAGACTCAATTATAAAAGCTTCCTCAGAATTTTAGCATTTGTTTATACTTTATAAGCAAGTCAAGTTCTAAATTTGCTCTCCTTAATGATATATGTTTTACAATTAAAGCACAAGTCATCATTTTCAATTAAGATTTGCAATTTCAAGAAAAGAAATGAGCAATAATCAAGAGACATGTCAAGTTAATTTGCAATTTCAATCATTCCTAACTTGAATCTCAATTCAATATGTTGATTAGTATAAAGAGGCTTTATAAAGTAATCCGCAATTTGATTATTAGTGCCAATGTACGCTAGTTCTATATTCCCTTTTTCTACATGTTTTTTGAGAAATTAGTGTCTCATGTTTATATGCTAGGTTCTTGCAAGGACTATTGAATTTTTGGACATCATTATGGTACTAGTGTTGTCACATTTTATGGGTACCTTGGTAAAATGCAAGTCATAGTTCTTAAGAGTTTGAACCATCCATAAAATTTGGATACAACAACTACCCGCGACTATATACTCCACTTCGACCGTAGAGAGAGCAACCAACGCTTGCTTCTTACTTAACCAAGACACTAAGAACTCACCTAGGAATTAACAAGTTCCAATAGTGCTTTTTCTATCTATTCGGTCACCGGCAAAGTCGACATTGGTATACTTAATTATATCTAACTTAGTGGTTTGTCCATACCAAATACCAAGAATAATTGTACCTTTAACATAGCGCAAGATTCTTTTAACGACCATCATGTGAGATTCTTTTGGGCAAGCTTGGAACCTTACGCATAAACACATGACAAACATAATATCCGGTCGACTTGCGGTGAGGTAAAGTAGACTTCCAATTATGGCTCTATAAAGTGAAATGTCCACTGATTTGTCACTTGCATCAACACCAAGACATGTGTTGGTTGCCATAGGTTCTTCATTGCTTTGCTATCTTCTACTCCAAAACGCTTGATGAGCTCCTTAGTATACTTTGATTAATTTATGAAAATTCCTTAACTATTTTTCTTAATTTGCAATCCAAGGAAAAAGTTGAGCTCCTCCATCATGGACATTTCGAACTCTCTATTCATGAGTTTTGAAAAATTCTCCGCAAGCAAAGCATTAGTAGATCCAAAAATAATATCATCGACATAGATTTGTACTAAAAAAATACTATTTTTTTATCTTTCTTTGTAAAAAGAGTTGTATCTTTCAAGCCTCTTTTAAAATCATTATTGATTAGAAATGTATTAGATCTTGCGTAACAAGCTCTAGGAGCTTGTTTTAGACCATACAAAGCTTTGTGTAATCTATAGACATGATTAGTGAGAGAGGGGTGTTCAAAACCTTTTGGTTGGAAACATAAACTTCCTCATACAAGCATCACACATGCTATCAACATTTATCCTAGATATTGGTAGATCACGAACCAACTCAAAATTGACTAGTTTCTTAATACATTTGAAAGAGGTATGACCTAACTATCGGTGCCATAACCATGAGTCGAAATTAGTTGCATTTAGACAAAGTTTTCACCGGTGATGTAATGATTGATATGAATGTAGTAAATATTTTTGGTTCTTTTACCGGTATATACTAACTCACTGGTATTGCTACGATATAGAGAACATTCTTGGTTATTAAAGCTAAGATGAAAAACGATATCACATCATCAATGGTTATATGAATATTACCAATTAAACTGATTTTAGTGATCTTACTCTCACATTCATTACTTTCAAAGACGACTTGAACTCCATTAAAAGGTTTAAGACTCCTAAAAATAAATTTGTTGCCCGTCATGTGGTGTGAGCAACCACTATCTATAATTCAAGAATATCCCTTAAATGATGAGACCAATCATAACTATGTATTTTTGAAAAAGATATGTCATTATTATTTTGATTTTTTTTTAGGATTTTACTTATTGAGATACTCAAGATCAACCTAGTTTAATTGAGAGTTTTAGAACTCAAACATAAAGTTCTCTATGTTTGTTCCTTTTGAAAGGACACTCAAAAGGCCATATGGCCACGATGGTTACAATGATTACAAACAAGACTTGACTTGTTTGATCCAAGGGATTTTTGCGCAAAAACAAAAATATTACTTTTGTGTTTAAAACAATTTTTCTTGTGATAATGCCTTTTGATTTCTACTATCCTAGGCCTTTTGTGATAAAATCTTTTAGAGATGTTAGCCTTAAGTTTATTATTATAGAACTTTTGAATTTGCATAAGCTTGTTCATTGATCCAACCCTTTTAACTGATGCAATAGTACCCAAGCTAGCATTATTTCTATATTTGAAGCACTTTTTGGATGAAAACATTTTATCATATCTAAAGGCATGATGAAGACTTTTTGGCTTAGATAGTTTTACCTTGTGATTAATTGTAGTAGGTGCACAAACTTTAACATATGGAGATTCAACTTTTGATATATTCTTTTCTTCACATTTAGACTCAAGATGGTTCAATTTTGATTCTACTTCACAAATTCTTTTCAAAAGTACATTAATCTCTTTACCCTTCTTGTCTAAATTTATTCTTGCTTTACCATATTTGACTCTTAACTCATCATAAAAAAGTTTTTCATTCTTAGACATAAACCTCACACCTAGGCTACATGAGTTTAGATATACCTCTCCTTGTGTGTAGGATGAAGATGTGGTTATGATTCTCCTTTCTTCAAGGTATTTCTCATCAACTTTGGTGAAAATTCGAGTGACTTAATCATCCAATCCTTCTTTTGCTTTGCCTTCTAAAGCTTGCTCTTGTGCAATGATATCATTTTCTTTCTCCAAGATGGTTGTGGCTTCATTCTTGTGATCCACTATACTCAAATCACACATGTTAGAAAAAATATCATTATTGAATGTATTATCAAGTATATGCCACATCTCAAATGCAAGATTAGAGTCAACAAGAATTTTACCTATGAACTCATCTATAAAATTTAAAATGAGATAAGAAGCATAACTATTGTCTAAAGTCCTACAAGGTGAATCTTTAGTGGCATAAAATGTTTCTTTATCAAGTGTGTAAATGAGATCAATTCCACTTAAATATTCTTGCATTGCCTTTTTTTTCCAAAATTCCAAAATTTCATTTCGTACAAGCTTTGGGGGTTCAACCATACTTGTGTTAGACTCATGATGATCAAAATAACTAGGTATGAATCTGTGTGCTCTGATACCAATTGTTAGAATTGTTTGGGGTCCTAAGGTCAAGCGTTATGGTAACACACATGGCTCTGGATTGCCCATTCTGCTTGCTCTTGATGTCTTTGAGTATGTCTTGACTTGTATATGCATATTTGAGCCTTTGCATCACTCTTATGTAGCTGTGTGAACCTGCATCTCAACAAAACTCAATTGTGCAATGTTAGTACTGATTTGTTTAGCAAATTGTCAAACAAAAGATGAGTTTGATCCAACAAGATCCAGTAGAGAAAGCCAGGTTGTGGCCAAGGACCTGGACTGATTAACATCAGCCATGCTTTTCCAGTCTGTCCAAGCTAAGGACCACAAGGGAAAATGATCAGCACATACCAGTAAGAAGAGGAAAAGGTGCAAGGGCAAGGGAAAGGACAATGGCAAGGAAAAGAGCAAGGGCAAGAGCAAGAGCAAGAAGGGTAAGAAGAAACGAGTGGAATGTGATGAATGGTGGAACTCTCCATCTGAGTCATCACACTTTTCATCTGACATTACGAACTAAGAACTTTATTTATTTATTTATGAATATATTGATGGAAAATGATGATTTAATACGAATTCTTTATATGACATATTTAATATGAAAGATTAAAATCTATTATTTATAAAAAGAAATACAATTTTGAATGATGATGTGGACAGTAAGAACTAATAATTTCCTTTATTTATTTCTGTCTCATCAGGTTCAGTAGATTAGGGTGCGTTGGGGTGTGGTGAAGAATGTCTTTGAGTGGGAAAAGCCATGTGAGTGGGACCGAAGCCCTAGTTGAGGGAGGGGGGGGAGGGGGGGGAGGTTGTGACTTGTTTGTATATATAGAATTTAGCTCATGACTTTTGACTTTGTTGGTATAGGGTCATAGGACTTATGTAGAAGTATTTTGTCTGTCTAAACTTTGATTTGGTGAAATACAATTTAATTTCTTTTTTGGAGGAAATTTGTTAAAAACAGTTAAGTTAATTTTAATGTTATGTACTTCAGTACTTATGTTTTAATTTGTTGTTTTAGATTTGACTATAATATTGATCACTACAGGAAGGTGCAACATTTGCATCCGGAAGGGGTCAATTGCATATGCACTTTTTTATTAACATCAGCAAAAAATATTTTGTACCTTGGAGTTATGATTTGAACTTGTTGCATAAGGATGACTAATGCAAATACCGATGTACATTAGCACTGCAGATGCGAATAAATTTAGTTCTATTTCTGAAAATGGACGAGTAGGAATGTTCTAAAATGTTGATATACATCAGCACGACATATTCAAATAAATATAATAACTTTTATACTGATGCATATCTGCTTTGCAGATGCAAATAAATATCGCTAACGAAGCAAAACATCATTGAAATTCTTTTTACATAGCTGAATCGATGAAAAACATGGATGTTTCGAATTTCTATATAAAATTTGACCAATAACTGAAGTTATTGTTTCACAACTAAATCAAACCTACATGTTAAAATCCAATAACTTCTTGTTTATACGATACAAACCTCACAAAATTGTATTGCATTTGAAATAATACAACGCAAATATATCAAACATCATATTATCATATTATTCGAGTTGAACTTTTTAGTAAAGTATGTATGGATGTATACATATTTTCATTAATATACTTTAGTGACTTGTAAGTATAGTATTAATTAATGTATTATACTTGACAGAAAAGTTTATATTTGAGATAAAGTATTATGACTCGACATGTAACATCCACATATGTTTCTTTACCATCTAATTATGCCACATCATATTTATCTAATACATAGAATATAATTTACTTGTTCATTTCACAATTTTTATTGATTCATATTTAAACAATTATGAAGTAAAAATATAATGTAAGGTAAAATATATAATTTTACTTGTGCATTTTTTTTATCATAATTTGACAACATAAAAAATAATAAATAAAAGAAAAAAATAAGAGAATATTTGTGATGGCGGCAAAACTCTCTCCAATAGCATTCCAACATTTCTGAATTAAGGAAAATCATGCGAGTAACGTGGATCGTGGGATACATGTGAAAATTGATCTCATTCGTTCATTTTAGGTCTACTTTCTCTCTTTTTGTGTAATATGTGTTGAGAAGCACAAAGAAGCGCAGAGAGTAGACGGGTTCCTCATTTCAAAAAGAGAGAGAAGGCGACAGAGGAGTGCGGAGCGAGCGGTAGCGGCGGCGACGGTCGGACGAGGGAGGTAAAGTAGTATGTTCTTTGGCTAGGAAAATCTATAACATCCATGTGTTGGAGTCCAGATGGTAAAGTTATAGCTCTTGGCACTGCAGAGGGGTCCATTTGTTGCATGATGTTGAGGTATGCTTTATTCAAGTTATTGCTTTTTGAATGGTATGATTTATTCAAAGTTATTATTTAATTAAAATTAGGAATATTCTTTCATAATTGGTGTAACACTCCTTAGCTGATAAGTATGCTTAAAAATCATGAAGACACATGATGTTGCAGTTATCTGTCTTACATTTTCAGGGGTCGTCTATGGTAATTTGCAATGTAGTTATTTTGTTGTGGTAATTTCATATTTCCTTTTTGTGATTTTATTATGTTGGCAGTTACATCTTTTTTTTTTTTTTGCTGTTGTTGGCTTTATAATATTTGGAGGAAGGTACAAAATTAATCATTTTCTTAGTCCAAGTGCCACAAAAGTAAAAAAAATGTTCATAATGATCAATTAATCATTTTCTCAGTCCTAGTGTCACATTATTTTTGTTCTTTTTTGTTATATTTGAACTTACCTACTAGACTCTTTGCTTATATTTTCTTTGCTCATGCTTGTTTGTATGGTGTGGCAGGAGAAAGACTACAATATAGGATTTGGAACATGCGCTGAACAAGTCCTACCAGCACTGCCTTGAGTATATTTGGGTTTCGGATCAAAAGTTCTGGTAATTGAAACTTTGTGACCATAGTATTCAATCACGTAAGTCTGGTATTCTAAAGAATTTAGTTATTGAGAGTAGTAGAAATCTGAAAGATCGTCTTTAGCGTTATGTTTTAGGTCAAAAGGATGAGTTTGTGAGTTGCGCTAACTCAGAGGCTAAACAACTCTCTCAAGCCGGTAAGTTTTGTGTTTCATTTTGTGTTATCAATGATTGTTACCATGCCCATGTTCCTCATGTTTTTATGTGCATATTGCTACAATCAATAGTTTGGACTAATACATTTATGCACTTTTTGTTTTCATGTTTGTTTTCAGGTCAAAGTTAGGATTAGAGACATTTATGTTCTTTTGCTGCTTCATATCTACAATTTTGGTTTTGCGAGTTCAATATTTGACCCGCCAAAGATAAAGTACTCAAGTGAGCTGACATTAATATGATGTGAGTATATATGTTAGTAGATTTTAGTTGTTCGGGTTTTCATTTTGGGAAATTTTGGATTCGTTTTGGGGTATATTAAATAATGTTGTGATGAATGTTTTGTAATGAATGTTTTGCGGTGAATAAGATTAGAAATATTGCGTTGAGACATTTTTGTTGTACCTATTAGTTTATGCTAATGCAAAAGATATTATCAATTTAACATATGCAAATAAAAGAAGATACCACGGCTTTAATGGATGCAAATAAAAAAAAATATCAACAAATTATTAGATGCAACAACACAAATTATCATCACATTAATAGATGGTAATATCAATAATTGCATCAGCAGTAAGGTCTCAAAAGACAAATTGTGATACAATGAAGTCACATTTGATTTAACAAAGCTGATGCTAGTGCACACAGTTCCATCAGTAATATGCCTGCAAAAAAATAATATTTTCTTCAGGGGAACAAATGAAAATGACAATAAATCTTGCATCTATCTTATCTGATGTAAATAAAACGATGATGCAAATAAAAATTCGAATGCAATTGATTATCACCATCAAGCGTATTTACATATGCACTTTGCATCAGCTTTCTGATGCGAAAGACTTTTAACATAAGCTTACTGATGTAAATATCATTTATTACATTTGCTATATCAGATGTAAGTGCGACACCCTCCAAGCAGTGGATGTGGGTTTGACCGCGCTATTTGGCACCAACTTGGAGAATCTATTCTTTCCGCTAACTGCAGGTCTGCAGCTGTATTTCTTGACCTGAGATTCCAGTTGCCCAGTTCACTAATTAATCGGACTGTCTAAACTAGCAAATGGCCCTCTCATGAAGGCTAGGATCTATCTATATTTCTAGAAAAAGCCCATTGACTTTTTATAGGATATTTAGGCTTAGAAATACAAACAAATTAGTTTGACAATGTGGTTGTCTGTTGTCATCAATATTTAATCCGGGTATGATTGTATGAAGATATTGAATAATAAGTATTTTGCAAGCTGCAAATTATATAAAATTGTTCATTCTCTTTTAGTGAGATAAGAAGATATCTACAACTTTGTTTATGGCGTTTTTGAACAACCACCTGTTTTCACATCATATGATGATCATAATATAAGCCTTATACCTTTGAATACATAGCTGTTGACGTCATCTACGGGATTACTAATCCAACCAATTATATGCTCAAAAGAAAATACAACAACGAAACTTATTCATTAAGGGTCCGTTTGGCAAATCAAGGAATAGCACTAGAAGAGTGGTAGAAGAGTGGTAAGAATAGAATAATGTGATTTTGTAATAGTGTTTGAATAAGGTATTCTTGATTATTCGGAAGAGCGAAATTGTCGTTTGGCAAGTGTCATTTGGAATAATAGAAATGTTGATAATTATGTTAACAATTATGTTAATAATATGCGTTATTATAAAATAATAAAATAATAAATATTAATAGTAATTTTAAAATTATTTTAATAATAATGATAATAAAATATTATTAATAAAATAAAGTATATATAATATATTAAAATATTGTTAATTACGAATATAGTATATCATAATAAAATAATAATGGTAATTATGGTAGTAATTATTATAATATGCATTATTTTAAAATAATGAAAAAATAATAATTAACAGTAATTATTAATATTTTTTAATAATAAGGACAATATAATAATATTAATAACAATAAATATATATAATATATTAAAATATTGTTAATTACAAATATAATACAACATAATAACATAATCATGATAATAATCACCATGATATATAAATTATAATTATTTGCATTATTTTAAAATAATAATAATAATAACAATAATAATATTATTAAATTATATATGATATACTAAAATATAATAATAATAATAATATTAATAATAAAAATATTAATATAAAATATTGTTGATTACAAATATAATATAACATAATCAAATAATAATGATATGGTACATAATATATTAAAATAATATTAACAATAATAAAATATTAACATAATAATTAACATAATCAAATACTGTTAACATAATCAAATAATATATTAAAATAATATTAATAAAATAATATAACAATAAAATATTATTTTAATTATTATTTTAATTATTATTGTTAATTATTATAATATTATTTTTAATATATAATATTTTAAAATAATATAACACTAAAATATTATTTTAATATATAATATTAATATTATTTTAATTATTATTGTTAATATTATTATTTTAATATTATTATTATTAATTACTGTTAACATAATCAAATAATATTAACAATAATAATATGGTATATATAATATATTAAATTAGGGCTGGTAATGGGTCGAGTCGGCCCTCGAATATAGAGGGCCTAAATCCATTTTGGCATTTCGAGCCGAGCTGTTTTCGATCCGGGCTTAAAAGATCGGCTCGAGTTCGAACAATGGTAATAACCGAGAAATTATCGGACGGGGCCGTGTAAAACTCGATTCTAAACTCGAGTCAAAACTCGAGCATTCCGATCTCTGACTCAGTTCACCTCGATTCTCTGTCTTCGTCTCCTTTCTTCCTAAAACTCGATTCTAATTTTCTAACCCTAATAATTCACCTCCGCCGTCTTCTACAGTTCTACTTCGACCCCCCCCCCGTCGTCTAAGTCGTCCCCTCGGCTCCTCTGTGTTCTCTCCGCGTTCGTACTTTGTGCATCGGTTCAACACACTCCGCACTTTCAGGTATTGAGTTTACTCCCAATTTTATTTTATTTTCATTAAACAATTTAATCATTTTTGGGTACTTTTGATTTTGATTTTGATTTTGATTTTGTTGAGCATCAAATGCGATTTCTGGTTTTGGGCACTTGCGATTTCTGCTTAACAGTTGGGTTGTTTAGTTGTAATTTTTGGTTTTGGAGCTTGATCTTATGACGGCTTGTGCTCTGGTACCAGTGGCTTGTACTCTGGTACTGGTGGCTTGTATACTGGTACCAATGAGTGGCTTTATTCTTCCAGTGTGCCGTGCCAAAGGATGGGATTCTATATAGAGGTGACATGTTAGTACAGGCCACCAAAGTCGGTTTTGGGAAAAAATAACTTCAGTCGGGTTGATTTTCATTTTCTCAAGATTTTGGCTTTGTTGAGTGGGATTCAAAGGGAAAGTTTGCCCAAAACCAAAAATTCAAAATACCTTGCCAAACATATATTGGAAAGAATACTCGACGAGATTGAAATTCCAAATGTTCCAATGAGAACCAACTGCGCCAAACAGGGCCTAAAGGATTTTGATTACAACTCATATTTACCTCATAGACCTGAACTTTATATAGAGGTGACATGTTAGTACAGGCCACCAATGAGGAAGGGCAGGGATGTCAAATTGATCATATTACTTTAATTGTGACCATTTGCTTGTGTTGTATCTGAAGCGAATCACTGCTAAACAACACTGGTACAGCCTTCATTATCTTTGTATATGCTTTGTGCCTCCTGACAAACAGTTGCTAAAGTTAAACATCAAGCAAGAATTGATAACATTCAGTTCTTGTCACTAATTTGTGATCTTTTAATTTGTGTTGGTGGGGCTTATTATGAAAATGGATTTGCATTTACCAAAATCATGAGACCACACTATCTATTTTTTATTAGCAGCTTATGGTGTTCGGTAATTCATTATCTACAAAAATTGGGTCATGAAACAAGAGGGATTAGAAAATAATTGTGCAAGAAATGCTGGTTGTGTTTTGTTTGTCTCATTTGGCCAATACCATTCTTCAAAACTGTTTACTTAAATGATACGTTTTCAACTCTGTAAGAATTAACTGATAATTAAACTTATTGTTTAGCCTTTGCAATAAAACAATTAAAGCAAAACTAACAACTGTGTAGCATTTGCAATAAAACTTATTGTTTAGTCTTTTTTATTGAATGTGTAGCCTTTGCAATAAAACAATTAAAGCAAAACTAACAACTGTTTAGCCTTTGCAATAAAACTTATTGTTTACTTTTTTTTATTGAATGTGTAGCTCCTCAGAAACATTAGGTACCTGGAAAGGAGAAAAATTGTGCAATAATTGCAAGGAAGCTCGATATTGCTCTCATAAGCATCAGGTACTTTTGCTGAGTTCCACTCCTTTGCTTTGATAGTAGTTCTTGTGAGGTGTCTAATGTATCTGTATGGGCTTGCTTGACTTTTGTGTGTATAGTATGGGGCTTTGCTTGACTGCCTGTATTAGTCTTTACTGACTGTTTTGTCGTATGGTGCTTTCGTTAGTTTTGTGGGTATATTTCTCAAGTGAGCCCGCCAATGTTAATTTAGGCTCTGTTTTATGCGTAAGGTTCCTGAAGATAGGGCACTTTTCAGAATTGGGTCAGTTTTCAGAATTGGGTCAGTTTAGAAAATGTTTAACATTCTACTAGACTACTAAACAATTTAAGGATATTTGTGAGAATTGGGCAGCAACATCACCATTACGTAGACTACTAAATCATATTAGTTGTGATCTAATTTGTGTAGGTTTCGTTAGTCACTCGAAGTTGCAAAACTCTCTCATCCTTTTCTTTATTTGGAGGTAAAATTATTTGAAACGTTAATTTCTATTCAGCATGCATCAATTAATTGCTAGTATTGTCATGTAGGCACCAATATGCCGGTCTTTAATGCTAATTTAGGTCTGTACCCGTTCGAGATTAATTCAATAGGGATTAATCTCGAATAGTTCCCTGTTGGGACTGCTTATTGAATACCTCGTCTCATTTAGGATTAGCGAACATACGTTAGCTACAATTTGGTATCGAAGAAAAATCTGGTTTGGTATTTCTCCTATTGTTCCCACGTGTACGTACGTATATGCAAATATGCGTTGGCGTACTCGGGGAGCTGAGGGGAAATGCTGCCGGATTTTTCTTCGGTACCAAATTGTATCTAACGTATGTTCGCTAATGAGACGAGGTATTCAATAAGTGGGTTAGGATGGTTGGCCAGCCCGAAAACCTAATATGTATTTGCTATTGAGACAAAGTTTAAAAAGTAAACTGTTTGTAACTCTGCGTAGAATGTCGTCGTCTGCGACCCAACCAAGTCGTGATGTCGACACTACTATGGAGGAAACTGAGAGCCGAAACGATACTATTGAAACAAGATCAAACCCCTCGAAGAAGAGATCTGTGGTTTGGGATCATTTTGATGAGGTTGGACGAAAAGTAGTCTGCAAGCATTGCTCAAAGCCATTGAGCAAGGTTAAAGGCTCAGGAACTTCACACATGCGTCGTCATATCGCGACCAGTTGTCGTAGTATCACCGACGAAGAAAGAACGACAATATTAACAAGTCAAGCAGATGATTGGTTCGATCCTGTTACTTTCAAGTTTGATCCCGAGTTGACACGTGGTCTTTTCTCGCTTCTCTTCATTGATAACGAATGGGCTTTTAATGGAATTGAAAGTCGGTTATGGGAACCAGCTATGCGATCGTTGAGACCGGAATAGAAATCTGTTGGACGTCAGACGGTACGAGACGACTGTGTTGACGTCTTCAAGACCGGTTCTGAACTTATATTGGCTGAGATGGAGCAATTAGATTCCCGCGTGTCGTTCACAAGTGACATATGGACTTCAAGTGCCAATTTGGGATACTTCTGCTTAACGGCACATTGGATTGATAAGGATTTTAATTTCCAGAAAAGAATAATAGGTTTCAAGAAAATTCCTTATCCACATACGGGACTAGCCGTTGCGCATTTGGTTGAAAAGATATGGGTTGATTGGAAGTTGGACGACAAAATCTTTGCAATTACTCTAGATAATTCTTCGGTGAATGATAGTGCTATAAGATATTTGGAAAGGAAACTCTCAGAAAAGATACCTTTCGGTGGAAGCCAAATGCATATGAGATGTTCAGCGCATATTTTGAATCTTATAGTGCAGGAAGGCATGAATATCATCCAGCCAGCATTGAGAAACATTCGAGAACTGATACGACATATTGCTTCGAGTGGCTCAAGACTTCAAATTCTCAATTCAATTTTGAACGATCTAAAGTTGCCATCTAAAAGAGGTCTGAAATTGGATTGTCCAACGAGATGGAACTCAACTTTTGAAATGGTTAAAGAAGCGCTCGTGCTGAAAGAGGCTTTGTTGAGGTATGGAGATAATAATTCTTCAGTAGATGGTCCCAGTTTAGAAGAGTGGAAAAATGCAGAAGAAATGGCAATGTTTTTAGAGCCTTTTCTTAGTGCTACAAAAACGTTCTCACATGTTAGGAAACCATCTTCTCACACATATATTAAGGAAATTTGGGCCATTCGCAAATTGGTGTTGGATGAAAATCTTAAAGAGTGTGCAATTTTGCAAGAATTGGCTCTAAAAATGAAAAGTAAGTTCCAAAAATATTGGGAAAACCCGAATCTTATTCTGACAATTGGAACTATTTTTTATCCTCGATACAAGTTAATGTTTTTGGCGTTTTGTTTTAAGAAAGCATATGGAGATGAGTACGAATCGAGGTTAGATAATATTAAAAGTTGTCTGAAAACATTTTATGAGGAGTACGAGAGTTCTTCGACTCGTACTGATCGGGTTTCAAGTGTTGGATACTCGCAATCTGGATCAAAGTTATATGGAACAGAAGAACTTGATGAGGAATTTGATCAATTTAAATCTGAAAATTCAGATTTGAATCCGACGATGTCCGAGTTGGACAAGTATTTGCAAGAGAAGCTTGTGGACAGAAATGTCGAGAACTTTGATATCTTGCAATTTTGGAAAAACAATTCCGGATTATATCCTACACTTGCAAAGATGGCAAGGGATTTCTTGGCTGTGCAAACATCCAGCGTTGCCTCTGAGTCGGCTTTTAGTGCAGCGGGCCGACTGACCGATCACCTTCGCACTTCCATGAATAGCGAAACACTCGAGGCTCTTGTTTGCGCAAAAGATTGGTTTGGACCCAAGGATGATGCATTTGACTTGAACAAATACCTACCTTTAATTCGGAAATCTTGATTAGTATAAAGGTACATGTAATATGTAAATTGTGCATTATTTAAATTCACAAGTATACACTTAAGTTTGTTTGCAGGTCTCTTTTTTATTATGGTCTAACAGTATTTTTTTTTTTGTTTCAGGACCATGAAATATCTTCTTATCACACCATCTACTTCAAATTTGGTAAAATGTTATATATCTACATATTGTTGTTCTGTTTGTTGTACATTTTGATTCTAATCATTTGTTAGCTCAATTGGTTCTAATTATTTGGTTCTAATTTGTTGTACATTTTGATTGTAGGAATTTGAAGGAAAACAAAAAGTAAATTATGAAGAAGATTTTTAATTCATTTTTTTTTTGCTTTTATTTTCAATATTCAACTTGGTGAAAGAAATCGTTTTATCGTGAATGAAATTGGTGTAATAACTATCGAGTTTTATTTAAATTTGGTATGTTATATTCTAATATTTATCTTTTATTTAATTTTGATATTAATATTTAATTTGATATTAATATTATTTACGTGAATGTACATTCAGTATAGTTACTCCAGTACTCCTGATCTTTGAACAAAAAATCTAAAATAATATTTAATGTTAATGTTTAACTCAGTTAGAGAACTCATGATATTACTTCTGACAATTCGAGTATAAAATAGCGAACTCATGATATTGCTTCGGTCAAAGCCCTTCGAATATGCCCATAGCGACAGAAGAGAAAATCGAATACCCGAATCGAGCCTGAGCGAACTCGAGCCGAGTTCGATCTTTTTTTTTCAAATATGGGCCGAGTACAGTCCGAGTATTAATTTGGAGGTAATGAGCCGAACTTGGATATGGATCAAATGCTGATCCGTTAGCAGCCCTGTATTAAATTGTTAATTACATTGCAAATTTGATTGCTTAGTCATACGGAACAATGTATTCCGGTATATCATCTATATGGTGGTATACCGGAATAGCCTATTTTACCATTATTCTATTCTTTCCAAACGTGTTTGGCAAAACCATATTGTTGGAATAAGCCTCTATTCCGGTATTCCGTCAGAATACCGTGTTGCCAAACGGACCCTAAGTCCACAGTAGATAAAATGTATTGTTCCTCAACTGGTTATCGAAGAGAGATCATAAATATTTTCTATTCAGACTGAGCAATCAGTCCACTGTAGATAAAATGTACTGTTCCTCAACTGGTTATTGAAGAGATATCATAAATATTTTCTATTCAGACTGAGCAATCAGTCCACAGAAAAATATCATAAATATTCTATATTCAGCCTGAGCAATCAGTCCGCAACAAACACTACTGCGTACAGAAAGGTCTTTAATTGTAGCCTCCATTTAATTGCGGAGATATAAGAATATCATTATTACATGTTTTTAAATTGAACCACAGTATAAATCCGCTATAAAAAACGTATCTATTATAGCGGACTGAAGTCAAAATCGGCTATAAAAACACATTTAATAGCGGATGGCATCAATGCGCCGCTATAATAGGGTATTTATAGCGGATGGGACATGGAGTTCGCTATTAAAGGGTATTTATAGTGGATCAGCCTTAGCAACCGCTATAAATCACAGTCCCACGGATCACAATGTAATTCAATCTAACTGTTGATTCATGTCAATCTAACGCTCCAAAATCACAGTCCCACGGATTGAGACATAGATTTTCTTCCAAAAATTTTCGTTCTCTATATAAATATCAACTCTCCATCGTTCTTCATTCACTAAAATCTTCCCTCATTCTTTCTTCTTCCCACATTCTATTTTCGTCCTTCAAATATTATTATTTTTTTATGTATGACTGTAAATATATATATGTGTGTGTGTGTGTGTGTGTGAGTTTTACGTATTACTGTAAAAACGTTTTTTCTCACAACTCGTTTAATTATTACTGTAAATATAAAATTTGGTTTTTCATATAAGACCGTTTAAAAATAAAATTAGGCTGTTCAAAATCAGCAACATGACATAATTGCAAATAGTCAAATTTTCTCTTGATTATATATTACGAACGGACATTTCTGCAAAAATGCCTGTCAAATCAGTCAATTTCGCAATAAATACAAAAGCTCACAACAACAATTTTTTTAAATTTCAAAACATTTTATAGTGGGCTTTTCTTGAGAACCCCTATAATAGGGTTCTTTTATAGCGGAGTTTACTCTAAAGGCCACTATAATAAGTGTCTTTTATGACGGAGTTTACTCTAAAGACGCTATAATAGATGTCTTTTATAGCGGATTTCTTCAAAAGTCCGTTATAATAAGTCTTTTTTATAGAGGTGAAATGTTAAGATCTGCTATTAAAAACTCTATTTAATAGCGGAGTTTACCGACTATTAACAACCCCTCCTTTAACAATCACTCTTTAATCTGCTATAAAAAAATTATTTTAATCCGCTATAATACCCCTTTATTGTATAGTAGCGAAAATATCATAAATATTATAGATTCATGCTGAGCAATCAGTCACAGCAGATAAAATATACTGTTCCTCAAGTGGTTATTGAAAAAATAGTGAAAACAATATTGATATTTTTTGTTATTCTATTTACTTTCGGTTCATGACGTTCACGTACAAAGTGTCGTTGTCCATACCTAACTAAACTTATTAGTTTAACTAGGATGCTTTTATAGTTACCAAGTGGCAATTTGCATGCATATTTCTGTGTTTCCGAATAATAACAATCAAAACATGTAAAAGAGTAAGAAGTACAGTTGTACATATTCCATAATTTAATGCAGTGAAGAGCAAGCTTAGTTCTTACTTTAGTATCATCGAAAAATTCTTTTGTGAAAACCTATGAACAGAAGCACATAGAATTTCTTAGAAGAACCCAAATGCACGTGCTCTTTGTTTTCTTGTTTATAATTGTAAGGACGACTTCAGGAAATTTTGGACCTTGTTCTTGAGAGTACTCAATTTGTAGGCATGTGTGTGTCTTTTGCTGTAGTTTGGTTTCTTTAGTGAACTTCGATATGTGTGTCTTTTGCTGCAGTTTGGGTTCTTTGAGTGAACATTGATGTGATTGTAGAGGTAAATTTGATGTGAATATAAGATGTGCATGCCTGGACATCCTATGCGAATCAAATTCATTCATTAAAATTATAAGGGTGAAGTTATGGCATGCGCACTTTGCTTGGCCATCTGGACTCTCAGATGTGCATTGAGATTCGATGCGTACGAATGTCTGCAAATTCCGATGCGAATCGAAGAATCCAGATGCACAAGCACGGTGCATGTGCATGCACCATAATTTTGCTCAAATTATAATTATGATTATTGAGATATATTTACATGAAAAAAGTTACTTATTAATTATAATTGTTAAATTAAACAATTTTTTGGTAAATGAAACTATTTATTTGCCAAACAGAACAATTGATGAACAAGTGGACATTTGAGATTGACTGCTCTCATACCTCTTTTCTTTCTAATAGAGCAGTTTTTTTAAGGTACCATGAAAACAAAAATATTGATACCTCGAATTTTTTAGGAGTCAGTGAAGTTCATAGAAGAGTTACATGGTTAATTGGACGGCATCCCTAGTCCCAGCAATTACAAGATCAAATGGTAATTAGTAAGAACCAGTCTATACACACTGGAAAGCGTTAAAGGGAATTCTGCTATATATCCGAGGTACATAATCACTTGGGTTATTTTTCTCGAGAACATATGAGTATAAACTGGTGGGATACTCCGACAGTAACTGGTGCGGAGACATATATGATCGAAAGAGTACATCAGGATATGTATTCTTTATGAGAGACACAACGTTCATATGGTTGTCGAAAAAATAATCCATCATGACACTTTCGACATGCGATGCAGAATATGTGGCAACATCATGGTGTGTGCGTCATGCAGTTTGGCTAAGAAAACTGCTAAGTGAGTTGAATCTCGGACAAAAGGAAGCAATCGAGATCCGAGTTGATAGCAAGTCAGCAATCGAACTCGCAAAGAATTCAGTATCCTGAAAGGAGCAAGCATATCGATGTTAAGTTTCATTTCATTCGAGAACAAATTCAGAAAGGAAGCGTGAGATTGAATCATGTAGCGAGTCATGATCAAGTAGCTGACATCTATGTTGCCCGGATTCTTTGAAAACACAGCGTATCCCGTATCGGATACGTATCCGATACGGTTCGCGTGCGATACGCGTGTGATTCGCACCCGATACTCCAGCTGGCGTATCTAGTTTTTTATTGTTTTTGACCAACGAATTCGATCAAGATTCGGGTATAATTCGCCCTGATACGGATCTAACTCGTGTATCCATCGCCACAGAAGATCTGTCTGCCATCCTTGAGGAGTAAAATAACACTAGAAATTAAATCTAGTGCTGGAATTTGAACACTAGATCAATGGGCAACACAACACCTTACACAAAGGCGCATGACCACTGAGACGCAGTTGTTTTTTTGTTCTGGACTGTTACTTATTATATATATCTTCTTATAATATATATTATTTTATTGTAATGTGTGATTTTATTGAAGTATTATTTCTTATTTAATATTTTATTTTAATATATAATGTGAGTTTTATTATTTTATATATACTCCGCTGTATCCTAACTTATGACGTATCGCCGCACCCGCACTGTATCCGATACGATACCCGCACCCGCACCCATGCAACATAGGCTGACATGTTCACAAATATGTTATCCACGATTTTGCTCGATAAATGCAAGATGGCAGTTGGCATGAAGGATGGAAGAGATATGAGTTTAAGAGAGGAATTTGTAGAAAATAAACTCAAATAAAAAAATGGACATATTTTAAGGCATTATTAAATGAGGAAATGAAGGGATAATTCTAGATCATTTTGAGCAAATGAATAGTTTATTTCATGTGTTTTTAAGTCTAATTTATGATGGTGTAGATTTCAAGTCATTTAGAGTTCCTTGTAATAAGTTATTACAGTTTTAGTAATCAAGGGTCAAAATTAATTAGGGGTGTAAATGGGTCGGGTTGGTCGGGTTTCGTATAGATTTTCAACTCGTTAAATGTCATTCGGGTTGTAGTATTTTCAACCCGTAACCAACTAACTAAAAATAAAAACCATCCAATTCATATTTTGTTTATGCGGTCGGGTTTTTCGAGTTTCGCGGGTTTCACAAACTCCAATATTTCACATAATTTTTTAATGATACAAAAAAGTAACAATTAAAAATAATTTACATAATACATTGGCGTCAATTCGTAGTAGAAATTAAAATTAAGAAGTTTGACAAAAAAATATACATGTAAGTTTGTGAAGAAAATTGAATAATTTTTTTATTGAAGCGGTATAATTGTCTAATTAAATATAAAAAATGTCGGGTCGGATTTCACTCACGTTTTATTCTATAATCCATACCCGTATTTTTTTGGATTGGATTGGTCGGGTCGGTCGGGTTAATCGAGTTAGTCGGGTGGGACTTACACCCCTAAAATTAATTGTTGTTGTTTTGAATTCTGTTTTTACATTTATGTTGTATTCGAATTTCAAGTGTCTTAGGAGCCTATAAATAGAGTTGTATTATGTTGTAAGAAAGTAAGAAGAGAAAAATACAAAAGATTGTTTGAATATAGAAGTGATTAGAGAATTTTGCCTCTTCTCCCTCCGCCGTTACATATATAAAATACTAACATATATAATTGTCAACTGCTTCAAGTTTACTAGTTTTATATTCATTTTATTTAACAGATTTGTGTAGAAAAACATTATTAAACTTAAAACAGTTGATAACTATGTGTGTTCAATTAATAGATTGTTGGTTTCATTTGACAAATAAGATTTAGGAGTGTTAGGACATTGCAATACAATGCAATAGTGGGATTCTCTCTGTTTTTTTTTGAGAAAAATATGGTTGTGATTTGAATGAAGTTTGAATTGAGTAGATATTGATTCAAATGAAAGTGTAAACAAAACCAGAAAAGAAAGAAAACATATGCTGAGGATGGTCAAAAGCCATAACAAATGATGAATAATCTATCCATGAAATTACAATCATCCCTGAATAAATCATTGAACATATTTTTTGTTTGTTCCAATCCCTTGTTGCCTTTAGACGGAGGATTGTTCTTTATTCAAATAGATGTATGTAATAAAGTTTATCCACCAAATAGTACATGCTTAAGGGTAACATACAATTATGTGGAACAAAAATAAGAATCTAAAAAGAAGCTAACTAAATGGGACAAAAAAGAACAAAAATATAACTAAATGGAACAGAAATAACAAAGAAAAGAAGAAGTTACTGAAAAAAAGGAAACCAAGGAAATGGAAAGACTATGCCTACAGCGTTGGGCAACTGAGAGGCCAAAACTTCGATTCTAACAAGTGGTGTTTCAAAAAACCCAGGATATCTGTAATGGTTTAATCACTTAATTAATTCATGAATAAGTGGGAAGGCCTATTGAAGCAATTGATGCATCTGTTTATCCCGTGCAGTCCATCTGATTCGTCCGTTTATCTGCGTCGAAATCTGGCGGTCGGATCAGAGGCCCCAAGAATAACAGCAGATACGGACTCCTTACAGATAATATCCTATTGCTTACATATGATATAACACTATATATAACAGTGTCATTACTTATGTCTAGTACTGTCCACATAATTTACCACTGTATATTCGATAAATGTAAGATCAGATTGAAACCTATGAATCCTCTGGAAGTTTGTTTAGAATTCTAATATTTTGAACTAATTGACATAGTAAACTTCTGAAGCATTAATTAGGTAGACATTACTCTAACCCTACATTACTCAGATACTTCAAACTCTTAGCCGAACGCGTATCGGATACCTCCCGGATACGGATTCACCGTGAATACGGTGCGGGTGCGTATCCGATACGTCATGTGGCGTATCCAATTATTTTATTATATTTGATAGACGGATTCAATCAATATTCGTCTGGGATTCGTATTTTTGGATACGGGTTGAGTTCCGACTCCTATCCATCGACTCGGTGAGTCTTTTCCTTCCGTCTCTTCTCTTTTCTAAATTTTATGAAACCCTAACTCTTCTCCACACGATCTCTCACTCCATCTCTCCATCTCTCCAGTGTTCAGTCGCCATTCCACACGTGACGGCTACTCCGCCCCATCTCCTGTCTTCCTCACCTATTGCCATCCCTCTTCCTCACTCACCATCGCGACCTAGTACTACTTACAAGACTAGCAGCAATAGCCCTCTCGCTCTCTTTTGATAAGTGGCTTAGGTGATCGCTCTTCAAATTAAGCTCTGGTCTCAGGTATGTACTTTGATTGACGAAATTTTTTAATTCGTGACTTACAAGTTACAAGTTACAATTTATAGGATCCTCTTTCCAATTTTACTGGTTCTCCATCTGATTCTGTGTCAGAACTCAGAAATATGCATGTGAAAAGCTATGCCCTTTACCCTAGCTAGCATATAGCTGAATTGGGATATTTACTGGTTCTCCTTTGATTCGATGTCCCACTGTTTTTCCTCTATGTATTGAATTTTAAACCAATGAGCTACTGGACTGGTATTAATCTGTTATTAATTTGGTATTTGATTAACTCTATGTTTTTGAATTATGGTTAACTCTATGCAAGTTCTGTATATGAAATTGATTATGAATTTGTGGTCATATGATGTAAATGATTATGTTGTCGATCCAGTTGTTTATTATGATTTATGCATATTGCCAATTGTGATGAACGCATTTTTGTTGTTGTTGAAGTATATGTTCTTTGCATCTGTTAACTCATCAACTCAATTTTCATCAGGCTTTAGTCATCCGTTAATATGGCTCTGTTAGTCTTTTATAATAAATTAATAATATTAACTATGGTCTATGGTCTGTTTAATTTGCTTAACCCAAGTTCTAACATCACGACTAGTAATCAACTTGAAATTATCCAAAAGAGAAAATTGAATAGAAAAACAAATTCCAAATATTTTAATATATAATGTGATTTTTTTTATTATATATAGTCGCATCCGTATCCTTGATTTTTTAAAATTTCCGTATCACCGCACCCGCACTGTATCGGATACGATACGCATACCTGCACTCATGCAACATAGCTCTAACCATTCACTTAAAATAAAGAAATGACTAAAATTCAAATGTTCATCTTAGACTGAGCTTTCTAGTTGATGCACTTGTATTTGTATATTTCTTTTCTCTATGATGTCATCAATATTCCATGGACTGCATCAAAATAATAACTACACTCACATAAAACGTTGAAAATATCTTTCTAGTGCTTTCTCTAGCTGATGCACTAGTTGACTCACTCTCAACATTAAGAATGATTTTTTTATAATATTTGTCATAAGGTTATTTTAATTAATAAATTTAATATCCTAAAAATTTTAACACATTTTATATTTTTATTGCAAAACGATGGTTTTGATAATCAACTTTTTTTATAAATACACTCCAACTTCTAAAAAATAAATACACTCTAGCATTGAAATATTGGACACTCTCCTATAAAAGCGTATTGTGTCAGACATGCTTCGTTATATTTTTGACACACTACTACAGAAACAAGCTATTATACGGCTGTTCTCTTATCACAAGCGCATTAGTTGAACTTGCGCTCATTGAATAAGTATATATATTGATTATATAATTATCCTCTTGAGATAATTAATTATGTAGAAAGCCATCAAACAGAAGTTGATATTTGAAATTAAAAAGTTCTGATAATCAAACATAATAACAGAATGGTGAATAAGTGTGCATTTCGAAAGTAGCATGAAGAAAAGTACTAAGAGCATCTTCATTTGTGAAATTTTTGGAGTTTCTAAGTTATTGCCACATCAATTTTAGAAATTTAATTTTTTTTAGTTTCTAAGCTCTCCATCCCTAAAACTGAAAAGTTAGAGTTTCTAAATTGCCACATCAGCACATATTACCAATATCATGAGAGACGGATCAATTTTAGCAAATGAGTAAGCCACGTCACAGTTTATAAACTCTAAAGCATAGTTGCTAAATAAGAAACTCTTGAGTAAAATTTCTAATAAGAAACTCATCTGCATCCCTGAAACTCATTTAGAAACTGTCACGTCATATTAGAAACTCCAAAAGTTTCAGGGATGGAGATGCTCTAATTCATCTATAGGATGCACCTGAAGCTAATGAAACTTTGGCCTCCTATTTACTTCAAACTTGCCATGTGAAAAAATCTAACATACTTGGCAATGAAAGAAGATGGATAAATGTAAGCTTCTCAACATGCTAATCAATTGATGCTGAAATTTGAAATTCAGCGTCTCAAGAGGAACTTAGAAGTCAAAGGTCGTTCAAGAGCAATCAAAACCTAAAATAACATTATTCAGAAGAAAAGTTCATCCTTGCTAGTTATATTAAAGATGTCAATCATCTCAGGAAAAAAAAAATTTTGACTGGAGAACAAAAAAACACTAGCCTATTCGCAAACTCACAACTTACAACAGAGTCATAACATGGATAAAAATATAACATGATAAATGGATTTGTAGTAAAACAGCTAAATTTCCTTTAATATGGCAATAATTTTGCTAATTAATATTAAGACAACCCCATTAATTGGGAGTAAAAAGCTGATACAATTAATTTTATCTTCCAAAAGCGCTAATAAAAGGGCCAAGGCCCAAGGTAATAAACTGTAACACTTGGTACAATAGCAATAAAAATCCATGAAAGAAGAAACCTAACCTTGATGAGTGACCTAATTCCCCATGAAATTGCCTATATTTCACTTTCATATAGTCATTTGTTTTCCGATGCAGCATCATCAAGATTCTCATTCAGATCATGAATTCAGTGCCATTCAATCGATGTGAATCTTGATGATACCACATCAGCTAACAATAACTGTTCTTTTTCCAAAGTCTAAGGTTTCGTACATCTTGTTCTTCATGTGGAATAATGAAGTTAAAGCCCCATCTCAAGTTTGTCAAGCTTAGAAAAGGAATATATATCGCAAAATAAAGATTCTTCTCTAGATTTGAGTTCAGAAAAGAACAAATTACATCAAAAGAAAGGCAAGCATGATGCAAGTTGAACCTGCAAAGATCCCTTTTTTTGCCAGGCTCATGCTCCCGAACAATTGATTCAGGTGCTTAACTGACAAGGGTACGTAGCAAAATTTAAGAAACTCATGAAAGAGAGAGAGAGAGAGAGAGAGAGATCTATTAAGCGATAAACAAATCTTTCTACTGTAGAAAAAGATTCGAGTGTTTATAGAAAGCATGTGTGATCTCAGGCATACAAGGAGAGAAGGATATAGAAGAAGAAAGAGGGAGCAAGCACCTGAAAAAGGTTTGCAAATTGAGGAAGGAGAGAGGAGTAAAGGACGGTTTGGGGTTCTGTCGAGGGTAAGGGGTCTTTTTATAAACGGGATTTATAACCATAGTTTGGCCAAACTGATAGGGTCCATCATTGATATTCTTACGCCAATCTCTTCTGAATCTACGCTTTCTTAGACTTTAATTCACAACAAGTAAAATAAAATAGTATAGTACCGTGAATTCATATTCCCCCAAATAATACGGAGTCACGAAATAGTCAGTGGGTAGTAGGGTAGTACTGTTACGCTGTAAATTTCGTGGTACTGTAGTAAAAATACTGTGCGGACAGCATTCGACGCTGTAGCAGCGGTGAAAATACAGGAGGAATCTACTACCGCTGACCATTTCAGAAGACGTGAATTCATAGTACCATTGCCTCTTTAGAAGTTGGCCTCTCCTGATGGTCATACCGTACCAGCTTGTCCAAGAAATCAATAGCCTATCATGGATTTTATGACATTTATAATGACATAAATTGAAATGATGTTAATACAAAGCTTTTTTGAAGAAACGGACTAACATGATTTTATGACATTTATAATGACTAGTCGGACCCGCGCGCTCGAGCTCCGCTAAAAAAAGTTATATTTTAAACTTTCGTATTACAATAATAAAATTCTAATAAATCGTTTAATTAATATAAAAAAATAATAAGCAACGGTAAAAAAAATTCAAAAATGCTACAGTGAAAACACTGTTCCTAAGCACTGTAGCTAAAATGTTCAACATTTATATATGTAAGATTATTGAGGGATAACCCCTCAAGTCTCCGTCCCCACTCTCATCTCTCTAATTAATTTTGTCAAAAAAAAAAAATGAAAGAATTAAAATCGAATAAAAATAAAAAATTGAACATACCACACTCTTCTGAATGTTTCCTCCCTACGCACTATTCTGAGCATTTTCATAACTCGTATCTCATACGTAAACTAAATAAAAAAATGTCCATATTAGTTGAAACAAGTGTTATATTAGTTGTTTTAAGTATGACGTGCACGTACTTAAAAATGTAATTAATAATATTCATCACAAAATGTGGCGTAGACTAAATAAACAAGATGTTCATATTAGTTGAAAATGTGTTCATATAGTTGAAACAAATATTCATACTAACTGTTTCAAGTATGTTGCGCACTTGAAACTGTAACTACTAATTTTCATCACATAATGTAACACAAACTAAATAAACAAGGTGTTCATATTAGTTGAAAAGGTGTTCAGTTGAAACATGTGTTAATACTAGCTGTTTCAAGTATGTTGTGCACTAGAAACTGTAACTAATAATGTTTATCACAAAATGAGGCACACAATAAATAAACAAGTTGTTCATATTAGTTGAAAAGATGTTCATATTAGTTGAAACATGTGTTCATTTATACTAGTTGTTTCAAGTATGATGTGCACTTAAAACTGTAACTAATAATGTTCATCTCAGAATGAAGCGCATACTAAATATACAAGGTGTTCATATTAGTTGAAAAATTGTTCATATTAGTTGAAACATATGTTCATACTGGCTGTTTCAAATATGTTATGCAGTTGAAACTGTAACTAATAATGTTCATCACAAAATGAAGCACAGACTAAATAAACAATGTGTTCAATTAGTTGAAATGTGTTCATAATATTTCAAACAGGTATTCATACTAGCTATTTCAAGTATGACGTGCACTTGAAACTGTAACTAATAATGTTCATCACAGAATGATGCACATATTAAATAAACAAGGTGTTCATATCAGTTGAAAATATGTTCATATTAGTTGAAATATGTGTTCATACTAGCTGTTTTAAGTATGTTGTGAACTTGAAACTATAACTAATAATGTTCTTCACAGAATGAGGCACAGACTAAATAAACAAGGTGTTCACATTAGTTGAAAATTTATTCATACTACTAAAACAAGTGTTCATATTAGATATTGCACATATGTTTGTATCATTCGCTCTGTGTGGTAATTGATCGTCGTTTTTTGATAGTTTCCTCATTTTTAATGATCTCTCATTTAAGAGAAGAAAGAACAGAGAAAAAACGAGAAAAGAAAGAAAAAAGAAAGAAAAAAGAAGAAAAAAAATGCACTTAGAAGAAAAATAAAGAAGTATTTTAAAAATGAATAAGACAAAATAATAATACAAAAAAAGAGAACGGAGGACGAAAATGGGAGACAGAAAATAAGGGAAATCAAAGTTTTCTCATTATTGAGTTAGAAGTAGATTAATTAATGTTTACTCTACTTTCGAACGATAATTTGAACATAATAATTGATCAGTATATAAACTAAATATAATTTTTATTTTTCACAGATTTGTTTGATAATAAGAATAGCAAAAATGCAGAATAGTGTTTAATAGTTCTAGCTAGTATAGAGTTTAGGGTTTGATAATAAGAATAGAAAAAGGCATTTTTCAAAATTTTACACCGACTTATATTTTTGGTCAAGCCGGTGTAAAAGATTTTTCAATTTTTTGTAAAAAATGACCAAGAATTTTATATTTTTTCCAAAAACAATCTAGATTATAATTTTAACTAAAATTTTAGATTTGTTCAAAAAATAGCCTAATGTTGTTTATTTAAATTTCAAATTCCACATATATATTTTAGAATCCAAATTTCTCTTAATTTGTGGGGTTATTATTTCTCTTGATTTATGTTTCAAATTTTCTAAGAAATAGAACTTTTCAGATGAGAGAGAGAAATAAATCAAAAGACAAACGAAATTTTTTTCATGTAGTTAGCAAATATTTTTTGCTTAGAGAAGAGATAAGATGAGAGAAACGAGAAATAAGAGAAATGGATTAATTATATAGAGAATCAAAGAGGTGAGAAATGAGAGAAATGGATGAATTATATAGAGAATCAAAGAGGTGATCCGTGGGTTTTTTTCTGATTGATTTCTGAGCGTTGGATCATTCTAGAATGGACGTTGTGGATTAGAAGCAACAAGGATGATCCGTGGGTTTTAACACCAGATCAACCAAAGCGGCCGATTTTAAAAACAACACCTTTTAAATCGGACTCAACCATGCAACCGGTTTAAAAGGTATTAACACCGAACCAATTTGGTTGGCCGATTTTAAAAACAACGCCTTTTAAACCGAACTCAACCCAGCCATCCGATTTAAAATGTTATTAAATCGAGTTGTAGGCTGGTCCGCTGTTAGATACCACTTTTAAAAGCGGTCAAACGTGACAGTCTGATTTAAATAAATTCTTTTAAACTGAAGTTCAGTTAAACTTCGGTTTTAAATCTATATCTGATTTAAAAGGGTCGATTTTAAAACTCCTTTATGTAGTAGTGTTTGTTAATATCCGGTGATAAAATGTAACTTTTATCACGGGATATTAACAAACAACCGATGATAAAAGTTTTATCACCAGTTTTTTTAATAATTAAAAGTTTGAATTTAGAAAATCCGCGCTCTCAGCTCATTTTTTCTGTCTCTCCCTCCGGTCTACCTCCCATGTCTCTCTATATATACATCCCTACTATCTCCATCCTCTATCGCTATATTCATCATTGTTGTTCTTGTTCTTCTTCGTAAAAAAGTGGTGAGATTTGAAGAAAGAGGATTCAAGAAGCGACGTATCGCCATTTTTATTCAATCAATATCACATGCAAACACTGGCTCTACTCTTCTCTCTATTCTTGTTACATATTTATTTTTGTTTTTATTTTGTCTTTTATTTATTTATTTCTTCTATTCTTATTCTATTTCTTCTTTTATTTATTTCTTATTTTTTCCTATTTTCTTATTTTATTTTTTTTGTTCTATTTATCTTCTATTTCTTGTTATTTTTCTATTTATTACTTCTAATCTTCTGTTTTTTAATTTTAAATTAATTTTGAAATTTAAATTTGAATTTTGAAATTTGAAATTTTGAAATCTAAATTATCTGTGATTTGACAGCTGTTAAAAGCTGTACGTTCTGCAACCATCTGTCAGGTTGCAGAATGTACAATTTTTTTATACTTTTTTATTTGATAAAAGTCAAGGTGTTATCCCTAGTTATTAATACTTTTAGTGCCACTTAAAAAGGACCCAAATACTTACACTCATGACCAAACTTCACACTCTGAAGTATAAGAGGAAAACTAGGATTGGAGAGCACATCACTGAAATGATTAAGTTCCAATGTGCGCTTCTTGCGCACGAGTTCAAGTTCTTTGATTATCTTCTCATTGAGTACATCTTCATATCTCTTTCTCCTTCCTTTAGTCAATTCAGTATGACTTACAACTGTCTGAAGGAAATTGGTACAGGAGGAGGAAATGCAGAAGTTGGCCAAGGGAGTGGAGGCTCATGTTGTAACACCTAATCTCAAGAAAGGCAAGCGCAAGAACAATAAGAGAAAATAACCCATTAAAGAAGCTGCAGACAAGAAGCAGAAGGTTGATAATACTCCCGAGAAATCAGGAGATAAGGTGATTTGTCATTTTTGCAAGAAGCCCGGACACATCAAGATACACTATACCAACTATGCTTCGTGGTTGAAAAGAAAGGTATGTGTCATGACTTAGTTTGTTCTGAAGTTAATTTAAGTACAGTATCAAAATATACTTGGTGGTTAGACTCAGGTGCAACTTCTAACATCAGTATATCTATGCAGGGTTGCATAAACCTTCGAAAGCCAAATCAAGCTGAACACTACATTTATATGGGAGATGGCACGAAGGTTGAAGTTGAAGGCATAGGAAAATTTAGATTATTGTGTAGGACTGAATTTTATTTGTATTTTGATGCATTAGTGGTTCCATCATTTTGAAGAACCTAATTTATATTTCCTATTTGGACAAGAATGGTTTTGTATGTTCATTTGGTAATGAAAATTTCAGTTTGTTTCAAAATTCAAAACAAATTGCTTCTGATTCTTTATCTTCTTATGACAATCTTTATTTTCTTGAAATTGAGACTTCACATACAGAGGCCCTATGCATTGATACAAGAAAACGTAAATTAACTAATGAGAATTCAGCGACATTATGGCATAGACGTTTGGGATATATTTCTATGCAAAGAATCCAACGACTTGTGTCTAATGATATTCTCACACCTTTATACTTTACTAATTCCAAAGAATGTGTAAATTGTACAAAGAGAAAACAAACTAATAAACACAAGTATGATGCCAAAAGTGTTAGAATGTGTGAGGTGGATTTTCACTAAAAATGCGCAATTCAATGTCAAGTATTGTGTGGAAGCGATTTCAATTCAATTCAATTTTTTTAGACCTTAATCACCTAGCCAATCAATTTAACAAACAAGTCTAAGAGCAAATCAAAAAGCTTAAAGAGAGAGAAAGAGAGAGCAATCAAGCACAAATGACACGGTATGTAATGTGGTTCGGCCTATCAAAAGAAACTTAGGCCTACGTCCACGGATCTCTTGGAATAAAACGTCTTTCGGGCCGTTACACTATAACCAAATGTTTTTACAAAGGGGGAGACGATCTTTGACTTCTTCTAACACAAGATAGCCAATCTTCTTCTCCTAACTCGATGCAAGGGGCAACACCACTCTACACCATTACAAAGGTCCAATTGACTACACAATTAAGGACATGAATGCACCATTTGACATCACAAATGTGGTGCACCAAAGCCTAATCAATAGCAAAGAATGATCTCGAATAGACAACTGGAAAATTGGTAGCTATACTAAGTGCTCTCAGGTTTAGATAGCTTGAGGAGACTTAAAAAAGGGTTTATTTAGTACTTAATTGAAGATGAGAAGCTTGTCTAAATGTTTTGATAACCTCCTGAGTCGAATCTGCAATCTTTATATAGGTTGAACACTTCTTGGAATCTTGATCTGTGAAGAATTGCCTCTGGCGTTACAGGAACCACCATAACGGATGGGTAAGGCGTTATAACGCCCTGCACCTTTTCCCTCTTTGTCCTTCTGCAGCTGACATATAACGGATGCCAATCTGTTGTGACGCCTTGCTGGAGCGTTACAGTAACGCTTGTCTCGAGAATTTATCGCATCTTGGCCTTCTCTCTCCTCCTGAGGCGTTATGACGCCTTGATGACTCGTTATAATGAGTGGGCAAGCGTTATGGTAACGTTGTGCTATGTCTTGTGCCTTGAAGTATTTTCTTGATATTTAGACCATGTCTTGACTTGTCCATAGCATGTATGAGCATATTTGACATTGGGTTGTACATGTTTTAACATGCATCTTCACTAAAATTTAATGTGCAAGATTAGTACTTTATGTATTTTGCAAATTGTCAAACAAGAGATGAGTTTAATCCGACAATTTATGCCCAGACACTGGGGTTGAGATCAAGTCCAAGCACAAATTCACTAAAATTCACTAAATATCATTAAAAACTCATTTTTCACTACAAAATAACTTCAAATACACTTAATTTTGCTTTTTTTAAAATCAAGCCCGAACCAGTGTGTTGACCCGAACGAGTTTGGACCGATCCGGTCCGGCCTGACCCATTTTCAATTCCCTACTCGCTCCAAAATCAAAACGATTTTTTATGTAATGATTTGTTCTAGTATTAACCACAGCAAAATTACATTTCGAGCACAACATTAATTATATAATATACTTATGTGCTCATGTTTTACTTTGTTGAAGTCTCAGTAGATGGCCCGACCTATTAATGTGATCTAAATTTTTACATAAATTAAAAATCCACATGAAAATGCACTTGACGTTAGCCCACATGAGAATGCACATGAGGTTATTAAATAATATATCTTTTAATCTTTTAAAAAAAATGAAATTAAAATAATCGAATATTAAATATATGAGTACTCTTAACTCTTAGGCTGTGCTCCCGCCCATTTATGTGAGGGAAGGGGAGGTTAAGAAATGGTGGAGAAGGTAAGTGAAGGAAAGGAAGAAGGAAAAAGTTAATATGTTACTTGCTCCGGCAATCAAATAAGATGAAAGGATCAAATTTGATTTTTTTAATTTAGAAAATAATATTGGACTACTTTGCCCTTCAACACAAATTCTGTGCAGAGCAGTATTGATGCAGAAAAGAGTATTTTAGTAAATTGCAGTTATGTAACCTCCTCTACCTCCAAAATCGGGAGGTAACGAAAATTATCTATTCAATGGAAGATTTTAACTAAGATAGTTATTTTCTTCCTTCGACAGAACCTGCTGGAGCAAGTAACCTCACGATTTCACTTCCTCTCCCCTCACTACCCCTTCTAATTTTACATCTGGAGCAAACCCTTAAGCTCGCCAAGGTAGGTTAACTCAACTCAAAATTCTATTAAATCGATCTCAAACGACAAATTCGAACCGTTGAGACTGATCTACATCACGTTTATTGCAGTTATATCGTTTTAGTCATTCGATCAAAACTGATTATTAAATTTTGTTTTTAATGTTGTTTTACTAACACAACAGATATGTAAAGCTCGTCAGCTAGGGACTGCCAGGTCGACATCAAATGCGCCTTGTGCATGCAACACCAACACGATGGAAACCATGCACGTACGACGCATCACTTCCTCTCTTGCCCCATTTTAAACGCAGAATGCATGGCGTAGGATAGCGCCAGAAGCACATATGGGGTGCACAACAGATGTAGCCGATTTCTGAAACTTTAATAGACTAATCCTCGACGTGCACCTATATATATCCGAACAATGCATGGGACACCCGAGTACAAGCCACACTTTCATTAGACCATTTGAAAAGAACGAAGAAATAGACGTACCTTTCAAGAAAAAAACCCAACTGTTGACCTTCCTCCCCATCCCCATGAGTATACTGACGGAATTAATGTCTTCCTTTTGTCTTTGCTTGAAAAAATTTCATTGAGGGTCAAAGATCCAAAAAATTCAACATATAGGATCAATGTCATTCTAAAAATTGCACAGAGAATCAAGATCGCAACTATTAGTTGCGTTCTTAGATAGATTCATTTTTCAATGAATTTAAGTCATTCTGCAGTTACTTTTCAGATGTGAGCCATATCATTTATGGGCGCAAGTAATAGTTGCGTCTCTAAGTTCTGCTGACAAAATTTTATGCTAAGTTATTAGTATTGATACACATTTTAATAATTATTAATAAATAGTATTAATATATAAATGTTTGGTATTTATTAATATATCATTAATATATGTATATTTATAATATATTTTTTATTAAACAAATTAATAATAAGATTGAACCGGGTCGGATTCAGATCTCAGATTTTCCGAACAAAATCGGACCCGCACCAATTTTGTCAAATTCTCAGGTGAAGAGGGCTTAGAAACGGGTACAAATATCAACGTTTTGGGGCTTCGAGCTACCAACGCCGTTCGTTGATAATAAGATACGGAAACACGAGAAAGTGTCTCCAACTGGTTGATGCTGAGCTGTCATATGTGGTGGGTAATGTACTATCTAACTTTTTTATTTTTCTATGGACAAAATAGTTATATTTTTTTTCTCTCACGCAGCATAAAAAACCCATGCTGCCAATCTGCCATTGTAATTTGGCTTAAGAGACACGTAGGTCTGTAATTGTACAACAAAATAAAATATTAACGATATTATATGAACAATGTGTGACTAATTTAATACGTAATTAAGCGCACCGTGACTCTTATTCATTATAGATTTGTTTTTTCTAATAATTTTTATATTTATTTTTTAGTATTTCTGTAAAAAATAATGAGTATAGCCGAACAATTAAAATAACTTAAAGGCAGTTGCTTCTAAGAAAATGTTGTGTATTGAATTACCTAATCTTGATACATGTGAAAAGCACTTCTATTTTTGTTATTTTACTTATTTTAATAATAATGCATATCCATACTTGAAATTTATAATCGATTTGGTCCCCTCCTCTAATGATTTGTTGATCGTTGGATAATCAAAAGATTCCCCACTTAATTTGTTACCAATTAACTATCATATGGGGACAAAACATGGTGCTTGTGAGGAATACCTATTTATTAAAGGCTTCTAGGGCAAATTGACCTGTCAATATTTTGGTATTTTCTGCTCTTAAAGCGAGAGAAAGTAAATTGGCCTAAATAACAAATAAGAGCTGTATATCGATACCTTCGTTGATATCTTCATCGATTTTAACAGGACCTAACAGGTCCAGCTGAGTTTAATTTGCATGTTATTTTTGTTATGATGCATGTTATTTTTTATATTATGCATGTTGTTTTTTGTTATTGTACATATAATTGATCGGACGCTTCATTATAAACAAATGTCGCTACGCTCATCGATTAGCTATAAATAATAAGTATTTAACTGTTATGCATGTTATTAGATGCACAATAACAAAAATAACATGCATACTAATGAAAACATACATTATAAGTAAAACAAATTTTCGTCGAAACTCAACTGAATGTGTCCAGTGGGTATCGATGACGGGATCGAAGTTGGATCGGCGAAACATTTTTTATAACAAATTTTCGTCTCTACCGTGAGACGGGTTTTTTTACTGGTGCCCTTTCCTTATCCAAGGACCACTTGCATTGCATGCACCATTTCTTGATTTTTTTTACATCAATGACATACGAAAGAGAAGTATATAAAATAGATAACATACCAAAGAGAAGTATATAAATTAGATTTGAACACGATCCGAACTGATGAACCTCATCCCAATTACATCCGCTTCAAGATGATGTAAGACATGATTCAAATTGAGCAATGCAAAATTTGACCCCAATCAATCCCAGAGCGAATAATTTCTCGAAATTAAATTAAGCCGATCTTTCCTTTCACCATGAACGTCTCCTTGAGGGGAAAGTTATCATTGCTGTTAGAATGGCAGTTAATATATAGTCATTACCAAAAAAACTGTTTTCACAACGAGTATTTAGAGGTTTATACACTGGTTAATTTTCGTTGTAAAAGATAAATTAAAACTCGTCACATGAGGTGTACTCTATTTTTCTTTAGCCAATTTACACCACTTTTATTAGTTAACACCCGACGTAAAATATTTAATAATTTTTATTCGCTAGCACATTTATGACTTGATACCGGTATAATATATACTCTAAAGTACACTTTTTTTGTAATATCCGTCGTAGTACAACAATGTTTTTAGAAGTTTTTGCTGCTTATATGGCTAGCTCCTTTTTGCTAGCTCACCAAAATTAACACTAATATATATATATATATATATATATATATATATATATATATATATATATATATATATATATATATATATAGATAGATAGATAGAGAGAGAGATATGTTACCGTGCTATGCAAAATAAAAATAGTGTTTTACTTTGGCATAAAAAATCATACACCGACAACTCAAATGACTGATCTAAGTTGGTCAACACAATTAAGACATCAAAATCTCCTACTAAACTAATTTTGAGCGCATTTGAAGTTATGTAACTATGCTTTTTGAATTTTTGAAAAATGAACAAAAATAACACAGTTTAATAATTAAAAATAACACTATTCTTGTTCACTTTCAAAAATTCAAAAAGTATAGCTACAAAATTTCAAATGCGCTCAAAATTGATTTACTAGGAGATTTTAATGTCTTAATTGTGTTGACCAACTTAGATCAATCATTTGAATTGTCATTGTATGATTTTTTATACTGAAATAAAACATTCTTTTTACTTTGCATAGCTCGGTAACATATCTGAGGGGAGTGTTGACGTGGGCTACCCTGGAGCAAGCTGGACCAAGGATTTACTTTATTTACTTCCTTTTCTGTATAACTAGGAATAGAATTATATATGTAAATAATTAAGAGAAGATTGCAGGCTATAATGGGAATACCCTAGCCGCTATTTACCTATCTATTTAACTAATGCTTTGTCTTTAGATTTATATACAGAAAAACCTTGTAACTAAGACATTTTTTAGATGAAATAAAATTAGAGAGGAAAGGGAGTTTCATGTGAGTTTGGTGTTTTGTGTTTTGTGTTTTGTGTTTTGTGTTTTGTATTTCAGGGGAATTGACAGTAATTACTTTATTCTCTCATCTTACCTTCTTTCACCTCACCTTTAAATTTGTATTTGAAGCACAGTCTAAGAAGAGCTGCGAAAGGTGTCATTGTCACTGTTGCATAATTTGAAACTTTTCATGATATTAACGTAAGAAAGAAGAAGAAAAAGTATGTTTCTCAAGATAACATAGTACGATTTGATCCCAGAACAGAGGATTAGCAAACAGAGGAACAAAGGAACGAAATTTACAACGCTATCTATTCGAACACAACAATTAATATCTTTTACTGGTGCAACTGCAACTTGTGACTCAAGACAGATCTCGACCAGATGGAAAAGTACCTGCCACCTCACTCCTTAACCACCAAACCAATAGTTTTGTTCCTGTATCTACCCACTGGATTCTGAAACGCAATCATGCTGAGGTAGGCAGCAAACTGTCTTTATCATTATTGATGTGAGAGAAGCTTGAAATGAATATATTGTATCCATAATACTTATAATATAATGAGTAGGCGAGCAGCACATGCTCGCTGAGAATATATCATGTACATATCTTTAGAGATCTAACGTTTAAATACTAATATATTATTGTCTTGAGATTTCTAGCAAGTTCTCGTAATTAATGATAAGATTCTTGAAATCTTGTTAAGATTTCGTAATCTATAAAAATTAAGACATGATTCTCCATATCTTAGCAAATGTATTAATTAAATTAATAATAATTGATCCATCAATTATTATAATTAATTTTTCTTAGTTCTATATATATTCATATTCAAAACTTAGCAAATCACTTTTATATGACACATCTAATATATTACTTAGTACAATATTTGTGACAATATTTGATATATTAATCATATTAAAACATAGTTCAAACTTTTTTATTGAATTTGACATCTCAAATATCAACATGATCGACCTTCGAGGAGGATACTTCGATAGCTGGAGATCGAGTGTGGGCCAGTACCAAATCACATGGGCCAGATATGTCAAATCAATTCAATGGGTATCTTCTTGATTTGATCGAATGCATACTAGCAGCAGGGTTTGGAGCTAGTGTTGAGTCGGACTGTGACTTGGGACTTGTTTTAATCTCAGTCGAAGGTTGGATTTATTATCAGCATACACTAGGTTTGGAAAGGATTTGAGGTTTGTACTAGGTTTGTGTTGTCATAACTCTGTTGGGATTTCATGTGTAAGTTTAAGATGATGAAAATTAAAATTTTTGCCTCTATTTAACTCAATACACAAAAGATCTTATTTATATAACAATTGCAAGCAAGATTATACTATGACATTTCATCAAACTCCTCTTGTGCATCAACAAAACAGAAAATAACACATTTATTTCTTGCACAAGAGTGGATAAAAGATTATACCTAAAGAGATTGTCAAATCTCTTCGTAGAGAGGAGTCGATTCCTCTTCTAGGTCTCTTGGAAACCGTCGTCTTCCTTCTTCGGTCATGGAAGCACCCTTGTCTCTTGGTTCATCTTGAACCTAAACAACAACCTAAAGCATCCTTAGATAGATGGATGTAGAGGTTAGAAGTTAGAGCTTAGAGCTTAATTAGATCCAACCACCTAGATCTTCAATCTTCAATTAACAAGCTATTTAATTTGGTGGCTAAACCTTGCAAGAGAAGGGAAAGAAGAACAATGGAGTTTTTTTTTTCTACACACAAGAGATGAGAAAAAGGGGTTACTATTCATGCTACTGTAGCAAGAGAGAGAAAAAGTTATTTTTCATCTCAAACATACCCCTTTATATAGCCAAGCCCTAAGACAACACTTGTGTTAATTATTTACACAAATGACTATGATTACTCTCTTGTTATTTCCTAATCATATTTTGCAAGAATTTAATTTATGAGTAAATAATATTACTATATTATTCTAATATGAATTAATTTATTATTCTTATAATGCTCTCAAACATTATACAAAATAATATTCACATATGTTCTCATAAATTTATTTTATGATCTAAGCATGTCATTTTACATGACATATTACTTTAAATTTTATCACATGCATTTTAACTCATACATCATGAGATTAAATACATCATTCAAAATGTAAAATACTTATTGTTTCTGTTCAGTTGGTGTGACCTTACAGAGGAACTACGTCATCTTGGGATATAATATAAAATACTTTATATTATGGACTATAAGAGGTTCTATCACTACATTATAATCTCCCAAACGACATAGTCGTTACGTGCTTGATCCACTGAATTCGTGTCTATCATTGTCTCATGATATTTTAAATAATATGCAAAATAGGATCGTGTCATTTTTGCATTATATTCTTTTCTTGGTCTCTCAAGTGAATTATAAGTATAACTACATCAGTTATATTGCATGCAATATAATTTTACTTTACCAAGGGATCCAGTAATATCATAACTCAAATAATTGAGGGACAATAATAATATTGACATCTAAATTTCTCCCGCACAAGTTGTACATAACGAATTACTATATCATTCCAATCATTTGAATGGACTTTAATAGTAATCACATTATATACTTCTCATGTGAAAAACTTACATGTCTCATATATAAGATTCAAAGACACATTGAAAATATTAATGACACAAAACCAATCCATATAATGCTCCATCTAGTTAGATCATGTTTAGCATATAAAGAATCACCATTTTATATACTCATGTCATTGAATGATAATCACTTATCAACATTTATAGAACTACAATGTACTTTCAATTGACATGACAATCTTCATGGTAAATAACGTTCCCTTTAATTACCACGATTGTGAACATATTTAGGATTATATGTTTTCATCTAAAGAGTTATATGGTTCAAGACCATGAGCATCTTCTCGAACGCTTCTAAAGATATAACATATCAATCTCAAGAAACATAAATGTATAATAACATTTAAAATCATAAACAATTCATAAATTCGTTATCAAAACGATAACTTTCAAAACACACAACCTTCAGTCATAACCACCCATATATTTCAAAAGAGATTATAAGTTTAATCGTGGGAACGATTGGACGTGTTAGAAAGTAAAGTTTCCAAGGGTTCAGTGGAAAAGGAGACAAAGTTGATGCAAGATGCATCTCACGAGTTCAAGAAGAAAACAAGACTGCAAGACTAACTACAATGAGCGGCAGATCGTGAGGTGTGTCTAAGATAGTTGATAGACTGTACGACGCAACGAGTGATACACATTTTTAGGAGTCTGGTGATATGACTGGCAAGCATTTGCGATCACCATTTTACATTTTTTATTTTAGTTGTGTGTGTGTTTAACTATTTTTTCTTTTTCTTTTTCTTTATTTTCTTTTCTCTCATGTACAACTATTTTTATTGATTAATAAAAATTCTACAGGCAAAGCCGACTCCTCAAGAAAAAAATTATTCAGATAATAAGTTCAAAACTATAGTATATATGTATGCATTGATCAATAGTCGTATGTGCTCCGTAAATAAATAAAAATTACAATTTGTGTTTAAATATAGATGTGTTTGAGTTTCTAATCACTACGGGAAGAAGGGTTTCCACACCAGGTCTTTTAAGGCTTATACACTAGTTATCTTCTGTTGTAAATACGGAGGTTGCAAAAGGCAAGTTAAAACTCGTCATAGCTCTGGAAGCTTATACGCTGGTTATCTTCACTTTTCTACACCTTTTTGTTAATTAATACTCGACGTTTAAGATTTCATATTTTTTTTATTGAGAATATTGTTGCCAGCGCCTTTTGCTCTTATACACCATGTTATGACTTGATATCTGGTGTATATATACTATATATAACAACCTTTCTTCATTAATATCAAATGTAACCTTTTTTTATTTTCCGCCAGTAAGCCTATTCAACACCGATACTTTCTTTGGTAATATACCCATCAAAGAGGAGCAACTTATTTTTAGTAAGATATTGCTGCTTATGTGGCTAGTCCTTTTTCTTAGCATCCCAAACTTAATTTAGTACCTGATGATGATCCATAATAGATTCTATTCCAACAATAAGGATAACTAATATAAAAAGATATCACCATTAACAATAAGAAAATTAATAATCCATGACATTGTAACAAAATGTGGTCCCCTCTTAACATAAGCATTAACTACAATTGTATTCTGGTAAAGAGAGTATATAATAAAATAAAGTCATGAACGAAATCCACAAGCAAAGACATGACACCATATGGTCAAGTTGGATTTGTGGACAGCTCTGCGTGGCTACGAGTTCAATAACCTGCATCATTATGAGTAAAGTTAGATATATGACTGATCTGGTAGGATATGTATTTATTTCCTTTAAACCTACTACCAGTAATAAAGAGACAAACAAAAATATAATGTATGCTTATTAAATTCTACATTAATGCTTAAGACAAAACTCAACCCAAAATAAATTAAGCTGGACTATAACATAACATCCTAAAAATGCTCTTATATTTAACATTCATTAATCAAACAACTAAAAGAACTTATTATGTTTTAGTTTCAGAAAATGTAAAATTATTTGTTCTACCTAGAAATCAACAGTATGCATGATTGTTCTTACTATAAATCAAAGTTGGACTATGGTTGTTCTTTTGATGATGTGTTATTATAAAGATAGAAAATAAATAAACAACATGATTGTTGTTTTGTATCGAAGGCAAAGCAGCTTGGCCTCCTCTAATGTAATGTGTTATTATGTCATAAATCGCATTCATAACATAATAATCACATGTATTATCGTCTGATTGTCGCAGACCCTAAAAGATAGAAAATAAATTCACATTCAAGAAGAAGCTAAGAATCAAATTATTGAAAAAATTATCAAACCCTAAATTCTAATATCACGCATCGACTTCTTACAAATAAGTTCAAGTTGCTTACCTTCATTAATTGCCAAGTGAACTTGGTCATCGTTTTATCATCTTTCATTCAATGTCGTAGAGCACTGCAACAAAAATAAATGTAATTAATATAATTCTAGAACAATGAAATCTAAAGAAAATATTAAAATTGACAATTCTTACAGGGAGAAAAACTTGAGAATTGAGACGTTGGCACATTCTTGCTTTAACATCTCAATCAGGTCCACGACATTCACAATCAATTTACCTACACAAGAGAAGTCATCTTGTTGAAAAGGTACTTCAATCTGAAAATAACCCTCGGGTTGGGCCATTAATATGGAGTGCAGTAAGTTGTTGTGCTCATCGAGGCACTGCAATATTGCGTCAGGAACAAGCAGGGCTCGGTCCAAAGCAGACATTATAGCTGGCACTTACTACTCAACCTCAGCCAGCTTAGCTGGTTTTGTAGGTGTCGTATGTGGTAAATACCGAAATGTAGGTAGTGACGAAATTAGTATGTGATTTTATAGATGGTAATTAGAGGCTTAATTCTCATATAATATGGTCAAATTAGAATTACCTCCTCATCAGCTCCACAAAGCTTACCGGCCAAGCGAGAAAAGAGCTGACTCTCAGCAAGCCGAACCCTACCGTCTCCATTCGGATAAGGAGGATACTAATGGCGACAGTCGTCCTACACTTTGTCGATACAAACTCTTACCTAATATGGCCAGAGGGGTTGGTGGTGCATGGTAGTAGCGCCGGCAGACGAAAAGCATTGGCCTTTTGCCACCTTTCTTCTTACTTCTTGGGTGTCTAAGAGGAAGAGGTTGAAGTTTACATGGCACTACAAATTAAAAGATAAATAAATCAAGTCCTTGTACTCGACGATTAGTTAAATAAGACATGCCAGTATTTTAAAATTATATGGAGCTCTAACCTCAACATTTTGAAATGTATCTGCAACCATATTATTTGAGCCCACCAGGATAACTACTTTGTATCTCAAGTAATCAAGTTCCCAGATCTACTCGATCCACCCATAGAAAGGCATCGGATCACCTCATCCACTCATATTGCTTCTACCATACTTCACTGTTTTGTACGACACTTTTTCCATCTTGTTCTTTCGTATACCAGATGAATCAAATTCACCATGACATCGAAGAATGATGGTGGAAAGTACATCTCCATTTCACATAGGGTCTCCATCGCTTTTGTTGTAATCCGTCCAATGTGCTAGGATCGATCATTTTGGAGCAAATCATGTTGAAGAAGAAGCACAATTCAGTGATTGTTTCTTTGACCTTAACCTCAGGAATTCCTCGAATCACAACTGGAAGCAATTGGGTCAGTAGGACGTGATAGTCGTGTGACTTCATTCTAAATAATTTCTTCTCCTTAATCGACACCTTCCTTGTGATATTCGTGGAATAACCATAAAGGAACTTTAATAGACTTCAAACAACTCACCGAACTATTCTTTGTGTCCTCTAACATAACATGTTTGGAATGATCATTAATTTCCTATCACATATCCTTCATGTCCTCCCTGACTTAGGGTACGTCTTTTTTTCTACCAGAGATGTTCAGTAGCAGCCCCATCAGACTTTCACATATGTTCTTAACAATGTGCATCGGATTCGGTCAATGTCTAACCTCCAAATGTGACCAATATTCAAGATCCAAAAAATTTGACTTATTCTTTCATAAACCTAGTGGAATAACACTTTCAAACTTCTTTCCAAAATAGATTTGTATGTCATTCACATCTCGATATACTTGGTTGGCAGATTTCTGTAGCGGTGCTAAGGCATGTTCGGCTTTTTCGTCAAATTCCTTCTTTTTTGGCGGTACAGGTAATCTCTTTCAAGGAACCTGTGATGAGCTAAATAAACTATTTTCTTCAAGTACTTAACCATAGGGAATAAGTGCATTCTCCGCAAATAGGTCACGCTTGGGCCCTTTTTATTCCTGAACCCCGACAAATAACCATATGCAAATAAATCATTAATCATGCAAAATATCATGGCACGAAGGGGGGAAGTTTTCCTTCAAATGTTTATCGAATACCTCCATGTCATCTTCTCATAATGTTTTAAGTTCTTCTATTAATGGAGTCAGATACACGTCTATGTCATTACCTGATTGTTTAGGCTTAGAAATCAGCAACGACATCATTATATATTTTTTCATGCATAACCATGGGAGAAGGTTGTAAATACGCACTAAAACAGGTCATGTAGTTGAACGACTGCTCATGTTGTCATAAGGATTCATCTTGTCCATGCATGATCTCAATCTCAAATTTCTAGGTTCATTTTCGAACACGGTGAATGCTTTGTTTATGTTCCTCCATTATGGACATTCGGCATAATGGCCTAACAATGTGTCTTTTTCTGTAATCTACTTGCCACCTTAATAATTTAGCATCTCTCATTATCGAAAAGACGCTTCAACCTGAGTATTATTGGCAAATAGAACAATGCCTTCGCAGATGGTTTCGTCTTTCTATCATCTTCAGCCTCATTGTCCCTCGATTTGTACCGAGATGCATTACACTTTGGACATTTATCCAGAGCCTTGTAATCTCCTCGGAATAGTATGCAATCATTAAGACATGCCACAATTCTCTCTACTTCCTAGTTCAAGGGCCATAACAATTTTTCGCCCAATAATTTGAATCTGGCAACACATTATTTTTGGGAAGCATGCCTCCCAAAAATTTGAGTGGCGATGTGAAACTTGTGTCGCTCCAATTGTTACTGGCTTTTAGATTATACAATTTGAAAACTGTTGAAATTTTCGTATATTTCGTACAACTTGGGAATAAAGGTATATTCGAGCCCTTGTGCTAACTTTCAAAAATATCAGGAACATCATCAACAAAATCAACAGGCACATGATTCATAATTTTCTCTAATTCGTCATCATTACTCTATGTAATTTATATTTTCATTAGGTTCTAAATTTTCATCTCATACATATGAACCTACATTTTCAACTTGTCATTCAAACTCAAAATTAGTTCCTAAATTAGGTAGATCCATGCCAGTCCAGGATCTACAGATTCTTCGTGCTTGGTCCATCTTGTATATCGTTGTTTAAATCCATGACGAATCATATGATATCTGCTTCTCCAACATTCTTCCACCAGATGAGGTTCTAACAATCAAGGCAAGGACATGGAAGTTTTGTTTCACCTCTCAATCTCGTATTTTCTATGGCACATTTCATAAATTCTCCAACTTTTATCAAATATTCATCTGAAAATCGATCGATCACATACATCCAAGTGTAACGATCCATCTGTACAAAATAAATTGTTCACATGTCAGGGTTTAGGGTCAAATCGGAGACTATTCGGATTAACCCCAAATGTTCAAGTTTTGGAAATTGGTCCTATATAATAATACAATCAATGTGTTAATGCTAATTAACTAGTAAAAATGCACCATCTCATAAAATTTAAGAATTAAAAAATGCAAGAAATAACCTCAAAATAAGAGGAGGAAGAAGAGATGATGACAAATTCGAGGAAATGCAAGCTCAAGACCGAAGAAAAGATGAATCTAAGATCGAGATTAAAGAAGACATGTCGGCTGGCAGTGAACATCCCAACATCCCTTCAGGTTTGCAGAAAGAACAGTCCACCGACACTCTTCCGCTCAACATCCCAACTATCGCAATGACAAATCCTGACCTCGCAGAGAGCAGCAAAGCACAAAAAAAGATGAAGGACAAAGGAAAGGTGGTTGTTGAAGAGATAGAACAGACTCCTAGTAATAATCATCTCCAAACTCCATATAGTAATTAATTTTATTTATCTATGAAAGGAAAAATGACGCGGTCTTTGTATTCATACTGTTTTCTTGCCATCAACAGGAGGCGATGTTGACTGGGCAGCATTAGAGGAAGAGGTTGATGAAGATGAAAAGAAAGAGAAAAGAAAAAAGGAAAGAAAAGAAAGAAAGGAAAGGAAAGGAAAGAAAGGGCAAAAGTGCTGCTTCTCGAGTTAAGGGAAGGCGAATTGAATATTGGTCAGGTACGTAGTAATAACCAATTATCAACTTTAAACATAATACTAAGTACCTACAAACAAGTGACTTCTCTACACAACTTGTGTTACTGCCTGGGCTGACTTCTATAAAATTATCATAGATAAAATAAAAGCTATCAAGTTTTGGCACAATTATGATGATACTAAAAATTTAATAGAACAACATTTTCATTTATTATAGCTTCTTACGAATGGACCGATGAGGATGAGGATGAGGATGTTTATGAATGGGGGAAACCTTGGGAATGGGGCCAAAGCCCTAATTGAGGATATATTATGTTAGTATAGTGTTTAGTTTTTGTTGTTTTTTGTTTACTTCTCGCTTTTGATTGTATATACGGGAAATATCTAATATGTAATGGGGATGATATAAAGCTGTTCAATATTAAGCATTTAAACTTTTTTTTATCTTCTTGATGAATCTTACAAATATTGCTTTCAGCTATCTAATTTATTGTGGAAAATCTTCAGTGTATTTAACTATTTTTTTTCTTTATCAACTTTAGAAAGTATATCAGTTTATTATTCCTGATCTGATAAACTCATGTTCACTTTTTTTTGAAGTATGTAGCATGAAGAACTTGTTTTGGTTTAATAACACTGTATGTATGAACAATTATTATTTTTTAATTAGTTAACTATATATGCAGTTGTTAAATATGAAACTGTATTAAGACTTCTCCGTTCTGCTATTTTAAATTTTTCCCAGAGGATAAAAATATTACATAAATAAAAAAATATTATGAAAAGCATTATTTTCGTGCATGTGTCCACAAAACAAGTTGCTTCTATCTATAAAACCGAAAGGGTGTGTCAGAGTAGAATTTTTCTGTGAAATCTTGTACCTATTTATGTGAAATAGAAAGTTTTGGAGTATTTTCTTGCAAGAGTAGACTATTTTAGCAGATTTTATTTTCGTGCAAATTTCTTTCGTGGACTTGTCTACAGAAATGATGAGCGTCACGCGCCAATCAACTTATTTCCGTAGAACTAAAATTTACCATGGAGAAAACAATAACTAGCAACGGTAATAACTCAAATTCTAATAGTGACCGGTTATAAAAAAAAGTTTGTAGAGAATTAATTCGGAGGGTGAGACCGACGCTTCTACACCTGATTTTAATATAACTGACGTAAAGAATGTGTTGCAAAAGATTGTTTTTCTCACAGTGAATAATGATATCGACATTAACCTATTAACAATTGTTAAAAGTATAAATTTTAATTGTCAAATTACTTGACAACTCGCAATATTTTCTTCATACTTAATAAGTAACTATGCATTTAATAAACTCAATAAAAGGTTCGGATTTTATGACATAATTATGGAAGGGAATAGCTGTGGGAATGGAACTCGATGATGCGCGACACTTGCACTACCACTACACCAAATTTCTGCTATTACCACAAATTTATTACAATGATCCACATATTTGTTGAAATAAAACAATTTTTTTCCACAAAAAATGATTCATTGCAATATATAATGTTTTATGCAACAAAAAAAATGTGGTAATAGAACATACAATTACCACGTAATATTTGTTGTGATAAAAACTTTTTTCGACCAGTTTTATTGTTGCAGAAAATAAATAATATTGCCACAAACTTTTTGTTGCAACATCATATAAAAACTTTCGAAAGACATCAAACTTAATTTTGATTATTCAAGTTTTGAATTTTCGTTGCAACATTAATCTAGTCAACAAATAATTTTCATTGCAATATAATTTCTGGCCCAATAAAATAATTTTGTTGCAAGTTTAATCTTACTTAACAAAATTTTTGTAGAAATAATACTTTCTGGTACTCATCAATAATTACAATTATCATAAAGCAAAGAATACACCATACCATAAATCAAGTAAATCTTTCATGAGCATTATTGTAGAAATAATCAAGTAAATTTAATTTTGATGCATTTTTTTTTAAATCTGGAGTTCATTTTTTTAAAACTGCAACATCAATAATTACAATTACTGCTAATACTTTCTGGTTTATTTCTCTTTTGATTTTAATGTAGGATAAATTTAGCCTAGAAGATAATAAAGAAAATGAAATCAAAATTTTTAAGGTAGCTAAGGAAAGATATAGGATTTGACGTTCCACCTTGGCTGCCACGTACCGAGCTTACAAAACTGATGATGAGCGACTTTGCAACATATCTGAAGAGCTCAAAATTGAACAATGGAAAGAACTGATTTCATATTTTGGATCTGAAAAATTCAAGCTTTGTGAATTTCTTACTTCGTTTCAAAACTGAACTAAATGTCTGTTGATGTATTATGAATTTTGTATTGTAGTATATTAGTCAAGTAAATTCGGAGAATCGCAAGAAGCAGAAAGTTAAACACACATGTGGAAGTAAATCCTTTTCTCAAGTTACTTATGAATCGGTATGTTATTTTCCATCAGTCAGCTTTATGTTATGAATCAGCTTTTATATTAGTTGATACTTGATGGATCGTCTGTTCTCATGTGTTTTTACTATGAAATGTGTATCAGATGTCATTACAAGCTGGTACTAAATTTTAAGGCCTTCTAAGCTGCTAATCCATCTTCTAACACTAACTTTATATAGATACACGCCAATATCAACATATATACTGCAAGCAGTCTCCTGTAACTAACCATTGATTGACATTTACCTCTGTAGACATTCTCTTCAGACTTGCTAGAGAACTCTTGACCCATGTTCTCTGTATTATCAGAATCATTTGTAAGAAAAAAAAACACATTCAGGGTATCCATTTTGGCCCCAGTCATGCTTGACACCAGTATAAATGAAACACCATCTCAAGGTTAGGTCCCTCATTTAAAGCAAATAGTTAACATTGATACAAAAAATTGTTTTCTTTGTTATAATATAGGTTAATTCTGGTGGTTTTGGAGGAGAGTTCTTAGAGCTTCTACTGAATTCAGGCGGAGAAAATAGTTAACTCTGCGTATTGTGTTTTTTTCTTTATTTTCAGGTATGATTTTTTCTATATTCTTGAGCTTGTTACATGTCTGAAACTTATCAAATGTCTCAAATTTTTTTAGATATGATTTCACTTATTTGAAAATTCTATTGTCTCAAATTTTTCTTATACAGGCGACAAAAATTGAAAATTGAAGCTGATCTCATCCAGAAGATCACTGATTAAATGTAGTATTAGTTAAAAAAAAAGTTCTATTGTTGTGCACTTGTACTGCGAGTATGCGAGTACAATGTTTCGAAAGGAGGTGCATTGAAATTTTTTTGGTTTTTTAAATTTTTTAGATAAATAAATAGAGATATTGTTCATGTGAAGTTGATAGTCTCATGAAAAAATATTATTTTTCTATTGATTTGTATTTTATTTTTGTAGATAAAGAAATAGTGATATTGTGAAAAAAAAAATTTGGAACTTTTTATATATATTGCAACGATTTTGTTTGTGGTGATTATAATTAATGTCAACAAATGAAATTGTGGTAGAATGATCTATCGCAACAAATAAAATTGTGGTAGTAACATTATTTATTACTACGAATAATAGTGTAGTCACATAAATTATTACAACAAAATTAGTTGTTATAACACAAATCTATTACGTCCAAATAAATTGATGTAATAAAGTTATGTGCAACAAAATAAATTCCGTTGCAATAACTTATTGCTACGCCACTTATTTGAACGATTTGGTAACGATTTTATTTCGTTATGTTAGAGATTTAATGCAATAATTAAGTTTTTTACGCAACAAATAGTTTTGTAGTGAAAATTAAATTTTGGTGTAGTGTACACAGCACGTGGGTCGTCCGATGCATCAAAATTTGTACTGAAAAATGAATTCCTTTTTATTTTCATCGCTAAAAATCGATTGTAATTGAACGGTCGATCCGACTTGTCAAAATCTGTATAGTGCGCTGTCGCGCAATAGCAGAATCAGGTCCATAACTATGATATCGAAAATGAATTCTTTATACTGATAAATTTTTGCATGAAGAGAATCTACCAGCTTGAGTACGTAGCTGACCTATGCCACAGAGCAACTTGCGAATTAATTGAATGAATTGCCCCATAAAATGTGGGCCCCTTGGTACCACAAATATTATATGTCTTTATTATGGCAAACAACCTAGTACCATTAATTACTCTTGGTGGCATGTCTCTCCCATTCAATGCACTGGCATCCTAGTCCTTTTGATTCTCGGACTTGCTTTTTGTGTCCCAACTGCTCTTATTACCTTCCCTCCATAGCAGCGGAATGAGATCTTCTGCCGTGTTGTGCGTGCTGCGCGATAAATCTCAACTGTTAATTTGCATCGAGATTTCTGCAAGCTAAATTTTATTTTATAATATCAGATTCCTCCTGAATCAAATCTGAACAGTTCGTAGCTTACATCGCAGAGAATCTTGAATGTTAGTTACTGCTGCGCGCCAGAGAATCTGCTTCCCTACCAGCAACCTAGGCAAATTCATTAAAAAATATAATGGTTTGGGGTTTTCTAGGCGCAATAACATGTTATTTCGATCCATCCGCTAAAAAAATATGCTCTGTCTCTCTTGTTAATTAGGTTTTTCAAGGGCGTGTCCCCATGTGATCACATGATGTTTAGTAGGGACTAATTAGGGTTGATAAATTGGTATACGGTATCATAATATATACGTACAGTGTTCCATTTTAAATATCAAATGACAATATCTACACAAGCATGCAGATTTACTATTGGTAGTATTATATTTCCTATAACAGTTGCTCCATTATTTACATATGTACCCTGTCCTTGTGTAATCATGCACACAATGAAAAATGAAAGCACAAATTGCAATTACGTACATTAAATATCACATCAGAGGTATTAGTAGCAATCAATGCTTATCTTTCATATCTTCCGCGACAAGATCAAGATGATTGCCATGCATCCAAGGTTTCTAATTTGTGCATTGATATGTTAATCTAGATATTTGAAAGTATATTGGAGTTTTAGTTTAATTGAAACAACTCAACATTTAGCTTTCTCAATATTGTTCATAATTGTAACTAGTTAGTGGCTAGTATATTAATTTCCTGGTAATGGATATGCCAGTATAATTCTTTACACATAACATATATGTTCTTAGAATAATATAGTGTACTAATTATTTGGCATGGAACTACAACTACTTCAAACATACTTTTGATTTCTTAGCTTGGAATTAAACCGATTAATTAGTTTTCTAGAGTTTATAATTTGCAGACTGTCTACGTATGCCAGTACTTTGAGTGTATTCGCTTCACATTGTTTTATTTTTTTTCTATTTTGCAGGTGTATTGAGATCTCATTCGAGGCTGAACTTTTTGAGGCCATATATGAGCAGACCACCATCCATTTATGCAAAAGAAAGAAAGATTGAAAGCACGGGATCGCGCGTTGCACCCACACTTGTCGGGCTAGCTAGTGAACATGGTGGACCCACTGTGAAGTTCAAATCTCCATTTCAAAAGAAAGAGGAGACTTTCATATATCCCTTTTCATGAAGGATATTATCATATGTGCATTCAATTACTAAATGAGGTATTGTCAATCCATCGAAGAGACGTTGTGGATATATACTGTTGTCAGCATGTAGCAAACTATCAAATATACGGAACCAAATCCGCTGCTTCTCAAATCTCTTCTTGTTTTCTGCTTGTTTCAATATGAACTGTTCAAAACTCATCTAACGGTCAAAACATCTGCCTCCTGAATCAAATCACAGCTGTCCATAACGGTCGATCGAGACAAACATGGTCCTACTTACCTCAAATACGAGCATCAGATTCGGATCCCAAATATACTGGTTAACTGTAGTTTAGGTTTTGCACTGATCTTGTGTATCAATAATGTGTTAAGGAACATTTTGAAGTAAATCTATATTTGTTATGTTCTTGCCTTAGAAGCCTATTTATGCTACGCTGAATATATATGGTCATACTCATACACTCATGTAATTTGACTTTAATACGGAGACTCTGACACTATGTTGAAAATGATTAAATGGTCAATATGATTTTTGGTGTTAGAGAGAAGAAATAGATTAAGTATTTATTTAATAATTCTTTTAATAAAATCTCTCTTACAGTGTAACACGCGCGTTACAACTCTATATACTGATCAGTTAAACATCAAAAGAAACATTTAAAATTCGTAATGAATAAGAAAACAGAAAATTAAACAGCACAGTCAAATTTGACCTATCTTCACTAATTCAAGCAGCCATAACTCTATCTAGAAAACTCCAAAAAATGACTTAAAACTTGGACCTTTAAAAATTAAATATCAAGAGCTTTAATTCCATAGTTAATTCATTCAAAACTAAGATCAGATGACCTTCCAAATACATTTATTAATCAGCTCTAAAATTTGTTGACTGCACAAAATACCAACTAAGTCTATATTTTCAACAAGAACCAAAACTAAAACATCGAGGAGCTATCTATATTTTTATACAATTATAATAGTTGTAATAAGAATATCAACAAAATATACAAATATTGCGTCTCTTAACGAGAATTGGAGATGGGGACTAAGAGCTATACATTATTCGCCTCCATCACAGGATGAACTAAACACACACACACACACTGACACACACTCAATTATAAAAACTCACTCCACACACACATCAGTACAAAATGACAGATTTTTTTTCTAGTGTTTAGTTCATTAGTCAGAGGTACCTTCGGTACTGAGAACCCAATATAATTAAGTGTGAAAATTTGCATCCGCTGTGAAATAAAAATGTCAAAATATGAATACACAATGTAGAAAAAATACAATTAATGATCATTTTGTCCTTTCTGGTTAAAAGAACCAGCATCTAGCTATCTTCTTAAAATTAAAAACTGATTGACTTTTATTTTATTTAGTACAAATTTTAAAAATATAAGAATTATATTGAGCATTGCTTATGTAATATGCATAAGACGTCCTATCTACTTTTAAATCTTTTGATTTTTTTTTTTAATTTGAGTTGCACTAATCTAAAATATCCGAAGGACTTGTAATATTTGTTCTATGTTCTATGCATATGACATTAACACTGCTCTTCTTATATTTTAATTTTAACATCTATCAATTGACTTAATATATGATTTTGTTAATTAAGATGAAATACAGAAGTCTTGATTTCCCTTTATTGATGACTGTTTTTCTATTATATGCATAACTCTTTATTTGGCTAGATATATAAATTTCTTTTGATTAGCAGCATCGATCAGATTTATGTTTATATGTTATTATTTATATATCCGCGGAATTCATATTCTTAACTATGATATATATGCACTTAATTTGATCATTATAACATACATTCCTTAATAATCCATTCTAATAAAAAATAGTAACAATAACTATTTTGTCAGCCTCCCTTATCATAATATTCTGACTCTGTTTCTAGAAATAAATATTGTAATTAATGATCAAGTATAAGTTCACTGTGAGAGGAAAATATAAACACATTTGAGATGTGACTTCTCTTTAATTAAATTCTCTGTACGAAATTATACATTTAATTTGCTGATCCTTAATTATGTCACATAGATGACTTGAAAAGAAAAGTATAATATAAGAACCATAATCGATCGACAACTAACAACAAATATTAAATATAGTTTGGCTTTGTCATTAATGTAATAATTCTGTCAAATAAATAATTGTTTAATTTGTAATTTATGAATTTATAGGCTTGTTGGATAACGTTGGTTGGTTCACAGGAAAAGTTTATGCTTTTTGGACGGCGTACCATGTGAGACTGCTTGTTGGCACTTGCACGTGACCTAGGTTTCCATTGTTGCAGCTATAACATGACGTCATCGTGGTGCCGACATGTTATTATATTTTTTGAGGATATGTTATCGCTCTCCGAGTTGTGATCATTTTTTTTTGTCTTCTTTTTTTTACTATACCTGCACATTTGCATTCAGTAGATGCACTACTACGTACATAAAGAGGCTATTATATATAATTCTCATTTAACAACGGAGATACAAAAAAACAACTATAATAAGTTTTTTATAGCGGATCATAGTGTAAATACGGTATATATATATATTAATTGTTTTAGATTTATTAACAATATTTTACATTAATTTTTGGAGTTTTTGTAAATTTTGTTAATATTGACCCCACTAAAGTCTAATGACGCCTTCATGACTTTATCACTACATATATTTATTTATTTTTAAATGTCTCTTGCAGGATTAAAATATTAAATATTTCTCTTATTGTAGAAAAATAAGACATATCACTACTGCTAGCAGAGGCGGAGGGAGGAGATGCTGGAGGGTGTCTAGCATATCCAATATTTCTGATATCTATGTTCGGTCTTTGATATTCAGGTCCTTCCGCGCATTTCACCATTGTATTGGCACCCTCCAATAAAAATAAATCAAATAAACATAGATATTGAACGTACCAAATCAGATAGTACAGATAATGGGTTGCAAAATAAAAACGAATAGATGGAGAAGATAGTAAATATTTGAATTATAGTACAGATAGTACAGATATCACTCTCTATTTTGCGACCCATTCTAGACGATTGAAACTTTATATCTCACGAGTTGGCCATGCAGATAGTAAGGTGTTTTTCCACTTTTACCAATTAATTATATTCAATTATGCTTTCAATTTTTTGTGTATATTTATCATATATAAAGAGTTAAATAACATTTGTTCTTAATATTTTGCTATTTTCTATGATTGAAAAAATCCTAAAAGATCTTATTATTTTTAATATTATTATTATTTCATATTTGAATTAATTTTATTTCATCATGTCATCATACAAATTAAGAATTTTGTAGTTTCTATTTAGACTCACATTTTAATTAAAATTCTCAACGAATGATAATTTTGAATATTTTATTTATTGAAAAATATTTTGTTTGATTAAACCATAATCATTTCAAGGTTTTTGGGTATAACTAATCTGAAACTTCAATTAGAAGTATGAAAAAAATAATTAACTTGTTCTACATGAAAGATGCATTATTGTCAAATAGATGTGTTATTTTTTTAAAAATAATATCTTACGTATAACAAACTCTAAAATATTACGGATTCATCATGCATATTGCATGCACTCGTGATTTAGATAATATCAATCTTTCATATTTTACATATTAAATATATTATAATAATTAATTCATAGAAAATATCGGATAGTAAATAGTGGACATTTGCCTCTGTATCAACAAAAAAAGGGGATAAATTCCATCGAGATTCATGATTGTCTATACTGAATACGAATTTGTTGAGAGATTTACTTCTGATGAGAATAGAAATTTGTATTACTTTTTGGATCGTCTAGAGTAGGGGTTTAAACGGATCTGATAATATTCGATTTTATTCGGATCCGTATCCGAAAAATAACAAAAATTATCTAATTCGTATCCGTATTCAAAGATATATGTATCCGTATTTGTATCCGAAAAATTTTAATGGATAAGGATACGATTTGGTTATTATCTATCTGTATCCAATCATTTAGCTATTATCTAATAATATCCGATGTTATTGAAGATATTCGTATCCGATATTATCCGATTGTATCCGAATACATAACCAAAAATCCTATTATAAATATATTTATTGGATTTTGTATGAAGATTACAAATCTAATTAATTTTAGATATAATTTGTGTTTATGTATCACATTTTTTATAATTTATTGATGCATTTGAATAAACATATAGCAAATAAGGATTTTTTTTATTATCCAAATTATTTTAGTTGTGTATATGTATCCATCCGGCATTGGATCCGTATCCGATTAATATCTGATTCGTATCTATATTCGAGACTATATGAATCAGTATCCGTATCCGAAAAATTTTAACGGATAAGAATACGGTAAGACAATTATCTGTCTGTATCCAATCTGTTTACATCCCTAGTCTAGAGCTAAATATAATTTAAAAAATAATAGAGATGTAATTTTTATCGAAATATTCAAATGTAACATAAACATAACCTATTTTTTTGTTGAATTACATTTATAGAAGAAGTTATTTCTTATTTGATTAGCATGTAATATTTTTATATTAGCAAGTTGTTATATAATTGCTTCAACGTATTATTTGTTATCGTTAATATTTTTTAGATTTTGAACTTTAGAATCTCGGCACCTCTCAAGTTAAAATTCTGACTCCGCCCTGTGTGCTAGCCTTACATATCAATTTTGATCTTCTATTTATAATGATTTCAATTTGAACTTTTATTATACGGAGCTTTTATTGTACAAAGACACTTCTCAACTATGAGTTTTACTTAATGCTATTACTTTCAGGCAAAAACTTGTGTATTTTAAAAGATGGATACACTGAATACTCTAGTCTATATGGTCGTTCAATTTCTTGAAATCGGTGAAAAGCGCTTTCTTCATAAACGTAGCAAAAGTTAAAATGAATTATTTTTCACCGATCTCGAGAAATTGGGGCCCAAATAGGCTAGAGTACCCAGTGTATTCATTTTTTGGAGTACCCATTTTTTTGCCTTGCTTTTAACATGATAAATGATCGATCAAAACTTGTGGAACATGCATGATTTTATATTTACTTATTTATGTTCGCAAACTTGAAAACAAAATGAATAGTTAAATTTAGAATACTTTAATTTAGAACAAAAATAAATAAAACTCTCCACTTCGGTATTAGGATTCTCCACTTCTTATTTTTCAAATCCCAAACACATTTTATAGCATTTTTTTTCTTCAATGTCGTTATTAACGGGTTCAAGTAAATCTCGAAACTGTCACCGAATCCTTTCAATAGTGGTTGTTTGTGAGATAAGCTTTTAAATGGATGTATTAAAAGTCATTTTTGTAGTAGTGTGTATAATTATTTAGTTGTTGTGCTCTATGCATTATAGGATAAATTTTAACCTACTTTGAACTTTAAAGGTGGGGTGATAACTATTACAAATTGGAATTTTAAGATAATAATTATCCAATTTAAAAAAAAAAATAGTAGGCTATATGGTCCCAACTCAAAAGTATAATGACGGCACTGTGTTTTTTTTTGTGTGAGAATTGGATCCATGAGATGCAGTTTTTTTTAGCATTGAATTTATAAACTGCTATAACTACTGAAAAATAAAATACAAAAAATCGCAAGTTTAATCCAAATTTTGCGTTAGATATTATAAAAGCGACTTTAACTCCAAAGAACTATTTCTCTTGATGAACATTTTCAATCAATCATTGACTGCAACCATTTTGTTTTTGTAATTTTGTATGATTGTTTTTTAGTAATGAGCACCTTTTTTGAACATATATACTTTCAAAATTATGACAAAGATGTTGTCAAATTGGTTTTGATTGACATGATATGTCAATTTTGGTTTGATGAGCACTGATACGAACACATGTACATATATACGCGCGCGTATCTGATACGGTACGATAGCACAATACAGTATTTTTAAAATCAAGTCCCAATAAGACACAATACGATTTTAGATACTATTATATGTTTAACATTAAAGTATTTTAATTAATAACTCGAATGTTATATATATTACAAATAGCCTATGTACTTATTTGGTTAATATTTGTTTTAAGTGGTATATATAAGCTACTGAGAAATTACATTTGAACATTTTTATTTTTAAAAAGAAAATATATAATTTGAGTTATGAAATAAAGTGTCGAAACATATATAACATTCGTGCTCCATGGAGCACCAATTCGCTCGTGTTCCACATTCGTTATATTCAATTTGAAAATTGCAACGATCGATCCGAACTGTTGAATATGATCTACATATTGAAATCTACTTGGTGATTGAATTTTACATTTTTTTTTAAATTGTTTGCTATTTTTTTAAAGAGGTAGAAAAGTTGTTAATCAAACGGTTTCTGGACCAACAAAAATTGCAATTTTACTACCTCTCTAAAAAATAGCAAAAAAATTCAAAAAAAATGTAAAATTCAATCTCCAAATAGATTTCAATATGTAGATCATGTTCAACGATTCGGATCGGTCGTTGGAATTTTCAAATTGGAGATACGGTGTGGAGCATTAGGAGTTTGGCCCTAGCCTTTCTCTCTCTATATATATATATAGAGAGAGAGAGATATATATATAGGCTAGTGTGCTCCATGGAGCACCAAACCGCTCGTGCTCCACATCCATTATCTCTAATTTGAAAATTCCAACGACCGATCCGAACCGTTCAACATGATCTACATATTGAAATCTACTTGGAGATTGAATTTTACAATTTTTTTAATTTTTTTGCTATTTTTTTAAAGAGGTAGAAAAGTTGCTAATCAAACGGTTTTTGAACCAACAAAAGTTGCAATTTTCCTACCTCTTTAAAAAATAGCAAAAAAATTCCAAAAAATGTAAAATTCATATATATAGAGATAGGCTAGGGTGCTCCATGGAGCACCAAACCCCTAATGCTCCACATCGTATCTCCAATTTAAAAATTCCAACGACCGATCCGAACCGTTGAACATGATCTACATATTGAAATCTACTTGGAGATTGAATTTTACATTTTTTGGAATTTTTTTGCTATTTTTTAAAGAGGTAGGAAAATTGCAACTTTTGTTGGTCCAAAAACCGTTTGATTAGCAACTTTTCTACCTCTTTAAAAAAATAGCAAAAAAATTCAAAAAAAATTGTAAAATTCAATCTCCAAGTAGATTTCAATATGTAGATCATATTCAACGGTTTGGATCGGTCATTGGAATTTTTAAATTGGATATAACGAATGTGGAGCACCAAATCGTTCGTGCTCCACATCCATTATATTCAATTTGAAAATTCCAACGACCGATCTGAACCGTTGAACATGATCTAGATATTGAAATCTACTTGGAGATTGAATTTTACATTTTTTTGAAATTTTTTGCTATTTTTTTAAAGAGGTAGAAAAGTTGCTAATCAAACGGTTTCTAGACCAACAAAAGTTGCAATTTTCCTACCTCTCTAAAAAATAGCAAAAAAATTCAAAAAAATGTAAAATTCAATCTCCAAGTAGATTTCAATATGTAGATCGTGATCAACGGTTCGGATCGGTCGTTAAAATTTTTAAATTGGAGATACGGTGTGGAGCATTAGGAGTTTGGTGCTCCATGGAGCACCCTAGCCTATCTCTATATATATATATACTGATACTTAAGAGTTTCACTCACAAAAAATCATCTGAATTATATATGAACCAAGTCAATTCGGATGATGATAATAATGAGAGTAATGATGATGAATATACTTGTTTAGAATAGAAATTTTAATTTGCTATGTTTCTATGAAATTTTTGTATGCTTAATTTGATGTTTTGTGTATTCTGTTATATTTTATATGCATTTTTTTATATTTGAATTTTTTTTGTTGCATATTTCGATTATGCATCCTAATTTATGTCTATATACTTTGATTGTCATATTATAAATTGCTAATTAAATAGAAAGGGAGTATATAACTCAATACCTTGTGTCTTAATTGTCAAATTTATATCATTAAGGGAGAGCTTGTTTACCTTGACTTGAAATTGAAATACATGTAAATATTTATGGGAAAAATCAATCTTGAATTGAGCCTTTTGCCAAACTTAGCAAAAAGAGAGAGAAATGTGGTGTTGTGCATGAAATGTAATAATGCACACACATAGAATTTTACAAATTGTCAAAAAAGAAAGTTTGTTAGATTAAATTCTTCTTTGATTTGACAATTTGCAAAAAAAAAATAATCATTAGTAACCTTGCTAAGTTTTGGTGAAATGCAGGTTTATACATATACAAATTAATGTTGTGAAGGCTTCATATTACATGTGCAAGTCAAGATGATCAAGTAAACACCAAGTGCAAGCAAAACAAGACAAGATAGAGGCTACACAGAGCCTTATGTTATCATAACGCAAGAGAACCTGTCACAACGGGTTCTCAACCCGTCACAACGAGTTGAAGAGGAGAAGAGCCAGAAGACAGTGCATCGAAGGAGTTTGACAAAACCTTGTGTTGTTGTAACGCATGCCTAATCCGTCATAACGGATTTCTCACCCGTCACAACGGGTTCCTGCCAAGAAGGACTCAGAAGTCAGCCAGAGATGCAGACAAGGGCAAAATTGTAAAGGTGCCACCCGTCACAAGGGGTTCTGTAATTAGTTACAGAGTTTTGTAACAGAAGCAGCCCTTATCAAGATTTAAGACTCCAAGATATGCCCATTCTATATATACTTGGGGGATACGAACCAAAAGCATCAAGAAAGTCATGCCCAAGTTTACAAGCACTCAATTGAGTATCAGAAAGAGCATAGTAGCCTTCTCCTACATTTTTAGAGCACTTGTGATTGTTTTAGTTTGGTGAACTACGTAGTGTTGTCAAGTATTTCATCATTGTCTTTGATTGTGTTGTCAATCAGACGATTAGACATTTTTAGAGCGATGTAGCATCTTGCAAATGATTGGAGCCTTTAGGATAAGCTCTCTTATTGTAAAATATTAGTTTTAGTGGAATCGATCCGGAAATATATTTTGGACCCGGGGGTCCCGTGGATGTTGACTTGGTTGACAAGCTGAACAATGTTACATAACGTGTTCTCTTGCTCTTTTGCTCACTTGCTCTTACTTTCTCTTTTACTCTACTTTTGCATATATATACTTGCTTGAATTGTTGAAATTGTTTTGTTACTTACTTGCTTGACTTAGATGATTAAGATCCAAAAGTTTTAATTGAAATTGTTAAACGCTTCCGCAATCATTTTTAAGTCTTATTTGACCTTAGGATTACAACATAACAAAAACAACCCTAGTTAATTTCTATATGAATAAGCTTTGTCTACCCTTAATATCTCATGACAATTTCAATTTTCAAATAGGTTGCTTGTGCATAAAAGGAATCCCTTCCCTCTTATGCATATATAATTAGTTCAATAGATTGGAATTAAGTTGCGCAATAAATTTTTTATAACAAAATATTTTAGGAAATCAAATTTCGTGATTTTTAGAGCTTACTTGCTATTTTTAAATATTTTTGGCGCTGCAGATTAGAAAATGGTATTTTTTTTAAAACAGATCATAAAATATTTAAAAAATAGTACGAAAGCTCTATAATTCACGAAATTTGATTTTCTATAATATTTTAATATGAAGAATTTATTGAGCAATTTAGATCTCAATTTTTTAAGCTAATTACATATGCATAAAACAAAAGGAATATCCTATGCATATTAATAACCTTATCCTCAACCAAGATTCAACTTATGACTTCTCACGCGAAAGTCATTGCTCTTAACGAATCTAAGGTGGGCTTCTCAAGAGCTGATTTCCCCTCTTATAATAGAAGTATATATTATATAATTTTCTACTTAATTACCTAAACGAAATTTTAATTACCTACGTCAAATTTTTTTTTTAGACAAAAAGAAGTACATCATATTTATTTAATTTAGATAAGCAGATAATTAATTAATCTAAAAATTGTGAATCATCCAACTATAATGATATATTATTCTATCTGACGAAATCATCCATAAAAGTTTGATCAACATTGAACCTATACTTTGGATATATAATCTCCCTCGTACATCTAGCTGATTAATTCAAGATGAAAATATTCCGATGGAAAAATATAAAATTCCTCCATCGTTAGTTGATGCTCAGCTGACTGCTGATGTCAAATCTTGTTCTGAGTTGAAGGATCAAGATGTACTGATAAAGGTCAACAATGTCTCGATTCCTTGTTCCCACAAGATTAGGCCTTTGAAATATATATCAACGACCCCATATATCCATCTGGTGCAATTGGATTAGTTGTTCATGGTGATATCATTCGTCTCTCCAGATAGTGCGACGTATGATACGAGCGAGCCCAAAATCTAAAATGATGGTTTTTCAACAGTTACTATATATTTTAAGTTGTTTACTGTGAACTTCTTTGTTGATGGTGTGAACGTTCACAATTTTCTCAAAGTTCAATAGTTCAATTTTGCTTTCTTTCCCATCTTTTAGCATCGGTTGTTGATGGTATTGACGGAAAAATAGTAGCATAAGAGCGTCTTGATTTTTGAAATTTTTGAAGTTTCTAATTCGATGTGGTAGTATCTAAATTAATTTTAGGGATGTAGATGAATTTCTTATTTAGAAATTTTGTTTCAGAATTTCTTATTTAGCAACTTTGCTTTAGAATTTATAAACTCTGACGTGGCTTAATCATTGACTAAAATTGATCGATTTCTCACATCATTTGTAGTATTTGCTAACGTGACAATTAAGAAATTCTAACTTTTTAGTTTCAGTGATGGAGGATATAGAAACTAAAGAAATATTAAATTTCTAAAACTGATGTAACAATAATTTAGAAACTCCAAAAATTTCAAAAATGAAGTTGCTCTAACTCTCAGCGAGGTTATATCATAACCGTCAGAATACTTTGCTCTTTGTAGAATCCATCGACTTAGTCACTTAGCTGATTGTTTAATGGTAAGAAAAAAAATGTAGGTACATCTAGATAGATGCTCTAATTATTCCATCTAATTCGTATCATTTGATAGCAGTGAGGTTCGCATCATATTTTAATTGAATAGTTCTGATTAAGTAGAATATCTAAAAAATATTTATTTAGACGTACCTAAATTTTTTCGAAATTTAGTGATTTTTTTAGATGAAGATAGAAATCAAACTATCTAAATTTAAATAAGTCGTTGTTTTAGCCACTTAATTTGGCGATTCTTTCTAAAGTTAATGATATAGCGCATCCTTTTTTTCCTTTCCGTGTCAATCACTCTTAAGTCGCCGATGTAGTGGCTTGGAAAAGAAATTTTTTTAAAATTAAATAACCGAATAAACTTCTGTGAGGCTACTAGGCTGAAAAGGTCACTCTCTATGCTTCAGCTAAATATGGGCTTGGAAACTCAAATTGAAAGCCCTGTTAGTCTGTGAAACAAGTTCAATGTTAAGCTCAAGGTGACATTCTTTGCATAATTAGATAACTCCCAAGAGTGCAAAGCTTACTCCAAAAAAGAAGAATAAAATGTTACAGACTGCAGGGAGTATGAAACTATGACCTTCAAATTTTGGAAGTACGAAAATGAAAATAGCACACGCAAAACTCGGTTTGGCTTGCAGAAGCGAATTTCTGAATTCCCTTCAGTTAGTTTCCTACTCATTGTCTTTGATTAAAGACATCAGATTGTTTGCTAAAAAAGAAAAGAGCGAGTAAATTCTTTCTTTTTAGCTTTTATCCTTCATCCTATACAGTATACACCACAAGTCAAAAAGAAAATTGCCTCGAGACTTCTTAGGATTAGTGATCAATTTCTAGGTTTTGTCATAAACCTAATTATTAACCTTTTGAGGTTGACAAAGTTGGTTAAAAGTTGGCATGAACTAAATCTCACGAGTCACTGCACGATCCGGGCGCCGATACAAAGACATGGACTTAGCTAAACCTCGCGAATATTTCCCTCGGCCTTGCAACAACCGGGACGAGTCACTAAAGGAGCGCTGTTTTCTTCTCATGGCATGTATCCTCTGGTTCTGTGGGGTCTCTTGTTCACTGCTCTTAATGAAGAGATTCATGTTCTGGTGGTACTTCCCATTATCTGGAATCTTCTTTTCTCGGTTTTTATCACTACTTGTGGGGTCCATGTCCTCGTCTGTCCAGTAACCATTGTCATTGTGGTCCCTCAAGGCAAGGTCTTCATATTCCTCATCAGACTTTGTTGAGAACTCGTCCACTGACCCCTCCATCTGATAATTAACAGGAATTGCTTGAAACATATATTGGAAAAAAAAAAACTATAAATACATTCACAAGGACGTATATGCAACAGGTACTCGATAAAACTTACATCGTCAGGATGACCATTGCTATCAGCATCACTTTCCTCGTCGCTCTCTCCATCAGGTCGCAAATTGGATTCTTCTTCACTACTTGTTACTGACACATTTTCCATTACCTAAAAGTAAAATACAGTAAATCTGTTACATCAACAAATTGCAGTTATTACAAAAATTTGTCCAGACGTCTTGATAAATAACTATTCTATTGTGACAGAAATACTTGAATACCAAAAACCAGCCCTTAGCCTAGGTGGCTAGGAGCAATGCCCTCCGCGTGGGAGGTCACGGGTTCGAAATCCAAGATACTTTAGGTCATTTAGACTAGAGTGACATAAACTCTCATTTTTATTTAAAAAAAAAAAAGAAATACTTAAATACCATCTCTTGTGCTTGAACATTAAAATATATTTTAACACAAAAAAGAATTAAAGAGAACAACTTGTATTTAGTTAACTGAAATTTTATCACAAAAAGACAAAAGATGTACCTCCTTTGCAGGCCCATCTGAATTCTTAGGAGAACTACAGGTGGATGAGACACATCTGCTCCCAGAACCAGTTGCAGTTTCAGTAATATCAACCTTCAAAACATCATTGGTGCCAGCTTGATTGGCCCAACCTGTATTACTTGGCCATGCACTAATTCCGAGATGCCCACACTGTAGGTTAATGGGTTCTGCGGTACCAACACTGACAGGTCCATACAATGGGTCACCGCCCACACACTTCTCACCTCTATTAAGCCCTGATTTTGACCTAACCGGCCATGCCTTAGCCACCGAACCATCATTGTTCACAAGAGCCATCAAATGCCGAGATGAACCTTTCCTTTGTATCAATTGAAACATACCCTTTGAACTAAGCGAGTTAGCTGCACACTGATTTCTGAATGCTTCGTCTACTATGGGTACAGTGTTTGTTAATGGATCATAAAACGGATCACCCATGACCTTCCTGCGAAGGCAGCTGAACACTGTTGCATGTATGGAAGCTACACTGCGGTCGACATTGGTGTTGTTTACAACAGGCACGAGGTGCTTGTCAGAACGCTTGCAGAGGTATTCTTGAATGGTCCGAATGTTGCGTATGTACTTGATGTATTTGTTTTTTCCAGGATCAACGGTCATGTATTTTGCACGTATGGCAAATCGTTCCATGTGCTTATCCTCACTGGAGATGTATACCATAAATGGTATTATTGTTGGGTGCTTCTTCATTAATCCCATCTACACATACAAAAATTAAAAGGAACTACATAAGGGATAATGATAATTTGGACACAGATGACAATTAATTTAAAATTCCAGAGCAACCTTCAACAAAAAATTCAAATGAGATACCCCTGCTAACAACAGTCACGTTTGGCACTGGTAAGTTTTGCCTGGTAAGGTAAGCAGTATAACGGAATTATTAGATGCAGAATCAGAGTACTCAATACCAGTTTTACACTCAACACCAGTAATATTAACTGTTTTTTTTATTTTTTGTATTTTCTTTTATCTTTTGGTGTTGAATGATGACCATAGATTAGGTTTAACTGAGACTAAATACTTGTCTCCAGCTAAGTGAAAAACGAAGAAATAAGAGGAAGGAGATTATGGCAAATGTCCAAACAGAATATTAGCAGGTCTATACCATTGGGGTAACTCCACACTAAGTACAGCCAGCTTTCTTGCACCTTTCAAGATAAAGCAAATAAATAAAACGGAAGAAAACCTCACCACAAAATTGAGGCTGAGGTGAACACCCTCAATTATAACTGATTCTTTCCGAGCTTCCCAAGCTGTAATTAAACGGTCAAGGCTATCAATCACCATTTCACTTTGTGCCTTATAACCCTCCACTGCCATCTGCCTTTTATTAATTATCTCTGACCCAGGCCCCTGGCCAGAAGACCTGAAATCAGGTTTATCTTCAGGAACTCCATCTTTGGCAAGTTTCTTGGCTCCTTTTTTAGCTTTAGCCTTGGCTACTTCCACCGGATCAAGGAATTCACCGGCATGGTAGGTGGATGCCCAAAGGAGTGGGTTTTGTTTCTCATCTACAAAACTGCGCATCATGTGCCTAATTGAGTCAGTTGAGACTACATTTGTGATGCCCAATCTGCTTCCCTGAAATAATACCCAAAGTGAATGTTAATACAGAAATAATTAGTTGAACAAGTAATCAAAATAACAAAACAACGGCTTAGTTTTGCCAAATAGCAAATTCCTTTACTAAGTCAAGTAATTGATTTTACCAATTCACCATTTTCCAAAGGTGGAAATATGAGCACCACAGTCAAATTAAAAATGTCAAAGAGAATAATCTAACCAACAAAGAAGAGAGAGTAGACTTGCCACACCCACTTGTACCACACAAAAGAATAGTTACCGACTCCTTCCTTTCTCGTAATCTATAAAGCCAACAAAATTAATGAATATCTCTTTCCAAAAAAGCTACTAGAAATTAAATGAAGATAGGATTCACAGAATCGCACTACAATAACATACTGCTTTTGATCTACCATATAGCTCGGATAATATCATTATCACAGCTAGGTTGGACTAGTCAATTTGGATTTCTTTATTATAATTTACTAGGTAACAAGAATCTAATTCCAGTATCCACTCTGGCAACCAAGAATTGTAAGTCTTCAATAGGAGGCGAAAATAGCACTTAAGAAGGCACATGCTACTTTCATAAAAACTATTGTTCTTTCCTAATTACCTGCCCAATCAACGCGCATAGGCTAGTATAAATAACTGCAAGTAAGAAAAGGAATCAGAATTTATGCAATGAAAAGTCCATGCTCTCACGTACATGCAAGCAAGAAGAAAGTCATCTCTTTGATTGGGACCCACATATTTGTACGCAGAGAGAGCACGACATACCACATTAAGAAATTTCTCCCTTGAGACAATCACAGTCGTCTTTCTCTTGTAAAGCTCAAACAAGATATTCTCCTGACCTAAATTCTTCAATGCATCACCAAAATTGACATTTTTATTCAGACGAGAAATTGCCATCTCATCTGAGAGCTCATCCCTCATCACCTCAAATACCCTTCGACTAATCTGGCAAGTAACAAAAAAAAATTCGAAATTTTGATTTCTGATTTTCATTTTGGACATAATCAGAAACTTGCAAAACCAAAAACAGTATGTTATTGTAGTGCTATAAACCCTCAAGCAAAACCAAAAACTTGCACAAATTTCCTCACATATAGATAACATATATCAGTATATTAATAAAAGAAATGAGGTTCTACATGATCTGTAACTTAATAGAACTACAAATTAAATGTTCATATGGCAATGAAGCAGGACCATTTCCTAAGATATGTACTGCTTAATTATAGAAGATTTAAGTAGATGAATACTGATCAATGTAAATTTTCTAAATTGATTCGTGAAATTATGCATCCGATTAAAAGAAAAGAAAGATCAACTGCCTCACCTTGAAAGCATGGCGCGGCTTGCATCCCATGAGTTGGAGCGTACTCTGGAGAACAGGTCGCGTGTAGCGAAACGACGAACTCTCCTTCTCCTTCGCATGATCGCCTCCTTCTTCCCTTTGTCCTTCATCTACAACCACAATGTACAATAGCTTCTGTACCTCTCCCATTTCGCAATTCACTTCCCCCGAATCCACCAGAGATTCACTGTTCGCGATAGCACAGCGTCGATCGAACCATATGAAATCGATTGATCAAACCTTATTCGAGAGGTATTACCGACATAGGGTTTTGTTAATATAAAGAGGAGTGATTAAATGCTGAAACCGCCATTGCTGTTGCCTGTAGCTGCTTCCAATCTTCCATTAGAAGCGCGCCATACCACATATATCATATATGCCCGATGCCCGCTGCCCGCTGCCCGCTGGAATTAATAAACCCGAGATTATATCTCGAAAAAGATGTCTAAATCGGATTAGTTCGATGCGCTGCGTTGGTGCAAATAGATACAGCGGCCATAGCTAAATATATATTGACACGTGTATAGAAATAGTTTGATTATTTCCGCGTCGGTGTTTTGAACTGGTCATGATTAGCTTAAGTGTTAAAGCTAATCATAGTTGCGTACAATTAATTGAAGGATTAGATAAGACCTGGTCAATGTACTCGGTGAAATTATTAAAACGTAAAAACAAAATTAGTCGTCTAGGAGGAACTGGAAGTATGATGGTCTATTGATCTTGCCAGGAAAGATGACCGTCTGTACTATGAATATAGGTAGTGATTTGACAAAATACGATCGGGTTCGATTTGGTTCGGAAAATTCGAGATCAGATTCGGATCGATCCAATTCGATGATAAATTCATGCAGATTCGTCAGAAAAAGGTAGACTAAGACAGGTAGCGATTATTATTGTTGGAAAAAAAACCCGTGTTAGATCCAGTAAGACCCAGAACGACTCGTCTAACTCGCCATAACCCGCGTTAAAACATATGATAACCCTCTATATCCCAAGAATAATCCATCTTAAACCGAGTATAACTCGTGATAACCCTCCGTAACTCAGGTATAATTGATCAGTTTGGTATGATGTATGAATTACTCAAGTTTTAAAACTTATAACACCAAAGTTTATGGTTGGAAGTATGCAACATGTTTGTTGTAGTACTTAACGTGTCGAATTTCACAGAGACAAGTCGACCTTCTAAATTGGTTCCGAATTGTTTAAATCTGAGCAACTAAAGAGTTGTTGTTTGACTTTCAATGATTGATTGGTTCAAATAAGTAACAAAGTAATTAAACCAAGTTCAAGTCCAGAAAAGCGAGCCTAGGGTTGATGGGATTATCATTCACTTGCTTAAGACTAATCCTGATAATTCAAAATAATTATTGGTCAGTTATGATATAGCAATCAAATTTGGTTTTAAAAGTTGATCTCTCAAATTAATACCATACTTAACGTAATTCGGGTATTGACCGCTCAAATCCTAAACTACACTTAAGTGGTGAAATCATGTCTAATTAAGTTTTGCTAATTCAAATTACTTAGCCACAATGCATTCATAATCTTCATAAGCAATTCCTAATCCTAGACAACTAATCTTTCCTCTCGAGCTTGATTAGTGTCTAAGTGCCTCTACTCGGGTCGGGGTTCTGATAAGCCAAAATTGTATACCCAAAACCGTAGGATTTATTGTGATTTTACGTCAAAGTCCGATAAATTTAGGTTTAAATAGTCAAGTTTGAGTCCAAAGTTCAAGTTCTTGTCCTAGATGTGTTTTATAATGCAGAAAACATGTAATGAAAGCACAAGAGACCATTTCTAAATGATTCGTAGTATAAAGGAGAATTCAAGAACAAGAATGACCAATATATGTGTCAAAAGATCCCACTACGACCGTACTTTTGAACAAGAATGCCCAATAATCATCATTCCAGAGAGCTCCAATTTCCAGTTCTTAGCCAGAATCCAGCACAAAAGATCCCACTACGATCGTAACCATCACCGAAAGAGCACTAAACTGCCTCCACACCTTGGTTTTAGATAGTATATGCACTCACTACGGTCGTAATGATGCCCATTACGATCGTAGTCTGAGACGGTAGAACGGTTCATCTTCTATTGTGGGCAAATTTTGAGGGGTTATTTAAAAGTTTTTGTATTTCTTATATATGGGGGAGTTCAGAACAGATAGGACATGCAATTTTAAAATAGATCTTCCATTATTCACCTTTGAGAGAGAGAGATCTTGAAGAAGAAGAAGAAAAAGAAGGAGAAAAGCAAGTCCTTGGAGTCATCATCATCACCATCTTCTCCTCCTTTAGTTTACTTTTCCTACTTCTCTTCTACTTTCTTTTTAGTTTTACATGTTGTATTTGTATGGTCATGTTGGGCTAATATCCGTTAGAATCTTAGAGAGAACTTGAAACTTGATTGTATCTTAATTGGTTATATATGTTATCTGATTGTTTTTTTTTTTTTTTTTGTCATATGGCTTGTACTTATTGTAAATATCTATTGTGATCTTGATCAAATTGCATACTTAAGATTTTGATAATTGAAATTGAGAAATAGAATTGTTAGATTCCGACCACAAGTAACAAGGTAGATAATAATCTAAGTACCGAAACGTGATGATTGTTGTCTATAGGCTTAACTTAATTTAATTGAATAATTGTACCAAATATTTAGAGGTAAATTTCAATTGTTTAAGTAGATTAAGGTAATTAGATCTTAATAAATTTTAACTAGGATGATCAAGTACCGAAAGGTGAAATTTATTCTAGTTTAGATATGGTATTAACATAGAAATATTTCTTAGTACCAAAATTTGTTAATTGCGCCTTCATAATACAAAAATAAGCCCTTAATCAACCAAGTAAATGTCAACAAGTAGATAGGTTCCCCTAAGAATCCTAAGTCTCTCATCTTGATTTTCTAAAGTTTTTAATTGATTCACTTAGTCTAAAATTGCTAAAACACCAAAATTCAACATCAACACCTTTTACTTTTAATTTAAAACACCAATCTCTTTTTACTTTCTTTTACATAGATTAGAATTATTAGAATTTGGACACTAAATCCGAATTGTCCCTATGAATTCGATACCCAAAGTACTATAATAGACGGTTGTATACTTGCAACTTTCTTTTAGTAATAAGGGTTAGTAAAACTCACATCAAATTTTTGATGCCGTTGCCGGGAACAACAATGATTTTAGTTTTAAATTCAAGTAATTTAATTTAAGATTTTTTCTTTTTCTTTTTCTTTTATTACTTGCTTGGTCTCTTTTCTTGTAGGTGTCAAAACTGAAAAGAAGGGAGGAGAGCAAGAAACCATGGAAAATCTACAAGCACAACTTGCAGAATTCCAAGCACAAAACGCTAGATTAGTCGCTGACTTTGACCAAGCAAGGCGTGCTCCTCTCAACCGTCCCGCCAATGTCGCTATAGATTCCAACCGACCACTTAGAGATTACACAACACCTCAGACAAATGAAATCCACCTCGGGTAAACGGCACTCACTATCAATGCGGATGAATATCAAATCCCTCCCGCATGGGTTAACATGGTGTAGCGTCACATATGCCACGGTTTACCCCACGAGGACGCCACACAACACTTAGCCAATTTCGAAAAAATCTACAGCACAATAAAGGTACAAACTATTTCTCCTGATGATCTTAAAGTTATGGTCTTTACTTTTTCTCTTGCAGATCGGGCTAAGAGTTGGATGAGGGGATAAAGACTTGAAAACATGAACACATGACCTAAGATGGCAAATGCATTTCTCAACAAGTTTTTCCCGCCATCCAAGACAAACTCCTTGCATCATCAAATTCACAATTTTCAACAAAGAGGAGATGATACGATGAGCGAAGCGTGAGAAAGATTTCAGGAATTGCAAAGGTGTTGTCCTCATCATGGCATAGAAGGATGGAACCTCCTACAATTTTTTCTCATTACTTGTCTAGACATCACTAGCACGAGTTTCTCATTACTTTTCTTTATGCACCTTAGTTTATGTGTATTAACAACTACTTTTAATGTATTAATCCTCCAAATGGAGAAATTAATAATCTGTTGTTAACACACGTCATTTTACTTTTCATGGGTCATCTTGCTCGTAACTTTAGTGATAGTGTTCGGAAGCGAACAATATCGTTTAACAAGATGAGGCGTGTACTCTTAATTGCCTTTAAATAGATTAAAATCGTGTAAAAGTCGACATTAGAACGTATCCTAAAAGGGAACTACTCGTCCTTAATATGTATATATATTTATCAACTAATAGGGACTTTATATTAGAATTAACCAAATTTATATTGTCAGTAAAATACATATACATGTTTTACAAAATATAGACTTTAAATATAATTAATATTTACTAAAACTTTAGAAATTACTAAATATCATTAATACAATATTTTAATCTTAAATGTGATCCTTTTAGAATTCAACAATTTCATTGCCTTGAAGCAGGTATCTTGCGGCCGCAATGAATCTCATTGCGATCGCAATTGACTTGGCAATTCCAGACTTGGCAGTTTTCTACTAGGTGTCTTGCGGCAGCAATAGGATCCTTTGCGGCCGCAATAAATCTGTTGAAAATCGGCAAATTTGTTGCCAAATCTCTCCTACTCCATTGCGACCGCAAAGGATCTTCTTGCGGTCGCAATAAACCTACGTTTGTGCTTTTTGCTTGGGCTTTGATCCAATTTGAGTTGGATTTAGCTAAAACAATATTTCTGACTTTACACTAACACTAATATAAAGTTTAATTAATCGTAATTGGTCTATTAACAATTATAATTAATTTACTTAAGTTTTATATGCATTCGTGCCTGAAATCTTAGTGAAATACGTATAATGCCATTGTATATCAGTTAATCATATTATTTGGCATATTAATATATTACTCCTCGTAATATTAGGCGATAGTATGTGACATGTAGTAATCATATAACGCGTAATCCAAACATTATTTATTAGAATTGACGTCTCAATTATAATAGTTTGATCCTAATTTGTCTTGAGAAGCCGAACTATGATTTGTGTAGATGACTTGGTTCAAAATTCATAATATACCCGAGTTAATTCTCGTGAGTTTAGACTTGCTTGAGGGCAAGCAAGGACTAGGCTTGGGGGAATTTGATAAGCCAAAATTGTATACCCAAAACCGTAGGGTTTATTGTATAATTTAAGTCAAAGTTCGATAAATTTAGGTTTAAATACTCAAGTTTGAGTTCAAAGTTCAAGTTACTGTTCTAGATGTGTTTTATAATGCAGAAAACATGTAATGAAAGCACAAGAGACCATTTCTGAGTAATTCGGAGTATAAAGGAGAATTCAAGAACAAGAATATATGATATTATTGTCACACTCTTGTAGAGCTCTTTATTAGCTTTCCAACTCACTTTGAATCATCTCGATCGGAGTTCGTACGAAGAACTTAAGGCCAAAATAGTAAGTGTTACGCGCCAGCCAAAACTCATTACGATCGTAGCCATTTTTTTACAACTGTAATCAGCCTATTTAGAGGCCCGAAATCTCCTTAGCCATTTTTTAGGTATTTTCGGCCATTACGGCCGTAGTCACTTTGACTATGACCGTAATGGACCTCGACAGAGAGCTGTTTTCTCCAGGACTTAGAAATATTTTGTGATTTTCAAACCATTACGACCGTAGTCACTTTGATTACGACCGTAATCATCATTTCTAAAGAGCTCCAATTCCCAATACTTAGCCAGAATCCAGCACAAAAGAGCCCATTACGACCGTAGTCACCCATGACTACGACCGTAACCATCATCGAAAAATCACAAAACTGCGTCCACGTCTTGGTTTTTGACAGTTTCTGCACTCACTATGGTCGTAATGATGCCCATTACGGTCGTAGTATGAGGTGGGAGAACAGTTCATCTTCTATTTTGGACAGATTATGAGGGATTATTTCAAAGTTTTTGTATTTTTAGAATAGGTCTTCCATTATTCACCTTTGAGAGATAGAGAGAGAGAGAGAGAGAGGGGGGGGAGGGATATTGGAGAAGAAGAAGAAGAAGAAGCAAGTCCTTGGAGTCATCATCATCATCATCTTCTCCTCCTTTGGTTTACTCTTCCTACTTCTTTTCTACTTTCTTTTTAGTTTTACTTGTTGTATTTTCATGGCCATGTTGGGCTAATCTCCATTAGAATCTTAGAGAGACTTGAAACTTGATTATATCTTACTTGATTATATATGTTATCTTGATTGTTTTGTCATATGACTTGTACTTGTTTTAAATTTCTATTGTGATCTTGATCAAATTGCATACTTAGGATTTGATAATTGAAATTGAGAAATAGAATTGTTAAATGTCGATCACAAGTAACAAGGTAGATAATAATCTAAGTATCGAAACGTGACGATTGTTGTCGATAGGCTTAACTTAATTGAATTGAATAACTGTACCAAGTATCGAGAGGTAAATTGTAATTATTTAAGTAGATTAAGGCAATTAGATCTTAATGAATTTAGATTAGGATGACCAATTACTGAAAGCCTAAAAGGTGAAATTTATTCTAGTTTAGATATGGTATTTACATAGAAATATTCCTTAGTACCAAAATTATTAATTGCACTTTCATAATACAAAAACAAATCCTTAATCAACCAGGCAGATGTCAACGAGTGAATAGGAACCCCTAAGAATCTTAAGTCTCTCATCTTGATTTTCTAAAGTTTTTAATTGGTTTACTTAGTCTGAAATTGCTAAAACGTCAACACCTTTTACTTTTAATTTAAAACATCAATCTCTTTTTACTTTTTTTACTTAGATTAAAATTATTAGAATTTGAACACTAAATTCGAATTGTCCATGTGAATTCGATACCAAAAATACTATAATAGACGGTTGTATACTTACAACTTTCTTTTAGTAATAAGGATCAGTAAAACTCACATCAGATTCTAAATTGCACTTCCTCAAATCCAACATAAAACTCTAAGATTAAATTAAATAAGAAGCAATAATTTGACACAAGAATCATTCTTAAATTAATCCATAACAAAGAAAGCAAATTTCGGATCTCCCTGACTCTAGAGAGGTGATTAGTCTTCATGATGGAAGAGATACAAGAGAGAATACAAATACAAATGAAAAAGATTAGAGAAGGAAAACCGAGAAAATCTCGCTTGCGTGTTCTAGATTTCTTGTCCTTGATCTCGTGTTTTATATGACGTTACTTTTGCTTCTTTCATAACTAAAAAAATTATATAATAAAAATTTATGTACTACAATTTGAGTCAAATTTACATGAAAAATATGTCGTGTAATGTGAGATAATGCATCGATTAAATACAACAAAGAGTTTCTTTTAAAACAAAAAAAAATAATAAGACGCTGCAAAGCAGCGTTGCATTTCCTACTGATATAAATAGTAGAAGAATTTTCAAGATATGTACGCTGAAATATTTCCATAAATGCTCTAATAAGCTTTAACAATAAAAAAAAAACCGTTTACCTAGAATTGTCACTTTGTATACCATATGAAAAAAGGAAAGGAAGGACATCAGAACACAAAAGATCGAACTAACGGTCCGGGTAGAAGAAAAGGCTGACTACTCCAAGAAGCAGAACGAGATTGTCTGACGCGCGGCACCACGCGGTACGCTTTCGAGTAGGGGTGCAAACGGATCGGATATTTATCCGATTATTCGGATCCGGATTCGGATTTTAACGGATATCGGATATTCGGATTCGGATATTTTGGATAAGGATACAGATACGAATATTTTTTTATCGGATACGGATACGGTTTCGAATTTTGAACCGGATACGGATACGGATTCGGATAATTATCCGAATCCGGATGTTTCGGATTTTCGGATATCCGAAAAAATGTCAGCCCAAATTTTTTTTATTTTTTTATTGCTAAGTAAATTAATTTTTAATTGTTTTGAATATTAATAATATTAGAAAAATAAATTATAAAGACACTCCTCATTACAACATTTTAATTATTCCATTAAATTTATTTTATAATATAATTTAAAATAATTTTATTGTTGAATAATGATATATTAACGATTTTTCATAATGTACTCATTCCATTTAATTATCCGAATTATATCCGTATTTGCATCCGTATTCGTTTATTATTCGATTTGTATCCGTATCCGTTTATCATCTGATCCGTATCCGTATCTAGAACTATCCGTATTCGTATCCGTATCCGAAAAATAAAAGCGGATACGGATATGGTAATGCTATTATCCGTCCGTATCCGATCCGTTTGCACCCCTACTTTCGAGATCGTTCGATATCAAAAAATAACTCAAATAATGTGCACGATAACTCAACTGAAGGTGCATAATAACTCAAATAATGTGCACGATAACTCAACTGAAGGTGCATAATAACTCAAATAATGTGCACGATAACTCAACTAAAGGTACATAATAAAATCGATAACATGTATAACTATTTCATATAAAAAAATAACATCCATAATAACTCAAATAATGTACACGATAAGTCAACTAAAAATACATAACAAAATCGATATCAATAATTCATACATGATATCTACATGTCAGCTCTCTTTCATAAACTATTTGATGGAAAATACTTTCAGCCGCTCAAAATTGAAATATTCCCAAATGCGGTCGTCTCACATCACAGCATTTGATTATGGCCACCGAATACTCTATTAATTATTCAATACTCTCCGGTTAGTACACAACTTTATTTGTAACCTTTTGACCAACTACATTTTCTAATAAAACAGTGACCACTTTAAGAGATAGATATATGCACGGCAAAAACTGAAAGATGTATACATGACTATTCAATATTTTGAGGTCAATAACTGAGAATTTTGGACACTCCCTTTTTTCATTTGGATTGACTTCATATGAAAATTTCATATAATTTAATAATTATTTGGTCAGTGATCTGAATTAATTTCTCAATTTGCTCTATATGCAACCAATCCAGCTCAAAATGTACCAAAGTTGGTATGCTGCATTACTAAGCAAAGAGACCATATTTCTGGATTAGTTTGTTTTGTTTAAGACTTTAAGTTGCTATGCTGCTAGTTATCGTTGTTATCAAAAAAGTAGAATAACAATATTTGTAAATATATGTATCCTATAAAACAGGTGACCTATGTCTTGCAACAACATGACCTATGTCTTGCAATGCTAAATACATGAGCAAATTTCAGACAAAAGATCAATCGAACACTCCAGAAGCTTTCATACAAGGAACGAAATGAAAGAAATCAAGCCAGCTCTGTTAGAGCCAACTACAATTGATTACTTTGTTATTCTTTTTTCTTGTCTGTATTGTCCATATCAAATAAGGCCAGCATTAATATACTGTTCCAGTTCGCAAATAGATGACTCAATGCTTATTTCCAAAGCGCCACCATCTTTTCTTTTTCTTCATTTCTGATTCTGGTAGATCTGCAAACATTGCAAGGCTATATAAAACATTCATTTGCAACTTCAACCATACCACATATCAGCTACTATTGTAAGCACATGAGAAGTGATGTCATATGATTCAAAATGAACCATAATGATACATTACATACATAGTCATAAAAATATTGAAAATTTTGGCCAAAATATTAAGCATTCAACTGGTATCACGTATCAAATGAAACCTCCTAGAGCTTTTGATATAGAAGCCAAAGAAAAATTATGCACCAATAGTCAAAGACTTAGTTCTCCCCACATCAATAGAGATCATGTATTTTCTTCTCAGAAAAAAATAGAGATCATGTTATTACAAAAATGCCTAATACTTCTTTTTATTACTCAATGTTTATTATATAGCATTGACTTCAGAGAATAACATAATTCTTAAAATTCTAACCTTCTTCAGGGTATATGGAGTTGTAATGTACCTCTGCCCAGAAGCTCAAGAAAATAACTGGCAAATTATGCTTTCTAATTAGCCCATGAATATAGTAATTGTATCAAGGTCTAATAAGCATTTATTCTGTAACCTTACATGCATGCTAGCATGTTACTAAGATTAATTATTATAATACTTGACACCTGAAAGCCAGTATTGATATAAGTGTAGGTCCTTCCACAAACATATAGACACTCACAAAAATAGGAGTCCAAAACTGTTGCTATTATTGTGATTGAAGAGCAGCCACTATTATTTGAATCCTGGTTGCCCAATCAAAGTAAAAGAGACGCAGGATTGACCTTATTATTTTTGTGGGGCTCCAATTTTCAGTCAGATCTTAATGGTCTGATTTTGAGAGACCCACTATTGCAATTCTAGCCCAAGGTTTAGTAATTGAAAATCGAGGTCTAATGAGCATTTTATTCCTTAATTTTACATGCTAGCACATACCAATGATCAATTATACTCAGCACCTGACATACCAGTATAGATATTGTATAGTCTGTTACAACTTACAAATATAGACATTCATTCACAATGTAGGAGGTTGGAGCCCAAATCTACTGCTGGTAAAACGATTGGGTCCTTGACCCTTGTTACACAATCATAAAAAAGGACCCAGGTTTCACCTGTATCATTGTGGGGCTCCAATTTTCAATCGATCTTAATGGTCTGATTTTGATAGGCCAGTTCAAATGTAATTCCAGTAGATGTTACTTTCATGGCAGCAGATATCGAATCCCTCGCCTCAAGTAATAATACTTGATTCCATTGACAAATACAAGTTTATTTTTTTGATATATCTTAAATTTGCTCTAGCAAGTAACAAACCTCTTTTAGATTTTTCAACATTTGGCAGAATCTCAATGTAACATGTATCCTTGAATGATGTTATCATAAAAATTTTCACCCCGTACTGCAAAAGAAATAAATCCTTATTAGCTAATCCTTATCTTCCCTCCATGTCAAGATTTTGTGCAGAACGGTGAAAACAGAAGACGTACACCACAACCCTGTCAGACCCATTTCTATTTCATAAACTAACCAAATTATTTTTCCCTTCTTTTCAGTCTCGCGAGTCGTGACATTTTATTCAAAGATACATAAATTATGTTCACATTTTAAAGCAGCATATGGATACTGAATAGTGAAAAGTATAAGTTCTTAATATTATTTGTAGAATGTCTTCCAAGTTTTAATGTAGGTAAAATAAATGAACTCCGTGACCAATTGGACGATTCAAAATTTTTGAACAAAAGGAGGTTATATTTACCAGTAGTTCCGGTACTTATAGAAAAGAAATTAAGAATTCAATTGCTTTAAAATATGTACCGAGTCTGCTGCTGCTTGCAAGGTTACATGGTCACCCCATTCTCCAGTACTTCAAAATGCAAACAAAGATATGATATACAAATTGAAAAGGGAAATTTAAGAAATCCATTGACAGAAGAGGTTCATACATTGAGAGCTTTTTCAGATAATCGCCGTATTCCATTGGAACATATCCTTCATATATATCCCGATTGGACTCGAGCTAAATAAGAACAAAAAAGTGAGTAAATCAGAACCTAAATATAATAAAAAAAGAAGATAGATAAGTTATAAAACATGAACAAAACCTCACCTGGTTAATGACCTGTTGCCTTACAAATTTGTGATGCTCTGGGCTACGATAGAACTGATCAGATAATGCTCTGAACTGAAAGAGTTTCAAATAGAAGCTCCAAAGATAAGAAATAAATTATATTAAGAGCTGGAGAAGATTATGTAGATCCACAATTTACACTAACCTGACAGTTCCCATCTCCTTCGACCTTCAGTTCAACCAGATCATACAACCTCAATCTACAACATGATTTAAATTGCACCAGATATACCTAAAGTGTGCACAACTTCTTTCTGTAAATTGGAAAGAAAAGGGAAGTGATACAGAATTAAGGGTTAGTATACCGATCAGTGAGCCTTTGATGGTCTGAAATAGCTTCATCAATCGAAGGAATTTCCCCATTAATTCTTGGCACATGCTGCAGCAAAATTATGGTTGATAAAAGAAATATGATAAATATTGGACCTGTTCACAAAGAAGTCTTTTCAAAAGAGAAATTGGCAACATTGTGCATCATCCGTGAATACAGAAGTTAAAGGGCCCATTGTTGGATAAATTGAAACAAGAAATGTTGTCTAAACATGACTTTACTGTGAAAACTGTCCTTCATTAAGAAAATATGAATAACGTAAGGACAAATAAATCCACAAACGATGATCTTATTATAACTGAAGAAATAATGCACTTACAAACTAAAGACATTCAGATTTGATCTGTAATTTCATATAATTTCTTAGAAAAGTGAGTTTCGGTTTATCACATTTATCAGTTCTTAAAAAATTGCAGGAAAAAGTTATAAACAAAAGCTCAATAACTTTAATAAGAGCTACAATACCACGAGTTCTGACTAGAAAATATCTAATGTACAATATTTACAATAATAAATTAACTAAATGTATGGTTTTTTTTTGTTTCAAAATCCAGGGGTTTCTTTGACAAATTGCCTATGTGAGATCCAACACTTTATTGTCAAATAAGTTGGCTTACAGGGATGGGGACCATCCGATTTAACCTCTTCCCAACTTCGCCATCTATCTCAGAGCAATCATCAAGGAGCTCCAATTGCCACTCTTCTTCATGCAACACCTCTCCAGGGCTTGAACATGAACTGGATGGCTCCATTTCATCACAACCATCATAACTTGTTTCTTCTTCACGACCATCATAACCTGCACAAATTCTACGTAAACAATTAGAACATAAATCAATTTTCATGATGAATAAATCATTTTCCAATAATCTTATTTTTACAGTGATTGTAGTTTCTTATAGATAGGCCAAGCCAATAATGCTCCACATTTGACATGCCAAGCGGTTCCTCTGACAGTCGTGTAGGCCCAGGAACTTCTACATTCAAAATATTTTACACGTAAAGAAATTATTCAAACTGCCTAACAAGTCCACACAATTGCAGAATTAGACAAATATTGTTTTCCATATATACTTGGTTGGATGTCCAATTGTGCTTTATTTAATGTCATTTTCTTGAACCAGATTACCTGATATATAATTTACTATCTTTTACACTTTGTAAAACGTTGCATTTGCATTTGAATTTGCATTTACACATAATTCATATGATGCAAAATAATCTTGTATCATCTGCAATTATTGTGCCTCATTTAAATTTTAATCTCTTTGACAACCATTTCTGCCCTTATGTTTGTTATTTTGTTCATGGTAAGTAGTTAAAATTACACAAATTTGATTCGAGATAATTTTTGTCCTACAGGGAGGGAGTGCCAATCCAAAAAAACTGAAGTGAGTGTACAAGACTGAGCCATCAAAACCAATCCAAGTAGGTAGAGAAATACTCTTAGTTGGATGTGCAAACAAGTTCACCTTCTCCATGATAACAGCCATTACAATATGTTGCATAGCTTTGGATGTGACCTCCACAATATCCAGAGTTTTGAAATGGGCCATTAAACGGATTGAAACTCCAGTGGAGAACATCATCTTCTTGCCCGTACATAATCATCAAATATGACTCTAACTTTGAAACTGACCCTGTTAGAGGTAAACCAAACTTGATCATAGAATAGTATAAATGGATACAACCAACAGAATGTGCTACAGGGTATTAAGAATATAAAGGGTAGATAATTTCCAACTCTCTAAACTCAGTCCTTTAGAGAAAACACCGCTAACTTGACACAGCCAGAGATTTTGAAATTGTATCCTGCTAGGCCTCAACATAAACTACCTACCCTCCATCAGTAATCTGACACATGATAGGTGCGTGCACAAGTCATCACATATTAGGAATATTGAGAATATAAAATACTAAATACCAGCAAAATTTATCAGCTTTGAGCTACTAGAACAACTATTGGTCAACAAAGTGTATAGCTGCAGTTTCAAAAAAAGGTTATGGAAAAAATGGAACAACAAATAAGAAAACAGAACTTAGGTAGACTTTATTTATCATATGCTTAATAATAGATAAAATTCCATTCTTCTTCAGATCTGTCCAGCAACCTAGGTTCTCACATAATTTGCAGGTAATTGAACATCTCTCTTTAAAACTTTCAGTGTTTCACCAAATTTTATTTGGAGGACACTGAAACTCATTAACCGTTGCTTTTCCTTTTTATTAAGGGATAATTTTGTATGTGCCACTCAAAACTGGGAAAATTTCAGAAATGTCATCCAGAATTGATTTCTTTCATTTTTGCCACTCAAAACCGCTGTTATCTTCTATTTTTGCCACTTTTTTTTCAAAAAGACAAAAATGCCCCCGTCATGGCTACTTTGTGTCCAAGTTCACTCCAGCCACCACCGACCTCGCTACTGATGTCGCTCCGAATGATGTTGTAATTGACTTTGGAATTGATTTTGGGGAAGGAGAAGGCGAACTGGTATCGATACACAAGAGGAAAAAGAAGCAAAGAGGCCATGACAGGGGCATTTTTGTCTTTTTGAAAAAAAAGTGGCAAAAATAGGAGATAACAGCGGTTTTGAGTGGCAAAAATGAAAGAAATCAATTCTGGGTAGCATTTCTGAGATTTTCCCAGTTTTGAGTGGCACAGACAAAATTATCCCTTTTATTAATGTTGTTGGTGCGGATAATTCTGTTCCATTTGGTTCGGATCAATGGCGGATCCATGTAGAGTCAGAGTGCCCCACCCTGGAAAACTTTTCTTTCAAAATATACCTTGTATATTATGCATTATGCAATTTGGCATATAATAATAATAATAATATGCCACTCTGACAGAAATCCTACATCCGCCCGATACTAATTCTTTTTTAATAAATGGAAGGATCGCTATGGAAGAAAGGACAAGAAACTGAGAAAGAGATGAGCAAACAAACCTTGTTTAACTTAAATGTTTTTTTTTTTGGCATGACATGTGAAAACTAAAGGGTGGCTTCTTATATTTACTTTTGGGTAGAATGAAATACACATTTCCAATAAGAAAACATAACCTCCACAAAATTATCTTAAATTATTCAGTCAACTTGGTAAGTCAAAGAAAAAAAAATTCCTTTGTGGATTACTGGATTAGGAATTCAAAAGGCCACCAGATAACTTCATTTTTTACTAACGCAGGAAGGAATATCTCAGGTGACCCCCCCCCCCCCCCCGGCGCGCCCACACACACACAATCTCCTGTTCATGAAATACGTTACTTCAATTTAAAAATTTCCACCATTGCAAGTAATAGTGAGTACATCGTTGCGTTGTTACCATTGTTTGGAAACTCTACCAGCAGCCACGATCTGATAACTGAGAGAAAATTTTCCAAACCAGACTTGACAAAAGCATTTTGACTTGAGCATAAGAACCCTTGAATCGGAAAGAAACTCACCTTCTTTGTTTGAATCCGAGTTGCGTAGAGTATTGCTCCTAGTTTGTTTGTTTGTTTGTCACTGACTGTGACTTCAGATTTGATTTCGGTTCAATTGTTCGAAATCGAAGCCGCAAAGCTGATGTGATTGGTTGATGGATGATCGGAATAGATGTATAATAGGGAAGGAGAAAAGAGAGAGAAATGGGATCCGGCTGGTAATAAAGTGAGCTGATAGAGAGACAGATATGCTTCATCGATAAGTAATCGATACACGCGTCAACGTGCGTCGTTACGTATGCTAAATATGTTGTTATGCATGTTATTCGAGTTCGATTGTATGTTATTTTGTACTGAAAAAACAATTATGCATGCTAAGCGCTTTATTATACATGTTATTTTGTTGCACTTATCGATTGCATATCAATGAAGCATATCACCAGAACATTTTTCGATAATAAATAGATTGTTCATGAAAAGTAAACATTTTTGTGAATTTGCATCCGACGAGTATTCGGGTATCAGTACAAAAATAACATGTTGACTCAGTCAAATTCGATGTTTGTACAGTAATTGATGCAACGTTTTTACTGTTTACATAAACAGTAAAAATCCACCTTTCCGAGAGATACATATCCAAATTTTTTTTGGGTAATAGGGTTATGTATTTAGGAATTGTTGGGTTATCTTTTATTTAATTAAAGTTAAAACAATGTATTTGAAGATATAAAATAAGTATATGCTTATGTTTTCAAGGACTAGAGTGTAGACATAAAATATTCTATTATTTAATTTTAATAATTTTGAATTTATTACTTATTTTCCTTTTTTTTAGAAAGAAATACATTTTCTTAGATAGTATTTTCCTTCTTTTTGTCTTCAAGATTTGACAATTTTAAAAGTACACAAATTAATTAAGAAATTACCAAATCATTTGTGATCTGATACGTAAAACTTACATTAATTTATCATAAACTTAATTATCATGTTTTATATTACACGATAATCACCTTAATGATTAATGAAATTAAAGGCTTCTGCCTATTTTATCACTTTTCGGTGCTTTCCAATATTTTTTATTTTTTTTCCATACTTAGTTGACCTAATTAGTGTCATTATTTATAATTATAAACAATATGTTGTGTATTTTATCTATGATATGGTTTTCAAAAAAAAGAAAATAATAAAAAACTAGCATTTATCGTAGTCTAGTGACTAAGAGAATTTTGGTTCCATTTTCTTTGAAATTTATAATCAATTTTATAGAGGTATTTTCTTTTATTTTTTATTAAACTAGTTTTATATGAATGGAATCCTAGTTCATAACAAAATATATTATTTTCCTCTTTTTTTTTTTGCAAAAGATAAAAAATATATAAAGATACAGATAAAACTGACAAATGTTTCAATTACAGTTATAAACGCTGCCAAATCCTATCAAATGTAGTGGTAAGGCACAATGTCTTCATGGGGGAGGTCTGAGATTCAAGTCCCACTAGAGATTAATTTTAGGGAAAATTTCAAGTTTATTTTCTGGTTTGTTTGTGAGTGTGTTGTAAGCTACGGACAATGAATCAAAAAAAAATTACAGTTATAGACGCGACCATTCCGGTTCTAATTAAGAGCAGTAAGACACATTGCAAAATATGCCAATAAGTAAAACACACCGTGACCCAACGTGAACCCAGAATTAATTAGGAGGATAATGATTAGAGTATATGTTTCAAACAATTCGTTTTTGTGATTAGATGTGTTAGGGCATCTTCATTTGTGAAACTTTTGAAATTTCTAAATTATTGCCACGTCAATTTTAGAAATTTAATTTTTTTTTAGTTTCTAGACTCTACATTCCTAAAAACTGAAAAGTTAGAGTTTCTAAATTGTCACGTCAGCAAATATTATCAATATCATGAGAGACGAATCAACTTTAGCCAATGAGTAAGTCACGTCACAGTTTATAAACTCTAAAGCATAGTTGCTAAATAAGAAACTCTTGAGTAAAATTTCTAAATAAGAAACTCATCTACATTCCTGAAACTCATTTAGAAACTGTCACGTCATATTAGAAACTCCAAAAGTTTCAGGGATGGAGATGCTCTTAGGTGTATAATTTACTTTGTGTCCGGAGCTGCAAACGAGTCGAGTTCGAACTGGCTCGATTCATGAAAATACGAGTCGAACCAAGCTAGCTCACGAGCTGAAAATGAGTCTAAACGAACTATTAAATAATTGTATTTTAAGCTGATTTCGAACGAGTTGAGAGTCTGAATTTTTTTAGACAGATACCGTGCGAGTTTTTGTTAGTTTATTATTTAATAATATATTTATTATTTTAATGACTTAAAATTTTAACAAAAAATATAAATTAGAAATATTTTATTATTTAAATAGAAAATTAAGAATTTAAAGTCAAATTTTATAAAACAAATCAATAGTTACTAAAAAAATGAATGAATATATTATATTATTAATATACATATGTCATATTATATTTTGAGTCGACCTATTTTAAACTGAGATGATGCAAATTTAAGGAGTAATACAGCTATATGAATTGAATAAGAACGAGCCTATCGAGACACGAGTTAAATACGAACGAGTATATACGAACTATACGAGCTGAATAAGAACGAACCTATCGAGTCACGAGCCTATATATCGATCTCGAGCGAGTCACGAACTTTTTGAACAACCTTAGTTATGTCCCAACTGATAGGCAGAAAATAGAAGCTTAATGTGCTAACTTTTATAAGTTTTTTTACAAGATCTTGCATAATTCTCTTCTATGTGATGTTTACATAGTCACGACACAGAGAGAAAATTTAGATGTGACACGCACTGACACACAACTTGAACCTTCTTATTTCAAAGACTATATAATTTATAATTAATTATTTAAAAATAATACGAGTATATGACTAATTTCAAAATCTAAGATGCAACCAACTATCAATTTCGTGTTCAGGCCAACCACTAAATCATGGGAATAAATGGGTTAGTTTGCCCAATGAACAAAATTTCTTATGAACCGTTCGGCTATCCATAATAGTGTCATTTTTCCACACTACTACAAAAAAATGTTTTAATACCATCTAATTATCATCATATTTTAGTGATAGCCGGTACTATAAACGTCCAGTGACATTATCGAAATTTTGTGTAAAATTTAACCTCGAATCTTTACAAAAAATCGGTATTAAATGACTGTAATTTTTTGGAAAAAATGTTTTCAGTTTAGTACTGGATTTTTTATTATATGGTGTTAAATGGTTGATTTAACATCGGATTTTTAATATCATTAAGTGTTAAAACTTTTATCCCCGGTTGTTACTTAATATCCGATGTTAAATGATTGATTTAACATCGGATTTTTAATATCATTCAGTGTTAAAACTTTTATCCCCAGTTGTTACTTAATATCCGATGTTAAATGGTTGATTTAACATCGAATTTTTAATAATATTCGGTGTTAAAGGTTTTATATTCGGATTTTTTAATCAAATCGTTATTAAATATTCGTATTTAGAAAATCCGCCCCTAGCGTATTTTTCTATATCTCCCTCCTCTCTCTCTATATATATATATCAAATCAAAACCTTCTCTAAACCTAGTTGCCATTGCTTAACTTCGTCAAAAATGAAGAGATTTGGAGACGAAGGGTTCAGACTATCTTCTTATTCTCCTCTTAGCACACTATAGGTTGGCGATTTGATAGAGACGACTTGCATTTAAAATAAGGTCATTTTTCTTTCTTGAGCAATATTCTTTCTCAATCTTTATTTTGTTCTTCTCCAATAGTTGTTGGACTCTTCTTTGTTGTTAATTTTACTTCATTATCTAACTGATTGCTAGGTTCATACTTTTATGAGCAATTTAAAGTTTAATCTTCTAATTTAATTTTTAGGTCATGTTGTGTCATCTTCTTGACTGTAATCATGCATCATATATGAGCTTGTTCTATTTTATTTATTTATTTACTTTTAAATTTGAATTTGAAAATATTTAAATTAAATTTGAAACTTTTAGTTTTTACAACTGTACGTTCTGCAACCAACTGTTAGATTTGGTACAACTGTACGTTCTGCAATCAACTGTGCTGGATTTGGTACTCTATGTGACTGAGTGGTGTCATAGGAAAGGCCAATTTTAATTATGGCCTAGTAAGAGATCGATTAAGGCCTTGTTAGGCCCATCTGGACTATACTTTATAAGTTAAAATAAATGGACCCTGTTTGGAATAATGATATATTGGGTCTAAAATGGATTTGAAATAAATTAAAAGGCTTGTGGGCTATTGCTGAACTATTAACCAACTTAATAAATATAGCTTAGGGTATATAGGGCTTGGGCCTTATTTGGGTCGATATTGGTATATTAAATAGATACTGTAAAATAGAGGCTTGGTCCAATAATATCTAACAGTTATAACTTGACCCAAAATAATAAATTAATAAAAGGACTGAGGAAGGTATAATAAGGGAGATGATGATATGGCCCGTGCAGCGAGAGCTACGACGATGACGTATGAGTCTCGGACCTCTGATCCCACACAACATCAAGGACGTCTCAACGCCTAGATCATATTTCTTTGTTTACACAAGTTTAAGAATTGACAACACAATAAACTGATAAACCCTAACATCACTTAGGAAGTTAGTAAACTGGTATCCACCGCGGGTGACGAGGCTGTCCCGAACCAGCAACTCTACCAACACCAATCTTTATCAGGAAGGAGGTCCTCCTTGCCAAGACCAGCAACTCTACCGAAGTGTAGTCAGTGCATTACAATATGCCACCTTAACACGGTCAGAAATTACCTTTCTATCAATAAATGTTTTCAATTCATGCACCAACTAACTGAAAGCACACTGGACATCAGTGAAACATATACTTAGGTATATTTCTAATACACTACACTATGGACTTCCATCTTCACAAAGACTCTACAAATCAAATACACGCATATAGAGATGCCGATTGGCAGGGAGTTCTGATGATAGACGATCTAAATCAGACTATTTTATGTATATTTGAAGAAATCTAGTATCATGGTGTGCCAAAAATCAACCCATAATTTCCCGCTCAAGCACATAGGCTGAATACCAGAGTTTAGCTCTAACTTGCACATAAATCATGTGAGTTCAGTTTTTACTTCAAGAGATCAAAGTTTCTTGCAGCACAACTCCTATTTTATGATGTGATAACATGGGGCAATATTTCTAGCTTCTAATCCTATATTTCATGCACGAACGAAGCATATTGAGATAGATTTCCATTTTGTTCGAGAGAAAGTAGCCTCAAAACAACTCAAAGTTCAGTTTTTTATGCTCAAAAGATAAATTGAGGGATATCATGACTAAAGCTTTGCCTCTGTCCAGGTTTCAATTTTGATATCACATCTACTTAAGAGGGGCATATTAGAGATAACATTCCAGATAAGTTCAGTTAGCAGTTAGTTACAGATGTTGTTATAATGATAATTAGTTACAGAGTCAGTAGTTAAATTGTTAGTTTGGAAGACATTCAATGTATTCGATAATAGACTAGAGGATATAAATACAACAGTGTAACATAAGAAAGAATACATAAGCAATTACATTCATTTCTATCGGTCTCTTCTGTCTTTCCTATGTTTCTCTATAAGACTTGATGCGATGATTATTTAATAAATAATTATTGTCTTCGATCTTCTATGACAATGATTATTAACTAAATAATCGTTGTCTTATTCTGAATATTAAATTATTATTTTTTCGACAAAACTCACTTGCCAACGATTCTTTATACGATCAATCAATCTTTAGACACCAATAATTACATAACCGTTGGCAGATCTCGTTTTTGTGGTAATGATATGAAGGTAGAGATCCGCATACATAAGATTAAAAATAAATAAATAACTAAATAAATAAAGAATGAGTCATTAATACAAACACAAAACATAATAATATGATGAAAGATCATTGAACATCAACAAAATTTACAGACTATAAATTTAGTACAACAGAAATGAAATAATGGTTCCGACCAGTCGGAGAATTCATGGCCTATGTCGAATTGGATCAAATTTGAACAAAAACTAGCGTACCACTCGCGCTCCGTGAAAAAAGTTAAATTTTAAATTTTCGTATTGCAATAATAAATCATTTAAATATAAAAACAGAAAAAAAATGTGCAAAAAATTTAAAAAAATATAATCTACAGTGATTTACTGTAGCACAAACAGTGAAAAAATTGTTCATGCTACTGTGGAAATGAACAGTATCGACCATATTACGACATAAGTATATTAGATTAATATTGTTCCAACTCGACTCATTGAAATTCCTATTTATACACAAGATATGCATATAATCTTTGCTAAATATTCGAAGATACAAATGGAAGGATAATCAGAAACAATCGAAGACTTTTCATCTGTGGAATTTGTAGAGGACTACATTGGATATTTTTTACGCTTTTAGCCCTGCTTGACTTTTTTAAAACTTTACTTTATTATTTCAACACTCAAAACTAGCAAACAGAGCCGTTAAAGTAGAAAATGAAAACGAAGTCGGTAACCTCCTTTCATTTATTTTTTTTCTGAGCTTTTATTTTTGAGAAAATATAATAGTTCTCGATCTTCTGTCTTCACTTTCGTCTCCTACCCTCTTTTTATTTTATTTTTATTTTTTCATTTTTAAATTTTTTATTCTGTCCTATTTTTTTGAATTTATTTTCTGGTGTTAAGACTAAAATCCGAGATGTTTATATTAATTTTTTTGGTGTGCATACCAACTTCGCTGATGTGCATACCAACTTCGCTGATGTTCATACTAAATTTCAAAGTGTTCATATTGATTTCTCTGGTTTTCATACCAATTTGTAGTATGAACACCTTTTACAACTAATTCGAACAATTATTTTATTTAGTATGCACATCGTTCTGTGAGAAACAAATTTGAAACAGCTAGTATGAACACCTGTTTCAACTAGTATGAACACATGTTTTATTTAGTATGAACATATGTTTTATTTAATCTGCACCTTATACATTATGTGCAAAACATGCTTGAAACATTGCAAAAACAGACTTAAAACAGCTAGTATAAACACATGTTTTATTTAGTCTGCAACCTATGCATTATGTGCAAAACAGACCTAAAATAGAGCAAAACAGACCTAAAACAACTAGTATGAACACTTGTTTTATTTAGTTTGAACACATATTTTATTTAGTATGCACCCCATACATTATGTGCGAAACTTACTTGAATCAATGCAAAAACAAACTTGAAACAACTAGTATAAATATCTATTTTATTTAGTCTGCACTCCATGCATTAATTGGAAAACAGACTTGAAACAGTACAAAAACAGACTTAAAATAACTAGTATGAACACATGTTTTATTTAGTCTGAATACCTATTTTATTTAGTCTGAACGCATGTTTTGTTTTGTCTGCATCTCATGCATTATGTGAAAAACAAACTTGAAACAATACAAAAAATTACTTGAAACAGCTAGTATGAACACAACTTTTATTTAGTCTGCACTTTATACATTCTGTATTAAACATTCAGTATAATGTGTAGGATAAAAACGTTTAGAAAAATGCACACGATCCAACTTTTCATTTTTATTCGATTTTGACTCTTTAATTTTTTTTTTGACAAAATTAGTTAGAAGAACGAGAGTGTGAGACGGTTAGTCGTACCCATATTTTTTTTTTACCTTCTTCAACACCCATGCTATGATCAATCAAACGGCATGCAATAAAAAATAAAAATACCAATTTACAGATTTAAAATATGAAATGAATCTTGGCCCAGGCATAGATTAATTTAGAAAGAGAGACGTAAAGAATTTTATCTTTCCAAATTCTTAAAAAAGAGCCGGAAAACACATTTGGCATGTTCTTACTTCTTGGTCTTAAAAGATCAAAATCAAAGCTCCAAAATCCTTGATAAATAAAGGGCTGTAAAGTGGGACCCTAAAATTATCCTTTTTTTTATCTATACCCACAAATCTGAAACTTAATCTGCCGAAGGAGGCCCATTAATTGCTCTCCATAGGCCGTAAATAGCCCAATAGAGTTTCCTTTGTCTGCAAACCCTAGTTGAGAGTTGTGCATCTTTTGGAGACGAAGAAAAGAGCGCGCGCGCGCGAGAGAGGGGGAGAGAGAGAGAGAGAGAGAGAGGAAATGGGAGGTAAGTGTCCGCATAGGAAGGTGAAGAAGAGAAGGTTCTCCCACAAGACATTTCGCCGCTCCAAGTTTCTCCTCAAAGATATCCTTTTATCATTTGTTTGTTTATCATCGTTAATACTAATACTACGTCTTCCACTTTTACGAGTTTATCTTTAATTGTGATTCTACGTGATGATATGGTATACGATGAACTTATGAAACAAGCTGAGGCGGAACAAGAAAAACCGCTGCCTCAAGATGAGGATTTACCTGGCATGGGTCAATTTTACTGCCTTCACTGCGAGTTAGTTTTGCGTTCTTAATTTGTTCTCACCTGATATTAAATTTGGTTTTAACTTTTTAGAGTTATGATGGTTTAGGTACTATTAGGGGAATTGATGTTTCTGAATGGGGGTAATTGGTGGTTTAGAAAGAATTTTGGTGTTATCTGATAGCATTCTCGGTATACTGGTAAATTTGACGGTAATTGTGTTTATTATGTATCATCAGGGTTTATATGAGGTAATTGGTTTTAAAGTTAGGTTTTATAGGTAAGGCTTGTTCAGTCTTCACATTTTGTATCTTAAAACCGACCACAGTATAACAGATTATTGTGATTTATTTAATTGATCAGTAGGCAATTATGGAGCAAATTTTAATTAGATCTCTTCTAATTTTCAGTCGATATTTCGCTAATGACGATGTGAGATCTGAGCACTGCAAATCAAAGGTCCACAAGAAAAAGTAATGATATTTGTTTGATTTCAACTTTTTTATTATTGGTATTTGTTTACTTAAAAATAATTTAGTTTTACAATGGCAAATTCATTTCATTTGTCCTATTACATATTGTTTATTAAATTTATTTATCTATGGCCATCATCCTTTTTCCTATCTGACTAGCTTTGGTACCATATCAGTACCACAAAGTTCTGTAACATGTGTGCACCATCTAGTTTGTGCTATGTTCTTAGATGGTTGTCAAAAGTTGTGTCTTTGTACATTAAAAAAAACAGGCTTCCGGGTTAAATTGCAAATTTCCTTTTGGTTTTGATGTGCAGAGTGAAGCAAATGATGGGTCCTGCACCACATACACAGCTGGATGCTGACATGGCTGCCGGAATGGGAAGGCCTGACAACGGGCCCAAACTCATGTCTATGTGAACCCTTTTGTAATGTTTACATATTTTAGAGCAATTTTGTATTGGTATTTTTTTGTATCATTTATCATTTTAGTTGCCAGTGTTAACTACTTTTCAAGAGAGTGTTAAAAGATATTCGGTAAGATGTAGGATAAGATAATGTAGTATCTGATTTATGGCAGAATCGAAACTCTTTTAGAGGGAGAGGGTAAACTCTAATGGATGCAGGGGCGGAGCTACGTGGAAGTCGATGAGTCAGCTATTTTGGAAAAAGTTTACAAAATTAATTATGTATTTGATTTTTTTTAAAATATGCTTATAATTTAGAATCTTTTAGAAAATATGTTCTATTTTTAACTACTTTTAAAAAAAATTTAAATTTTGAATCATTCTAATAAAAATTCTGAATCCGCTCCTGAATGAATGCTCGGGTGATGATGGCAGTATTATTAATTAGAATTTTATTTGGTCTTTATGAAAACTAAGAAATAAAAAGGAGAGAGAGAAATGAAGGCAGCTGATAAAAATTTGTGTTAGAGAAGGTTACATCAGAGTTCATTCAACGGGTGTTATTTATAAAGAAAAGGTTAAACTCTAATGTATGATCGAGTGGCGGCGGTATTATCTAATTAGAATTGTAATAAATAAAAAACACTAATATAAAATATCAGGCTAAAAAATTTGAACTGTTGTGGCATCCCATATTTGGACCTCCATTGATAATTCTATATATGCCCAAGATATTTATAAATAGTTGACAATGAGAAAAATGTAAACTAAATGTATTTCTTTATTTCTTAGATGTACTCCATGCTTAAATCAGGCTCATATAAAAGAATAAGTACTTTCTTGTAACAAACAAAGGAACGTTCCTCATTCATTCATTACTATAACAATTTACTGGGTATGAAAAGACAATAAATATTGATCTTCTGTACAATTGACAACAAGACAATATTACTTAAGTATGAACAAAAAAATATTCTCAATCGCATTACCGCAAAATTAGAGAGGAGAGCGGTGCACAACACGCTCACACGCTTCTCTACTTAGGGATGCCGGATGCAAACTGATGGGATGGATGACAGTCTTATCGTATTCTAATTCGTTAAAATTTTCGAATTTTAATATGAATTCAGATAGTTTCGAATACGAATACAAATACGGATTGAATATTAATGGAATATCAAATACGGGTCGAATATCGAACGAATATGAATACTAGAATAATATAATTCGGATAAGTAAAAAAATATGATATCTAAACATAAATTAGATCTAAAAATAATTAAATTTGTAATATGCATACGAAATTGAACAAAACTTATATATATAATAGACATTTGTTTTATTAATTCGAATCGAAGAATATCGAATACGAAATCCTTGAATAATTTCGGATACTATTAGATAATAGCTAAACAATGAAATACGTATAGATGATAGCCAAACGGTATCTTTATCCTTTAAAAAAAATTCGAATACGGATATTTCGTATATGGATATGGACCTGATAATTTTTGTTATTTTTTCGAATATGGGTTCAAATAAAATCAGATATTATCCGATCCGTTTGCACCCCTATCTCTCCTCTAATGAAATATTCTATCAGGTTCATTTTAACTATAAAATTAGGAAGAAATTAGTTTTACGATATTATAAAACTTGAAAATTGTCAAAATGACGTTCAGAAAAAAAATGTCAAAATGTCACTATCGGCATCTAATCTCTATACAAAAAAGTAATTGATAGTGGCATTTTGATAAAAAAAATTCTGAATGATATTTTGACAATTTTAAAATTTTTTAGTGGCAAAAAATCAAATATCCCTTAAAAAAAAATTCAATTTACTGAGTTGGCAAAACTATTCGTTCATATTTGTTGCCGAATACATGGTGTGGTAAAAAGGGGGGACAATTGCTGTCATGCATGGCCTGAAATGGCGCCGAGCCGCCGCTGAACAGGGAGGGGCTTCCATTCCTCACTGTCATGGTGCCATCGCTGCCATACACTGGTTCTTCTTCTTTCGCTTGTTCCATTTATACTTCTCTTAGGAAGTCAGAATCCATACCCGACCCACTTCGCTCTCTCTTCTTTTGCAGCCTTTTAGTGCAAGATGATAAATGCCTTTGTCAGTTTTGTCTCGCATTAATCCCATTATAGAAGTGAGATGTGAGATGTCTGCTTTAACTGGTTAGAGATGCTTACTGTTGAATTGTAGCCTGTTTCATCATAAAAAGTGAAAGTAATAGGAGGATTTGTCATATCAGGCATGCATCGGTTTTGTATATTCAACGAGATACTGTAATGTACTGTTAGGAGTATCATGAGTAGCAGAGTAGGTACTCTTCAAAGTCTTTTTTTTTTTTTTGTTGAGAAAAAGGTACTCTTCAAAGTCGTTTTATATTGCATGTTATGAAAAAACAAAGAAGAGAAGGAAACCTTGCCATTTAAAAAGACAATTAGAATTAAATAGATATGACTCATATGAGCACAAAGGAGCGGGTATGACAAGCTCAATACCTGTCCCTAAGTCCAGACCAAAATATTTTTAGTTATAATCCAGGCTTTTGTTTTCAACTTTTAAAACATTTAGCAATGAAATGTTTTTGGATTTCATTATATTGCCATTCTAAATAAGGAAAAAAGATGGAACGATCAAAAGTCTTTTAAAATGGTTTGGATTCAAAATGTTCCAACAAGTTTCATGACAAGCTCAATATGTATGTATCAACTGTACTGATTGACCCATTGACAAATATTTATCCTGATTTGTGTATTAAAACTAAAAATACAACCATTTAGTTTGATTTGATTTATATTTAGTATATCAGTAACATGATCAATGATTCCTTAAATCCAATTAAAACAGAACTACCAGAAAAATTAAGAGCATGAACAACTATCCATCTCTTCTGGTAACAGCATAAACAAACTTTCAAATCTAACATTTTCAATTCAATCAATCGCGCAAAAGCTCTATGCTAAGTTTCCCTATCTTCTTCACATGCTTATGAAGAATCTTCACCAAATCGTCAACGAGTATGTCTTTCTTTTTATACTTGATCTCAACCAACTGAATGTGCTCAAATTGAATCGGTATCTTCCATGGTTCTGATGTCAGTTCTGCTCTAGTAATACTTCCGGTGTGAAATCCTTCAGTGTCTTCCAAAGTTACGACGAGAGAATCCTTATGGATAAAAAATGTCAGTTCATTATGATAATGTCCTTATCTGATATCATATTGCATCTTTATGATGCAATACAGTTTGGTTTGGTATAGAACTAGATACAAAGTATATCAGTCTGTCAAGGGTTAATTGGTCTGGCCAGAATTCCTTGGACCTAGTTGAACTGGTGTCAACTGGTATATGAAATAGAAGTGACTGCATGGTATCATGATTCTGTTTGGATATTTTTATCATATATTTTTCTTAAACGAAATGGTAAAGGAAGTGCCACCTTATAATCCAGAGTGAATTTTTCCAAATTAGGGAAAAGATGCCTGAAATAAGCAATTAGCACCAAACAGAAATCCAAAGATCCACCTCGGAATATCAAGTTCTTCAAGTTTTTGAAAATCGGACATCTTTTGAGTGTGTCGGGTAGCATAACCTTTGTGAAACAAAATGAAAAAAGGATTAAAAGAGACCAAGTCATATATAATTTCCATGAACTAAAAAATAACTTCTAATACAAATATACAAAGAAATTAAGAACCATGAATGCTGGTGTGATCATTTTAAACTCCAGAGTTGTTACATTGCGGAGGCTGGACAGAAACGAGGAATTCCTCTGAGTGAACTCCCCTTCATCATCGGCAACAAAACAAATTGATGCTTTCACTACATGAGGAATTTCCTGGAATGAAACTTTCCCCTCTCCAGAACCGATATAAATCCGAAAATATTGAAGAGTTGAGACAGCAATCCGGATCATCTCATAGCAGTTATTAGGACCCAAAATCAAATGCTTCAGTGTGTGGGAGGAAATCTCAGTGACGTTTAGCGAGCAATTGTGCATCTTCAATTCTTCAAGTAAAGGACAACCTGATAAATACTTGTTCATAATTTTAGAATTAATTTCCTGAAACCCAATCCCCAACCTCCTGAGCCGAGGGAGGTTTACCAACGAAGGGCCAAACGCTTCCATAAATAATGCTTTGAGTTCCAAATCTTCCATAGATTTAAGCGAAAACCCCAGACTCTCCAATGATGCGCAGGTGAAAACTGAATTGGGCAACAGAAGCCAATCATCAGATACAACATCAATCAGCATCACTCGAGGCCTCAGTGTCACTGCACGTTCGATCCATGTCATGAAAGGATTGTTACTGCCAGGATAGTGAAGAAAATTTTGGTTCCATGAAAGTTGAAAAACATCGAGTTGCACGTCCTCTCGTAAATTCAGGACTGCATTAACAAATGTCTCGAACTTAGTATTCTGATAAATCTCTTCATCGATGGACCGCTTTCTTGTTTGTGGAAGGAATTCAGCATAGTCAAAGTTAAGTACTGGTACAGAAGCCCACAAGTTCTTCCATTGCTTAGAAACCAGACTTGTAAGCACAGCCTCCTTGGTACTCAGGAAGGACAAAATGTGAATCAGGAGCGAGTCGGGCAGCCGGTTTATGAAGTCGGTTCCGCTCATTGCCTTCCTTTCCCTGCCCTCCTTCATGATTCTTCCTGCCGGCAATTCATCGAACATCATGTTAATGTTTCAAGGGTTTTATGAGAGAGCAGAAATTAGAGAGAGTGATATAAGAACAAGCTCGGAAAAAAATAGATACACCCATTTCCTTTTCTTCATGCAGGAACCATTTTACCATTATTCTTAATTTAGCATGTCATAATTTACATCTGCTAATTCAATATAGCCTGGCGACTAAAATGTGCTATTAATAGATGGTATGATTAAAGCATTACATGTGCATCGAGCCATCGATAATTCTACTGACAACGTAGTGCAACTATTTATTAAATAGGGAACGTAGATACCACATTTGATATTTGATATCAATTATTGATATCGATTTTATTATGCATCTTTAGTTGAATTATACTTCACATTATTTGAGTTATTATGCATGTTATTTTTTGTAGTGAAATAATTATACATGTTGTCTGTTGTCGATTTTATTATGTACATTTAATTGAGTTATCGTGCACATTATTTGAGTTATCATGCATGTTATTTTTTATAATGAAATAGTTATACATGTTAATTTCTGTACTGAAATAGTTATTATGGTATAACATGCATAATAACTCAAATAATGTGCATGATAACTCAAATAATGATGCATAACAAAATCGATATCAATAGTTGATATCAAACGTGATATCTACGAAACATTATCCAATTAAATATACTGAAGAAAGAAGATGGACCTATCTTTTATAGGCCGGACACTGAACAAATAAATAAGGCTATTTCTGAAGTTCATCAATTGTTATTCATGTGATCATGTCAGTTAAGCTCTCGTGTTGGGCTGATTATTTCTCATTCTTTGGGCCCATGCACACTTACTTTCGATATTGCCTCCTTCCAACCCATCTCCATAGGCCACAAATCCTACCATATATTGCCTGCCTCAACATTTTTTGAAGTTGTTTTCTGACGCTAGATAAGAGATGGCTTTTCTTTTTTAATATTTAAACCACAAATGAAGTCTGCAGCAATGTCTAACTCGGTTACCATAGTTGTTGAAATTTCCATCAAATTTAGTGAACTCTCGACTTTTCGTGGTATTAATTGGCATTTCAATTTACAAAATTCTAGGATTTAAATTTTATTTTTCAAACTTTTATGTACGATTAATCGTACATGTATGTATTCTAGGGCTGCTAATTGATGAGTTTCAGACTTTCAGTCCATGTTCAGCTTAGTCTATTGATTAGAATTTGAAGTTCATAATCAAATCAAGTTCATAATTATCTGCTAATATTTGGTTCATATTCAATTCATCTTATAATCAAATAATTTCCATTATTTGTTCATAAGCTAACCATGCGGACTTGATTCTGAACACCACAGTGCACATTTCTCTTTAAATGGAAGTTCTTTAATGAATAACTTAGGTTTCTTTTTGCGAATAACTTAGTTCTCTAGATGTAAAAGAGAGAGTTACAACTTGGTTGGTCTATTGAAATGTTTGAACATATTTTTATTTAATTCCACATTGAGCCCACATTTAGTCTACAATTTGTCCACGTTCACAATTAATCCAATTCAGTTATAGCAATTGAACTTCAAACGAACTTCAACCAAAATAAAAAAAATAATTCATTTTATAAATGTTCAATAATATTCAGGTTCATCCTAAGGCATCCTCAAGTGGAAAAGCCTCAGAGATTCTGCCTCCCATCATACGAATAATTTTCCAAGAGATTTTATAAAGAAAAGTTACATAAATTGTAATTGCTCTTTTTTCTCTTTTGAGTAATTAAAATTTTAGAAATAACAATTATGGGTAATATTTCGTAGATACACATTTGATATCGTATCGATGTTCTTATGCATATTTAGTTGAGTTACTATGCACACTATTTGAGTTATTATGCATGTTATTTTCGTACTGAAAAACTATTATGCATGTTAACAAAATAATGTGCATAATAACTCAAATAGCATATATAAATATTTCAATACAAAAAATAACATGAATAATTATTTCAATACAAAAAATAACATGCATAATAACTCAAATAATATGCATAATAATTCAACTAAATGTGCATAATAATATCGGTATCGATAGTCGATATCAATATTGGTATCGATAGTCGATATCAATATTGGTATCGATAGTCATATCAATATTGGTATCGATAGTCCATATCATGCAATATTGGTATCGACGTGTCAGCTCCCAACAATTATAGCCTTAATTATCAGTATGTTACTAGTTTGGTCCTTCAAATTTTAAAGATACTGTTTGTCCATAAATGTATTAATTTACCAAAATTGCTGCTAACAAAACCAATATAACGAAGCATGTTTGCATCCATTTTGTATAGTATGTTTTGTAACATTTATCATAAACATATAAGCAAATATTATTTTTAACAATTTCTATAGAACCAACATTATTTCTAATAATTTAATCGATATTCAGGCAACTAATAATTATATTTCTCTTGAAATTATTTGTATTTGGTAGTCACATTTGTAGAAATTTCAGTGTAAAAAAATAATGATTTCTCGTGTAAACTAGTAGTTCATTGAATATTAATTGTAGAACCAATTTGGTATAAAATAAACAATTTAAGGATCCAAATGGTAAATAAGTATGCTTTACGGACTATAACGGTACCTAAAAAATTTAAGGAAATAAAATTAGAAAAAACCGACTACAACGGTACCTTAATCTTTTTCAAATAATTTGTATGCATCAGAAAGAAATATGTTTCTCTTTCTATTTTTGCTTAAGCAATAATGACTTTTTTCAAGTAAAAACTGAAAAGAGCTATAAAGAAAATTTATGATTAAACTATAAATTTCTTTTAAACCATGCAATATATTTTTTTTCAAATTAATTTATTATGTATATGAACAATGATGATATACATGAATAATTTTATTATTTTTAATTAGACACTTAGTTGATTGAATTTTGTCTGTTTGTATTTTGTAAATTATGAAAGTAATTAGTTATGTTATCATTTCTAATGTATTAATTTTTTTAAAAAAATCGGCAAAATTCATAAAATCCGACCGCAAAAAGAAATTTTGTGGATTTGATTGGATTTTAACTTATGCAGATTGGTTATGGACTGCAATAACTCGATTATTTTCAATCGGATTGAAAACTTACTCAAAGTATTTAACCAATGCGATCCAATTAAGATGCTATTATTTTCTAAAAATAAAAAGTGTCAACATATATGTTGTAACTATATATATATAAGAAAATAAAATTCAATTTATACCTCGCATGAATGATTGTTTAGATTGAGTACATAGAACTCATTATGAATAAAATGTTTTTTTAGAACTTTTCATCATTTTATAAAAAAAAAGTATATCGAAAAAGTTTCCTTTTTTAAAAAAAAAAATTGGCAGCACATCTTGAAATGAAAATAAAAATACTAAAGATAAAAAAAACTAAAGTTTTCTTTTTTTCATTCACAAAAAATGCACCTTTAATTGTAGGAACACACACACACAAAAGTTAATATGGGGAAACAAATTGGACTCAATAGGCTTTTCTTCTTTATAAAATTGCTGTAGATACATATATATAGGACAGAGGTCAATGTCTTCCCATATTTTTTAAACAATGTATTGTATTTTATTTTTGTGGCCTTGTGCTAGCTCTACTTAAAAATATGTTTCTAGAGCATCTTGCCTTGTCTCTGTAACTTGCATTCTATATTTCTCGGTCCGAATCTGCTGCTCGTAAATCTCTGCTTGTTTCTCTGCTTGTCTCGATCCGATCGCTCGATTGTCACGGACGGCTGTGATTTGATTCAGAGAGCAGATGCTTTGGCCGTTAGATGAATTTTGAACGGTCCAAATCGAAACAAGCAGAAAAACAAGCAGGAATTTACGAGCAGGAGATCCGGTTCCTATATTTCTATTGGCCTATGTGCATCATCCATCAATTATTTCTCATCATTGGCATCAATTGAAGTTGAGCTGTATTACTCTATGTAGAAAAAAGACAGTTATAATTCATGATAACAACGGTAGTACATTAGTTATATATTTTTTCTATCACTACTACAAAAAAAATATGCAGCTAAAAATTACTTTTTTTTATGCAAAAAATCGTTGGCATATGAATTTTGACATATAATAATGATAAATTAATATTCGAGATACGATAAAAAAAATAAAAATAGATAAGGTAATAGTTATTTAGTTAATAACCATTGTTTTATATTTTTTTTATATTTTTACAGTACATATTCATGTTAACGTTTGCATTCTATATACATAGAAACATAAATATTCTAAAACTAAAATTAAAATTAAAATTACACTGAAAATTCTAAATTCATTTTTGCAAATGCATAAAAACATCAATATTCTGAAACTAAAACTAATATGTTTTTATTCTTCTTCTCCTCCTCCTCCACTTCTTCTTCTTCTTCTTCATAGTTTCAAAGTTGTAGAAATGAGAGAAAGAGAGAGACTTTGGATAATTGAATAGAGAAAAGGAAAGGTAGAGGAATTTGGAGCGTTAGATTGTATTTGAATGAATGGTGTGATTGAGATAGATAGCGATCCGTGAAAACTAAATGGTGAAATACTATTGGTCTATTTGAATAGTCATGGATCGTGGATGGTTGTTTTTCTAAATGCTATTGCTCAGAATCTATGACAACGTTTATTATTAAATAATCATTGCCATATGTGCTGGAATTTTTTTTAGAATTAAGCAAAATCAGAACAAAAAATTTAAAAGTGATATTTGAAGGCTTTAGAAGAATTTTTGGGGGGAAACAACATCATTATGTGATTTTGCCCTGTAAAGGTTGTGCATCGCGTCTTGTTGTTTCAAAAAAGTGCTCATAATAACGAATCAGAATTACGAATCAAAAGTTACGTTCGTTTGAAGATGAGCTATATTAATTGAGTGAAGAATTTAAAAAGCATCTATTTGAATGTAACTTAGTTTTTGACATACCTCAATTTAACTATATATAGTGATATTTTGTTTTTGAAGAATTTGGAGTCCGAGTCTCTTATACTTATTTTTCTTCTTTATATACTCATATTTGATATAATTGACATGAAACAAATTATTATTCCACAACGCATGCATGGAGGGTTTATCTTAACCGGAAATCACATTTTTTTTTTCTCTATGATTGCAACTTATTTATCTTTATATGGGATAAATCAATTCTATGCATATATCGCATGCAGTGGATCAACAACTCTGACCTTATAAATCATAAATGATGCATGCATGCATGCCATCCATGCATGTACATAATCTACATGTATGGAAGGTATTAAAACATTAATTGAGATCAAACTTTTCAATTGCGTTGCAAAATTTCTTTAGCTTTCTTTTTTTTTTTTTTTTTTTTCTTTACATGTACAGTCAAATGTTGAACAAAGCAAAACTGTTCCTAGGTACATCACTATTTCGTCAGTACATCTTGAATATGTTAGGCACGTAGTGCAACAGATGAAGAATAAAGAATTGGTTATAATAAACTATCGTACGACTCGCATTGCGCGAAAAAGTTAAATTTTAAAGTTTTTTATTGTAATAATAAAATTATAATAAATCATTTAAATATAAAAAGAAAAAAAAATTTGAAAAAAAATATAATTTACAGTGATTTTAGTGTGATGCAGTGAAAATATTATTTATTTCACGGTAAAAATAAACATTAATGGTTAATATTGTGCCATGAGTATATAGAATCAGTACAAAAAAATATGTCTTTTTTATACTTTATGACATCGTAGAATAAAAACTGAATTATTGTCTAAGACAGAAATTTATCCATTGCATCCAGCCATCCGCCTATGTAACAATAGTGAACATTAATTAATTAGGTATTACCTAGACACAAATTATTTAAATAATTTCGACAATTGATTTATAAATATGAAAAAAAATTGACAAAAACATATTAAATTTTCTTAAGCGCGTAAATTTCAAAGAATTTGTGTTTAATATTCTTTAAATTGAATATCATTTAGTATCTGTCCAAAGTAATTAAAAAATGGCATAAAACTTATACCGATTTAAATTTAATTGTTTTTAATAGAGTATCAAATCAAATTTGTTCTTCATATCTCAGTTCAATAGTATTTAATCTCAGGTTGTTTTTTTATAAATTTGATTATATATATATATATGAGGGGTTCGTAGCCTTCTTTTTTCATAACCTCCGACAGCCTCGATTCTCCATCAAAATCAATGAAAATGGTCGATGCGGACCGTTGAAAACATTTTCCATACTAATATAGACTTGGAGATCAAATTTTACATTTTTTCCGGATTTTTTACTATTTATCTGATGTGTTAAAAATTGGATGCTTATAAATCGTTGGATAAATAAGTTTTCAATCCATCCGATAAAAACAGTAGAAAATTTGAAAAAAATGTAAAATTTGATTTCCAAGTCTATATTAGTATGGAGAATATTTTCAACGGTCTGAATCGGTCATTTTCATTGGTTTTCATAGAGAGGCTACAGGAGGTTGGAAAAAAGAAGGCTATGGAATCCCTCCTCTAAATTACTTTATAAAGCACGAAAGTGCACATACTTTAGACTCATTTCTCACAATACAAAGTGCAAATGGTCGATCCGAACAGTTGAAAATATTTTTCATACTAAAATCTACTAGGAAACCAAATTTTCATTTTTTTGAAATATCTTTACTATTTTATCGGATAGGTAGACAATTCAGCAATCTAGCGATTTACAGACCTTCAATTTTAAAAAATTTCTACCCATCCAAAAAATAGTAAAAAAATAAAAAATTTGGTCGTGACTGACAATCAAGTTAAATTTTGTTTCTCTTCACTAATCTCAGTAATCTGCCCCTCAGTATACAATTTCTTCACTAATTTTTTTTTCCATCACTCGAGCAAAAACCATTTGATCTCTCTCTGAATATATCGAGACACTGAGGCACCTCGAAAATAAATAATTTCTCTCTGCAGTTTATCAAGTTTCGTGATCTTTTATAAAATTTGAGGGCACGACTTTAATTTTTTCTAAAAAAACAGTTGAATTTTTTTTTATTACCTTAATTAATGGATCCATAGACGACAAAAGTTCATGATAATAATATAGTGTGCAATGAAATTGTTTAAGTGTTCCAGTTATTATAATTAACATCATATTTGAATCAAAACGATTCACGTAAATTAATAACAACAAATTAATCGTTGTTGTGTACTCATATCAAATAACAATAAGTTTATGTATGCTGACAATTGTAAATTCGAATTAGATACGAAATCATGAAGTTAAGAAGATGAAATAGAAAATAAAATTATTAGAGAAATGCAAGAAACAACAAAGAGGAAGGGGTGACTGTGACAATTCTCACTTTATCGTCCGAATTAATTAACAAAAATGCTCGACAAATTAGTTGAGCGATTAATCGATTTTGTTGAACAAACAGTCGCATACAGACTACAATTAATATTTGAAGTGTATTTTGCAGTTCTGAATTAGTCATCCTCTAAAACTAATTAATTAGATGCAAAATCTGATAAATTGATTTGTTAATTGTCAAGCATGCGTAATGTTGTTTCCTCGAGTCATATGTTCTTCATCAAAATTTCTATTTTAATTAATGATATCAATTTCTATAAAATATAGTGTTTATAAAATTTCATTTAGCATGATTTGTACAATTTGGCAAAACTTCAAAAAAAAAATCTAATTTGACTGATTTCTTTTACTATAACTTTATCATAAAATAGTATTTTTATGAATAAATTTGTTATTTTGTAATCCTAAGATCAAATACGATTGCGTAAACATTTATCAATTTCAATTTAATTTTTTAGACCTTAATTATCTAGCTAAAATTTTAATCAACCAAGTACTGAAAACATGAGCAATTCAAGCAATAATGTGCAAAACAGTAAAAAAAAAAGAGTAAAGAGCAAGAGAACACACTATGTAATAATGTGATTCAGCTTACAAACTAGGTCTACATCCACAGGACCTCCGAATCCAAAATAACTTCGAGGATGATTTCACTAATGACAAAATAGACCTACATCTGCGAGACCCCCGAATCCAAAATACCTTCGAGGATGATTTCACTAATGACAAGTGTTTTTACAATTACAGAAACTATCTTAGGTTCTAAACAAGAAAATAACCTCAGGCTCCAATTTCTATGCAAGGGGCTACACCGCTCTACAAAGATGCAATTGTCTGATTGACAACACAATCAAAGATAAGGATGAACTATTTGACAACAAAACATAGTTCACCAAACTAAAACAATCAACAAATTATTCTCTCGAATTGACAATTAGAGAATTAGCTATCCTGACACACTCTCAAGGTATGGATGCTGAAGGAGAAAGCACTTGTATTTTTTTGTACTCAATTGAGTGTTTGTAAACTTGAGAAGGACTTTCTTGATGTTTATGGTTTGTATCCCCCAAGTATATATAGGCTGAGCACATCTTGGAGTCTTCAAATCTTGAACAGGTAGGCTTGCGTTACAAAAATCCTCAATATGTTAAAGAGCACGTTGTAATGGGTTGACATATTTCTCTTTTTGTTCTTCACAACATCTCTGGCTGACTTTGGATCCTCCTGCATGGGAACCCATTATGACAGCTTGTGCATGTGTTACAGTAAAGCAAGGTTCTGTCAATGTCCTTTTCTGCCATGTTTTTTGGCTCTTATCCTCTTCAACCCGTTGTGACGAGTTGGTAATCCGTTGTGACGGGTTCCCTTGCATTATATATGGTAACGCAAGGCTCTGCTTGAGTATGTTATGCTTGCTCTTGATGTTTATTTGATCGTCTTGACTTGTACATGCATAATTAAGATTTTGCAACATTAATTTGTACCTATCTAAACATGCAACTCACCAAAACTCAATTGTGCACAGTTAGTACTGATTTGTTTTGCAAATTATCAAACCAAATAAGAGTTTAATCAACGTAGTTAATTCTTTTTTTATTCTAAGTCAAAAATGAATTTAATTTTTTTCTTACATTTACTTTTTGTTTGCTCGTCGAAAGCAAACTTTTTTTATCAAATATAATTTTGTTTGTTAATTAATTGAAAGTCTCGGGAACATTCAATTCTTTGAATACTTTTTTTACAATTGTTGGCTATGAAAAAATTGTCTAAATTATTTTTTATTTGTCTAAATTCTGATTTGGTGTAATACAACGAATTTTTTTTTTGGAGGAAATTGGTGGAAAACAGTGAAGTTAAATTTAATGTTATGTACTTTAGTTCTTATGTTTTAATTTGTTGTTTTAGATTTGACTACAATGTTGATGTGGATTTGCATGTAATGTTGCCTTTTTTTCAGGAGTTATTCCATGTTTGGCAATTCTACCTCCTGGCTGCACTATGATAAACTTGCAAAAAAATTGCACATTTTGCATTATTAAAAAGAATGAAATTAAAAAATATCGCAGGTTGCGTCATAACAGGTCCATCATAGGTTATGACAAGTGTGTTACAGCGCATGACGAGAATCTCTGTGGGTTATGATAGAGTTGGGAACTTGAACTAATTTGTTGGTCTTTCTTCTTGGTGCAGGCCGTGACAGGGTTTGTTGCGATTCTTGACATGTCATTTTTCGACTCTTTTCATCTGCCTTACTTTGTGTCGTGTGTCTAGGGCTATCAAACACACGAAACGATCACGCAAATACCCTCTTGTATGTTACGTTGTATTTTAAGAGCGTAAGAGTTTTTTGTTGCGTCTTACGCCACGTTTTAGTTAAACATGCAAAATGTGCAATTTTTTTGCAAGTTTATCATAGTACAGCCAGGAAATAGAATTGTCAAACATGAAGTAACTCCTGAAAAAAGGCAACATTACATGCAAACTCACATCAACATTGTAGCCAAATCTAAAACAACAAATTAAAACAAAAGAACTGAAGTACATAACATTAAATTTAACTTCACTGTTTTTCACCAATTTCCTCCCAAAAAAAATTCGTTGTATTACACTAAATCAGAATTTAGAATTTAGACAAATAAAAAACTCTTGCGTTGCAATCACACTTTGTCTCGGGAACCCATTCTAAGTGCATAATAATTGTTGGCTATGAAGAGTGGACATTTTGTCATTGTTATATCACTAATTGGATAACCGATTAGTTAAAACTATAAAAGTTATTTTCCAATTGAAAATCTTTTTTATAATAGCCAAAAATCATAAATACTTATATTATTTTTTCATTTTTTTATAAACATAATACATATTGCATTCTCAAATATAATAAATAACTTCTGTTTGATGATTTAATTATTAATAATTGAGCACTGAATCCTCCCCGACATTTAATTAATCAAATCGATCTCATAACGATTAATCACTTGACGATAATATATGTGTTTAACAAGCACATTCTATTTTATTAACATATATGCACTAATTTGAATATATATATTTAGATTTATATTTTTAATATTGTAGCGTGTATAAATAACTAGAATTAAAGTTTGTCATGTCATATTGTAATTTGTATATACATATATTAATTGTCATATTAGGAACTAATTAATTAAAGTATTCTAGAGGATAACAATTGGAAGATGTGTAGACTATAGTCTATATATAGAACATTTGGGAAGACATGCACACTTGCACTGTGAGAATCTCACTGATTTCAAAACATGGTGCCAAAAAAATAGTATAATCTCTCACGACACGACACACTTTTTGCGGTGCAGCCTACCCCATAACCAACCATGTGACACCACCTTTCATTTATTTATTTAATTAATTACACACGCATAATATATATGTTATAATTTAAAACATTTGAATAATTGTTTTCAGTTGAATTAATCATTGTTTGCTGGTTCGTAGGATTACTGTGCTAGCTTCACAACATGGGTCTTCAACCGAATAGAAAATTACTTAATGGATGTTACAAAATTAATTAAATGATGTCTTTTTCCTTCATACTTGTTTTTTTTTTTTTGTTATATCACTCAATACATTATTTTCTGAATCTTAATTTACATCATCATAAGAAAAAAATATAATACCAACAGAAACACTTTATCAATTGACATATAATTAGTTGTGAATTTAAGCAAAACCGAAGAAACACATCATTTTCTCGACTCATCAAGAACTTCACATTATCTGAAAAAAAAAATTATAATCAACAAAACACATCACTGTATAAAATCCTAGCAAGCATTCATAAACAATGTCAATATATTCATTACTACCAAGTGTCAAAATTGATTTTTTAATTAGAAAGAGATGTTTTTTGTTCCACCTATTTAGATCTTCTACCAAGACAAGTTAGAAGTGAGGAGAAATTATAAAGAAGAATAGCTGAACAAGAGAGGCGAAAAAAGTTTCAAAATTTTTATATTAATTTAAGAAAACAACACTATGCAAATGGTAACAAAAATGCGATATTTTTTTTTTCAAAACTGCAATCCCTTCTGATGCAATATGTATACATATATATATACCATATATCCAGAATAATATCAGACATCTAAACATCTAAAAGAGAAACCCACGGTTGTTGTTAGGATATAAATAGGAGATAATATTTGATGTACGATTGTGTGGATGATTAATATTGTAATAGAGGGTAGGAGATATTAGAAAAAAGTTTAGAATTGAAGATGTTTAGTTATGTCATCAAGTCTATAAATAGACTATTATATTTGTAATCAAAATACAAGATCAATACAATTCATTTCTCTCGATCCCTCTCTTTACAAATTCTATTAGTTGTATTTGTACATAACATATAATCTTTTTTAAGATTGAAATATGCATTATTCCTTTGCAACTAACACATGCACAGCATTTCCTGATCAATCACCTCCCTGTTTTTTTGTCTATTTTAAAAGCCAAATTTCAACAAGAAAATTATTTAACAACCCCTCAAAGAATTTGGACAAACTCCAAGACTGAGCTTAATTAAACATATTTTCTGAAGATTCGTGCTTCCTAGCTTGCCACCAAAACTCATGCATGGTGATGAAAATAGAAAAGGAAATTAACATCATGCATGGTGGATGTCACATTAATATTGCTAGTTTTTTCATTTTTTTTTGAGAATTTTCTGCATGTAGGTATTATTTTAATTAATAATATTAATCCAGTGTAAATATAGTAAACTTCTATTTTATTTTGATAAAGATTCCAAGTAGGCAGAATCTACTTTTCTCAAAGAAAAAAGGTACCTATAACCTACTTCTACTTGTGAAAATTTAATTTCATTTGATCCAACAAGTTATGTCTAAAATTGAAATACATTAACGAGACTGATTGTCATCATCATTTATCCTCATCATTAACGTCAAAGTATAAAATTATAAGTAACAAATTAGATTTTCTCTTTAGTTTGTTTCTATTATTAATATTTTGAAACCCTGCCACAATTTCTGGAGAAATTATGTTTATTTACGTTGTATGGATAGATTTTCTAGAAAGAAAAAAAATATATTTGTTATATATTTTGTATGATGTGTTATAGAAAATATTTTATAATTAAAAAACATTAGGCCAAATAGCTATTTAAGTTGTAATTTGAACATATATATACAGACGTATTTAACTATTTAATATATATTTCCTGTCACTACTACAATTTTGAGCTGCTATATCAGTCAAATAAACTCTTTAATAATGTATATAGAAGTTATTGTAGTGGATGTTAGCAAACATTTGTTATTAAAACTAATCTTTTATAGCGGTCTTATCAGGAAATTGGTATTAAAAGTGAGCTTTTGTAGCCACAGTTAGGTAAGACCCGGTATTAAAAGTATAGAAAAAAATAAAAAAAAGCTGGCAGATTTGGCAGGTGTTTTATGTACGTTCATTTGTAAAATGTATTTTTTTTGCAACAAATATGTTCTTTTACAAAATGTAATTTAATATTTGCTGCTCATAGTTGATACGATTTCAAGAGAATTCGTACGAGGTGGAATCTTTGACTGTTCATGTTTTATCTCGCTGCAGTAAAATGTTTTTGCAAATATGCTCTGCTGTAAATTTTTTTTTACCAATAGTCTAATTTATTTTTACAACAAAAATTTAAAGGAGTTGTAAAAAACACTTAAAAAGACGTATCAAGGCAAAAAATAAATCTCACAAAAAATAATTTGAAGGAGTAACAGAATACTTAAAAGAATAAATAAATATAGCAAAAGAATAATTGAAGGAGCAAAATGAGAGAGAGATCACGTCTTTTATAGAGAAACACAAATGAAGCTGCTAAAGATGAGCTTCATCCGTGGAAATTTGTGTCATTTTAAGCGTTTGATTGAGAAGAATGAAAATTTGGATTGAGAAGAAATGATGATCCATAGGAAAAGAGTTTATTTGTCCCGATCTTTTATAGTGATTGCTTTGGAGCAGCATATATTAAAAGTTTTTATATTGAGTTCTTTGTAAAAATCGGTATTGAAAGATTTTATACCGGATCCATCCCACCAACCGCTATTAAACGAAGAGCCTTTATATCAGTTGTATTAAAGAGCCGCTATTAAAACTTTCCATTGTTTTTTTTAATTCCTTTCACTTGTTATATTTTACTTTTGTTAAAGTTAAATATTAAATATTTCAATTGAATTTTGAAATTATTTCTGAACTCTCTTAATAACGATTGTTTTGTGAAATCGATATAAAATGAGGGGTATAATATATAGCTTACGTTTTGCAATATTGTACTCAAGTTTTTGAATCTTCCCGGTTTAGTTCATATATACTTCATAACATTAATAATCAGCCAAATCCCACAAGTGTTATTATATTCACAAACTCCGTCTCCGAGGCATTTAACAAATCCAAGTTAAAATCCGAGCCACTGTTTTGTAACAACTTCAATGTGATAAAAGCGACAAATCATGGCAGAAGTTGGAAAAATCAAAATTGCTTTGTCGTCTCTGTCTCTGGTGCAGAAGAAACCTTAAGCTAGAACTAATCAATTAATACAGCTATTGACCACTCTACAATATTTGCCAATGCATTATGATTTATGCATGTATATATATATATAGTTATTTACTGCACATCCATTTTTTTAGTACGAACATCATTTCATGGGATCTACAACAAGAGATAGCCTCATAGCCATGCACCTTTAATTATATATCAACATAAAAAGGATTATATATTCCAAAATCCAAAGTCAGATAACCCAAACTCTTAGTACAAATATCTGTGCTCTGCATTTTACTGAAAGATTCTAGGGGAAGTTAGTGAGAACTGAATGTGGTAAAAAGAGAAGTGATGTCCATCTCTGTACACTGACAGCACAAAACACTTACACAAGCTTTGAATGCCTAGAGAGAGAAGGAAGCTTGTACGGTACATATATCATAACATAGGCAGCAGACATCATTTCATATTTCGATCATCGCATAAATTATAAATAACAAAATAATGACACGAGCAATAAAGCAAATAAATAGCACTCTACCTCTTTGACCTCAACATCATCTCTATCCTTTAGCACATGTTCTGTCAATTGTCTTTTCTTCTCACAAACAAACGCATAAATCATAATTCCACAGAAAACAAAGCAAAATGCCAAAATGTAATACAAAAGAAAAGAAAAACATAATATATGCATATCACATGATGATGAAACTATCAGTAGAACAAGAACTTATCTTGACTTTGAGTCTTCATGCTTGCATTGCATGCATCTTCACTTGCATGGTAAGTGAAGTTACATCCATTGGTACCACCAACCAAAGGCTTCATCTCAGCATAGCCGGTGCTATTGCTGTAGTCCATTAAAGGAGGTGCATGATCGGCGAATAAAAGCTTTTGGCTTTCTTCAAATCCACCAAACAGATAATTCTCAAACCCTAATTGGTCGCCAGCTGATATATTGCTCATATCAAACTCTACACCTTTTCCATAACTGACATTATCTGATGTACTGCAACTGTGATCACCACCAAATATAAGCATGCTTCCTGTCTCCTTGGGAGCAAATTTATTTGCTGATAAAATGGTGGCGCTGTTACCAGTGTTGAAGAGGAATGGAGAGATGGGAATGCCCTCAAGGCTTGGAGGTGCAGACAAGAAAGGTGAGAGAGAGGCAGTCGCGTTTAGGGTTGACGAAAGGAAGAGGTTTTGCGGGTTTTGCTTTTGTAACAAATGGGGTTGCATGGATTTGGATGACCGGTTCGTCGACGGGAGGCCGAGGATCTTCTTCTTCAACTTTGTGTTCCAGTAATTCTTTATGTCGTTGTCTGTTCTACCAGGCAACTGTGCTGCTATGATCGACCACCTGCATGTGTACCATGAAAAACTAGCAAACTTAATTAAAAGGCTTAATTTCCTTGGCAATTTATGATCATTTTTTGTTGGAAAATGATCATCCGAAGCAACAATTGTTCTCTCTTTAGAAAGAATTAACTTTTTTAATGTTGATTATGGATATTTTATCTCAGTCTATTGCTAAGTTTTCTTTTTTTCTTGTGAGAAACACTAAAGATTGCTTGTTGAATGCGTAAGAGGTCTAAGCTAGTAACGAATAAGACAAGAACAAAAGAACAAAAATAATGGTCATGGTTACGAAGAAGTTATTATGATCAGGTGGAGGAAAAAGTAATATGCGAAAAAAGCAACACGTCATTTGGAATGGAAATTTTGTAAACAGTGAAAGGTGTAGAGGTTGTCTCGCCATTTTTAGGTTTATTTATGCTTGGTGCATAAAATAATTAATAAGAAGAAAAGAGAAGTGACAAGACCAAATTGAGTAAAGAAACTCAAAAAGAGGGGAACAAGAGTGCAACAAAAGTCAGCAATCAAACATTAACACATTGAATCATTCATTCCTTCCAAAAGGAAAGAAAAATGATAAATGAGAAGTAGATACGAAGAATTTACTAGTTTTAGAAATATGGTTAGGCTTGATTTTAATGAAAAATTTACGGAGCAGTTGTCCTAGATAGATCACATCCTGTCTTACCCTTTTGAGGTTATATATGCTTTTGAAGAGAAAAACAGTTGGCGACAAAAGAAAGGAACCAAGCCAGATTAAGAAAGAAACCCTAAAAGGAGAAAAGAGAAAATGAAAAGAAAAGTTGTGACTAAAGTCAAACACCAAAAGTATTTTAATTAGTTTACCTGCTTCCAATACTAGCAAATAGGTTACAAATAATTCTATCCTCATCATCTGAGAAATCTCCATGTTTTATATTTGGCCTCAGATAATTCAGCCATCTCAGCCTGCAACTCTTGCCACATCTTTTCAAACCTATAACCATACAAAATAGATGCAAAGTGATTATACAATCTCAGAAAAAAATCAAGAAAAAGACCACAGATAACAACAAAATCATGGTTTTACACTAGTGTTGGTTCATCAAAAGCAGGTGGTTTCTAGTGGGTTCAATTTTAATTCAATTTGTAGGACGGATTTATTTTCGTTTCAGTCGCACACAAAATCAAAACAGAATTTGTTTTAGTTTTGATGCTTACATGTGACACTGAAAATCACAATTATAGATCCAGCTGACTTTTACACAAATGGTGAGATCAAGATAATTTTAGATCATCTATATATACTAAAATACCCACTCACTTGCAAAATAAAAATATTAAAAAGTACTTAAATAAACAAAGATAATATGTTGGAGTTGCTTGTTCAAATTACCTGCTTTCTGTGGAAGAGCAATCCAATTGCCACCGGTGCCATTTTTTTCAATGTATTCTTTGAGTTTCCTGTCTTCCTCAGGTGACCATGGTCCTTTCTTTACATTAGCCTTGTCACAACAAGGTGCTCTCCCCATCCTCTCTGCTGCTCTCCTTCTCTCTATATCTGCACTCAGTTGCTTTAGTTTCTCTTGTTGCCTAGCTTGCTGGTCAGAATAGGAAGGGAGTAGGGGGAGGGAAGAGAAGAGAAGCAAGTCTATTTGAAAAGAGAGAAGAGAGATGTGTGAGGTGTTTAAAAAGAAGTCAAAGGAGATAGCCTGTCTTGTTCCAATCAGTTGCTTGGCTGGCCCCTCCTCTCTCTATCTATGTTGCTCTATCTCTATTTCTGTGTATCTCAGTCACGACTCAGTGACTCACGAACTACAGATTTCAGAATCTAACCTCCCCATCCGGCCATCCCTATGCGGCTATGCCTTGGGGAAGAAAATTGCTACATGCACCCAAAGGTTTGATCCTGTAATATTTCGGATGATGTGGAAATTTTAAATTCCCAATGCACCTAGGCATTAATTCTTGTTCTTTTAACTTAAATTAACAGTTCAGCACAATTTATAATAACTATGAACAATTGAGCCTATGATGTGGAAATATATGTAAACTCCCAATGCACCT
>CAXKVX010000895.1:0-38949 GCA_964058865.1 Eleocharis quinqueflora | reverse complement strand
CGATAAGAAACACTTCTCGCAGTAGAGTAAGATGTTTTGTTATGTTGTGTTTAATGGTTACCACCCACAAATGAAGTACTCTGATCATAATCACTCGTAAATTAAGTACTCAGACATGAAGCACTTAGAGTGGTATCTATGCTCATACGTTGTGTTTATTGATGGTTACAACACTTAAATGATGTACTCGTAGAAAGATATGATACTTTATAGTGTTTTTTTGAAAGTTTACTACTCGTAAATGATGTAATCTTATCAGAAACACTTATTGCATTAGGGTAAGATGCTTCGTGATGTTTTATTTTGTGGTTACCACCCATAAATGGAGTACTTTGATCGGAATCACTCATAAATTAAGTATTCGGACATGAAACACTTTAAGTGTTATCTATGCTTCTTCGTTGTGTTTTAATGAATGGTTACAACACTTGAGTGAAGAACTCGAAGAAGAAACTCATCTCGTGGTAAGATATGATGCGTTGTGTAGTTTTCTTGAGAGGTTACCACTCATAAATGAAGTACACCGATCAGAAACACTTCTTAGTAGGATATGATGCCTTGTGGTATTTTCTTTAATGGATACAACCCATAAATGAAATACTCAGATAAGAAATACTTTTCGCAGTAAGGTACGATGCTTTGAGGTGTTTTCTTTAATGGTGACCACCCATAAATGAACTACTCTGATTAGAATCACTCATAAATTAGGTACTTAGACATGAAGCACTTAGAGTGACACTCTGTGATTCTTCGTTATGTTTTTGTGAATGGCAACAACACTTAAATGAAGTACTCGGAGAACAAACTCTTTTCGTAGTAAGATATAATGCTTTGTAGAGTGTTTTTGAAAGGTTACCACTCATAAATAATGTACTATGATCAGAAACACTTTTTATTAGGATATGATGCTTTGTGGGGTTTTCTTTAATGGTTACAGCTCATAAATGAAGTACTCAGATAATAAACACTTCTCGCAGTAGCGTTAGATGCGTTGTGATATTTTATTTAATGGTTATCACCCATAAATGAAGTACTCTGATTAGAATCACTCATAAATTAAATACTAGGACATGAAACACTTAGAGTGGTATCTATGCTTCTTCGTTGTGTTTTAATGAATGGTTACAACACTTAAATGAAGTACTCGCAGAAGAAACTCTTTTCGTAGTAAGATATAATACTTTGTAGAGTGTTCTTGAAAGGTGACCACTCATAAATGATGTACTATGATAAGACACGCTACTTATTAGGATATGATGCTTTTTGGTGTTTTCTTTAAAGTTTACCAACCATAAAAGAAGTACTCCGATAAGAAACACTTCTCGCAGTAGAGTAAGATGTTTTGTTATGTTGTGTTTAATGGTTACCACCCACAAATGAAGTACTCTGATCATAATCACTCGTAAATTAAGTACTCAGACATGAAGCACTTAGAGTGGTATCTATGCTGATACGTTGTGTTTATTGATGGTTACAACACTTAAATGATGTACTCGTAGTAAGATATGATACTTTATAGTGTTTTTTTGAAAGTTTACTACTCATAAATGATGTACTCTTATCAGAAACACTTATTGCATTAGGGTAAGATGTTTCGTGATGTTTTATTTTGTGGTTACCACCCATAAATGCAGTACTTTGATCGGAATCACTCATAAATTAAGTATTCGGACATGAAACACTTTAAGTGTAATCTATGCTTCTTCGTTGTGTTTTAATGAATGGTTACAACACTTGAGTGAAGAACTCGAAGAAGAAACTCATCTCGTGGTAAGATATGATGCGTTGTGTAGTTTTCTTGAGAGGTTACCACTCATAAATGAAGTACACCGATCAGAAACACTTCTTAGTAGGATATGATGCCTTGTGGTATTTTCTTTAATGGATACAACCCATAAATGAAATACTCAGATAAGAAATACTTTTCGCAGTAAGGTACGATGCTTTGAGGTGTTTTCTTTAATGGTGACCACCCATAAATGAACTACTCTGATTAGAATCACTCATAAATAAGGTACTTAGACATGAAGCACTTAGAGTGACACTCTGTGATTCTTCGTTATGTTTTAGTGAATGGCAACAACACTTAAATGAAGTACTCGGAGAACTAACTCTTTTCGTAGTAAGATATAATGCTTTGTAGAGTGTTTTTGAAAGGTTACTACTCATAAATAATGTACTATGATCAGAAACACTTCTTATTAGGATATGATGCTTTGTGGGGTTTTCTTTAATGGTTACAGCTCATAAATGAAGTACTCAGATAATAAACACTTCTCGCAGTAGCGTTAGATGCGTTGTGATATTTTATTTAATGGTTATCACCCATAAATGAAGTACTCTGATTAGAATCACTCATAAATTAAATACTAGGACATGAAACACTTAGAGTGGTATCTATGCTTCTTCGTTGTGTTTTAATGAATGGTTACAACACTTAAATGAAGTACTCGCAGAAGAAACTCTTTTCGTAGTAAGATATAATACTTTGTAGAGTGTTCTTGAAAGGTGACCACTCATAAATGATGTACTATGATAAGACACGCTACTTATTAGGATATGATGCTTTTTGGTGTTTTCTTTAAAGTTTACCAACCATAAAATAAGTACTCCGATAAGAAACACTTCTCGCAGTAGGGTAAGATGTTTTGTTATGTTGTGTTTAATGGTTACCACCCACAAATGAAGTACTCTGATCATAATCACTCGTAAATTAAGTACTCAGACATGAAGCCCTTAGAGTGGTATCTATGCTCATACGTTGTGTTTATTGATGGTTACAACACTTAAATGATGTACTCGTAGTAAGATATGATACTTTATAGTGTTTTTTTGAAAGTTTACTACTCATAAATGATGTACTCTTATCAGAAACACTTATTGCATTAGTGTAAGATGCTTTGTGATGTTTTATTTTGTGGTTACCACCCATAAATGAAGTAATTTGATCGGAATCACTCATAAATTAAGTATTCGGACATGAAACACTTTAAGTGTTATCTATGCTTCTTCGTTGTGTTTTAATGAATGGTTACAACACTTGAGTGAAGAACTCGAAGAAGAAACTCATCTAGTGGTAAGATTTGATGCGTTTTGTAGTTTTCTTGAGTGGTTACCACACATAAATGAAGTACACCGATCAGAAACCCTTCTTAGTAGGATATGTTGCCTTGTTGTATTTTATTTAATGGATACAACCCATAAATGAAATACACAGATAAGAAATACTTTTCGCAGTAAGGTACGATGCTTTGTGGTGTTTTCTTTAATGGTGACCACCCATAAATGAAGTACTCTGATCAGAATCACTCATAAATTAGGTACTTAGACATGAAGCACTTAGAGTGACACTCTGTGATTCTTCGTTATGTTTTAGTGAATGGTAACAACACTTAAATGAAGTACTCGGAGAAGAAACTCTTTTCGTAGTAAGATATAATGCTTTGTAGAGTGTTCTAGAAAGGTAACCACTCATAAATGATGTACTATGATCAGAAACACTTCTTATTAGGATATGATGCTTTGTGGTGTTTTCTTTAATGGTTACAGCTCATAAATGAAGTACTCAGATTAGAAACCCTTCTCGCAGTAGCGTTAGATGCGTTGTGATGTTTTATTTAATGGTTATCACCCATAAATGAAGTACTCTGATTAGAATCACTCATAAATTAAATACTAGGACATGAAACACTTAGAGTGGTATCTATGCTTCTTCGTTGTGTTTTAATGAATGGTTACAACACTTAAATGAAGTACTCGAAGAAGAAACTCTTTTCGTAGTAAGATATAATACTTTGCAGAGTGTTCTTGAAATGTGACCACTCATAAATGATGTACTATGATAAGACACGCTACTTATTAGGATATGATGCTTTGTGGTGTTTTTTTAAAGGTGACCAACCATAAAAGAAGTACTCAGATAAAATATACTTGTCCCAGCAGGGTAAGATGTTTTGTTATGTTGTGTTTAATGGTTACCACCCACAAATGAAGTACTCTGATCATAATCACTCGTAAATTAAGTACTCAGACATGAAGCACTTAGAGTGGTATCTATGCTCATACGTTGTGTTTATTGATGGTTACAACACTTAAATGATGTACTCGTAGTAAGATATGATACTTTATAGTGTTTTTTTGAAAGTTTACTACTCATAAATGATGTACTCTTATCAGAAACACTTATTGCATTGGGATAAGATGCTTCGTGATGTTTTATTTTGTGGTTACCACCCATAAATGAAGTACTTTGATCGGAATCACTCATAAATTAAGTATTCGGACATGAAACACTTTACTTGTTATCTATGCTTCTTCGTTGTGTTTTAATGAATGGTTACAACACTTGAGTGAAGAACTCGAAGAAGAAACTCATCTCGTGGTAAGATATGATGCGTTGTGTAGTTTTCTTGAAAGGTTACGACTCATAAATGAAGTACACCGATCAGAAACACTTCTTAGTAGGATATGATGCCTTGTGGTATTTTCTTTAATGGATACGACCCATAAATGAAATACTCAGATAAGAAATACTTTTCGCAGTAAGGTACGATGCTTTGTGGTGTTTTCTTTAATGGTGACCACCCATAAATGAAGTACTCTGATCAGAATCACTTATAAATTAGGTACTTAGACATGAAGCACTTAGAGTGACACTCTGTGATTCTTCGTTATGTTTTCGTGAATGGTAACAACACTTAAAAAAACTACTCGGAGAAGAAACTCTTTTCGTAGTAAGATATAATGCTTTTTAGAGTGTTCTTGAAAGGTTACCACTCATAAATAATGTACTATGATGAGAAACACTTCTTATTAGGATATGATGCTTTGTGGTGTTTTCTTTAATGGTTACAGCTCATAAATGAAGTACTCAGATTAGAAACCCTTCTCGCAGTAGCGTTAGATGCGTTGTGATGTTTTATTTAATGGTTATCACCCATAAATGAAGTACTCTGATTAGAATCACTCATAAATTTAATACTAGGACATGAAACACTTAGAGTGGTATCTATGCTTCTTCGTTGTGTTTTAATGAATGGTTACAACACTTAAATGAAGTACTCGGAGAAGAAACTCTTTTCGTAGTAAGATATAATACTTTGTAGAGTGTTCTTGAAAGGTGACCACTCATAAATGATGTACTATGATAAGACACGCTACTTATTAGGATATGATGCTTTGTGGTGTTTTTTTTAAAGGTTACCAACCATAAAAGAAGTACTCAGATAAAAAACACTTCTCGCAGTAGGGTAAGATGTTTTGTTATGTTGTGTTTAATGGTTACCACCCACAAATGAAGTACTCTGATCAGAATCACTCGTAAATTAAGTACTCAGACATGAAGCACTTAGAGTGGTATCTATGCTCATACGTTGTGTTTATTGATGGTTACAACACTTAAATGATGTACTCGTAGTAAGATATGATACTTTATAGTGTTTTTTTGAAAGTTTACTACTCATAAATGATGTACTTTTATCAGAAACACTTATTGCATTGGGATAAGATGCTTCGTGATGTTTTATTTTGTGGTTACCACCCATAAATGAAGTACTTTGATCGGAATCACTCATAAATTAAGTATTCGGACATGATACACTTTACTTGTTATCTATGCTTCTTCGTTGTGTTTTAATGAATGGTTAAAACACTTGAGTGAAGAACTCGAAGAAGAAACTCATCTCGTGGTAAGATATGATGCGTTGTGTAGTTTTCTTGAAAGGTTACGACTCATAAATGAAGTACACCGATCAGAAACACTTCTTAGTAGGATATGATGCCTTGTGGTATTTTCTTTAATGGATACGACCCATAAATGAAATACTCAGATAAGAAATACTTTTCGCAGTAAGGTACGATGCTTTGTGGTGTTTTCTTTAATGGTGACCACCCATAAATGAAGTACTCTGATAAGAATCACTTATAAATTAGGTACATAGACATGAAGCACTTAGAGTGACACTCTGTGATTCTTCGTTATGTTTTCGTGAATGGTAACAACACTTAAAAAAACTACTCGGAGAACAAACTCTTTTCGTAGTAAGATATAATGCTTTTTAGAGTGTTCTTGAAAGGTTACCACTCATAAATAATGTACTATGATCAGAAACACTTCTTATTAGGATATGATGCTTTGTGGGGTTTTCTTTAATGGTTACAGCTCATAAATGAAGTACTCAGATTAGAAACCCTTCTCGCAGTAGCGTTAGATGCGTTGTGATGTTTTATTTAATGGTTATCACCCATAAATGAAGTACTCTGATTAGAATCACTCATAAATTTAATACTAGGACATGAAACACTTAGAGTGGTATCTATGCTTCTTCGTTGTGTTTTAGTGAATGGTTACAACACTTAAATGAAGTACTCGGAGAAGAAACTCTTTTCGTAGTAAGATATAATACTTTGTAGAGTGTTCTTGAAAGGTGACCACTCATAAATGATGTACTATGATAAGACACGCTACTTATTAGGATATGATGCTTTGTGGTGTTTTTTTTAAAGGTTACCAACCATAAAAGAAGTACTCAGATAAAAAACACTTCTCGCAGTAGGGTAAGATGTTTTGTTATGTTGTGTTTAATGGTTACCACCCACAAATGAAGTACTCTGATCATAATCACTCGTAAATTAAGTACTCAGACATGAAGCCCTTAGAGTGGTATCTATGCTCATACGTTGTGTTTATTGATGGTTACAACACTTAAATAATGTACTCGTAGTAAGATATGATACTTTATAGTGTTTTTTTGAAAGTTTACTACTCATAAATGATGTACTCTTATCAGAAACACTTATTGCATTAGGGTAATATGCTTTGTGATGTTTTATTTTGTGGTTACCACCCATAAATGAAGTAATTTGATCGGAATCACTCATAAATTAAGTATTCGGACATGAAACACTTTAAGTGTTATCTATGCTTCTTCGTTGTGTTTTAATGAATGGTTACAACACTTGAGTGAAGAACTCGAAGAAGAAACTCATCTAGTGGTAAGATTTGATGCGTTTTGTAGTTTTCTTGAGTGGTTACCACACATAAATGAAGTACACCGATCAGAAACACTTCTTAGTAGGATATGTTGCCTTGTTGTATTTTATTTAATGGATACAACCCATAAATGAAATACACAGATAAGAAATACTTTTCGCAGTAAGGTACGATGCTTTGTGGTGTTTTCTTTAATGGTTACCAACCATAAATGAAGTATTCTTATGAGAATCACTCATAAATTAGGTACTTAGACATGAAGCACTTAGAGTGACACTCTGTGATTCTTCGTTATGTTTTAGTGAATGGTAACAACACTTAAATGAAGTACTCGGAGAAGAAACTCTTTTCGTAGTAAGATATAATGCTTTGTAGAGTGTTCTAGAAAGGTAACCACTCATAAATGATGTACTATGATCAGAAACACTTCTTATTAGGATATGATGCTTTATGGTGTTTTCTTTAATGGTTACAGCTCATAAATGAAGTACTCAGATTAGAAACCCTTCTCGCAGTAGCGTTAGATGCGTTGTGATGTTTTATTTAATGGTTATCACCCATAAATGAAGTACTCTGATTAGAATCACTCATAAATTTAATACTAGGACATGAAACACTTAGAGTGGTATCTATGCTTCTTCGTTGTGTTTTAATGAATGGTTACAACACTTAAATGAAGTACTCGGAGAAGAAACTCTTTTCGTAGTAAGATATAATACTTTGTAGAGTGTTCTTGAAAGGTGACCACTCATAAATGATGTACTATGATAAGACACGCTACTTATTAGGATATGATGCTTTGTGGTGTTTTTTTTAAAGGTTACCAACCATAAAAGAAGTACTCAGATAAAAAACACTTCTCGCAGTAGGGTAAGATGTTTTGTTATGTTGTGTTTAATGGTTACCACCCACAAATGAAGTACTCTGATCATAATCACTCGTAAATTAAGTACTCAGACATGAAGCCCTTAGAGTGGTATCTATGCTCATACGTTGTGTTTATTGATGGTTACAACACTTAAATGATGTACTCGTAGTAAGATATGATACTTTATAGTGTTTTTTTGAAAGTTTACTACTCATAAATGATGTACTCTTATCAGAAACACTTATTGCATTAGGGTAAGATGCTTTGTGATGTTTTATTTTGTGGTTACCACCCATAAATGAAGTAATTTGATCGGAATCACTCATAAATTAAGTATTCGGACATGAAACACTTTATGTTTGATCAGAATCACTCATAAATTAGGTACTTAGACATGAAGCACTTAGAGTGACACTTTGTGATTCTTCGTTATGTTTTAGTGAATGATATCAACACTTAAATGAAGTACTCGGAGAAAGAAACTCTTTTCGTAGTAAGATATAATGCTTTGTAGAGTGTTCTTGAAAGGCTACCACTCATAAATAATGTACTATTATCAGAAACACTTCTTATTAGGATATGATGCTTTGTGGTATTTTCTTTAATGGTTACAGCTCATAAATGAAGTACTCAGATAAGAAACACTTCTCGCAGTAGCGTTAGATGCGTTGTGATGTTTTATTTAATGGTTATCACCCATAAATGAAGTACTCTGATTAGAATCACTAATAAATTAAATACTAGGACATGAAACACTTAGAGTGGTATCTATGCTTCTTTGTTGTGTTTTAATGAATGGTTACAACACTTAAATGAAGTACTCGAAGAAGAAACTCTTTTCGTAGTAAGATATAATACTTTGCAGAGTGTTCTTGAAATGTGACCACTCATAAATGATGTACTATGATAAGACACGCTACTTATTAGGATATGATGCTTTGTGGTGTTTTTTTTAAAGGTGACCAACAATAAAAGAAGTACTCAGATAAAATATACTTGTCCCAGTAGGGTAAGATGTTTTGTTATGTTGTGTTTAATGGTTACCACCAACAAATGAAGTACTCTGATCATAATCACTCGTAAATTAAGTACTCAGACATGAAGCACTTAGAGTGGTATCTATGCTCATACGTTGTGTTTATTGAAGGTTACAACACTTAAATAATGTACTTGTAGTAAGATATGATACTTTATAGTGTTTTTTTGAATGTTTACTACTCATAAATGATTTACTCTTATCAGAAACACTTATTGCATTAGGGTAAGATGTTTTGTGATGTTTTATTTTGTGGTTACCACCCATAAATGAAGTACTTTGATCGGAATCACTCATAAATTAAGTATTCGGACATGAAACAATTTAAGTGTTATCTATGCTTCTTCGTTGTGTTTTAATGAATGGTTACAACACTTGAGTGAAGAACTCGAAGAAGAAACTCATCTAGTGGTAAGAAATGATGCGTTGTGTAGTTTTCTTGAGTGGTTACCACACATAAATGAAGTACACCGATCAGAAACACATCTTAGTAGGATATGTTGCCTTGTTGTATTTTATTTAATGGATACAACCCATAAATGAAATACACAGATAAGAAATACTTTTCGCAGTAAGGTACGATGCTTTGTGGTGTTTTCTTTAATGGTGACCACCCATAAATGAAGTACTTTGATCAGAATCACTCATAAATTAGGTACTTAGACATGAAGCACTTAGAGTGACACTTTGTGATTCTTCGTTATGTTTTAGTGAATGATATCAACACTTAAATGAAGTACTCGGAGAAAGAAACTCTTTTCGTAGTAAGATATAATGCTTTGTAGAGTGTTCTTGAAAGGCTACCACTCATAAATAATGTACTATTATCAGAAACACTTCTTATTAGGATATGATGCTTTGTGGTATTTTCTTTAATGGTTACAGCTCATAAATGAAGTACTCAGATAAGAAACACTTCTCGCAGTAGCGTTAGATGCGTTGTGATGTTTTATTTAATGGTTATCACCCATAAATGAAGTACTCTGATTAGAATCACTCATAAATTAAATACTAGGACATGAAACACTTAGAGTGGTATCTATGCTTCTTCGTTGTGTTTTAATGAATGGTTACAACACTTAAATGAAGTACTCGAAGAAGAAACTCTTTTCGTAGTAAGATATAATACTTTGCAGAGTGTTCTTGAAATGTGACCACTCATAAATGATGTACTATGATAAGACACGCTACTTATTAGGATATGATGCTTTGTGGTGTTTTTTTTAAAGGTGACCAACCATAAAAGAAGTACTCAGATAAAATATACTTGTCCCAGTAGGGTAAGATGTTTTGTTATGTTGTGTTTAATGGTTACCACCCACAAATTAAGTACTCTGATCATAATCACTCGTAAATTAAGTACTCAGACATGAAGCACTTAGAGTGATATCTATGCTCATACGTTGTGTTTATTGAAGGTTACAACACTTAAATAATGTACTCGTAGTAAGATATGATACTTTATAGTGTTTTTTTGAAAGTTTACTACTCATAAATGATTTACTCTTATCAGAAACACTTATTGCATTAGGGTAAGATGCTTTGTGATGTTTTATTTTGTGGTTACCACCCATAAATGAAGTACTTTGATCGGAATCACTCATAAATTAAGTATTCGGACATGAAACAATTTAAGTGTTATCTATGCTTCTTCATTGTGTTTTAATGAATGGTTACAACACTTGAGTGAAGAACTCGAAGAAGAAACTCATCTAGTGGTAAGAAATGATGCGTTGTGTAGTTTTCTTGAGTGGTTACCACACATAAATGAAGTACACCGATCAGAAACACATCTTAGTAGGATATGTTGCCTTGTTGTATTTTATTTAATGGATACAACCCATAAATGAAATACACAGATAAGAAATACTTTTCGCAGTAAGGTACGATGCTTTGTGGTGTTTTCTTTAATGGTGACCAACCATAAATGAAGTATTCTTATGAGAATCACTCATAAATTAGGTACTTAGACATGAAGCACTTAGAGTGACACTCTGTGATTCTTCGTTATGTTTTAGTGAATGGTAACAACACTTAAATGAAGTACTCGGAGAAGAAACTCTTTTCGTAGTAAGATATAATGCTTTGTAGAGTGTTCTAGAAAGGTAACCATTCATAAATGATGTACTATGATCAGAAACACTTCTTCTTAGGATATGATGTTTTGTGGCGGTTTCTTTAATAATTACAACCCATAAATGAAGTACTCAGATAAGAAACACTTCTCGCAGTATGGTAAGATGCATTGTGATGTTTTATTTAATGGTTATCACCCATAAATGAAGTACTCTGATTAGAATCACTCATAAATTAAATACTAGGACATGAAACACTTATAGGGTATCTATGCTTCTTCGTTGTGTTTCAATGAATGGTTACAACACTTAAATGAAGTACTCGGAGAAGAAACTCTTTTCGTAATAAGATATAATACTTTGTAGAGTGTTCTTGTAAGGTGACCACTCATAAATGATGTACTATGATAAGACACGCTACTTATTAGGATATGATGCTTTGTGGTGTTTTTTTTAAAGTTTACCAACCATAAAAGAAGTACTCAGATAAAAAACACTTCTCGCAGCAGGGTAAGATGTTTTGTTATGTTGTGTTTAATGGTTACCACCCACAAATGAAGTACTCTGATCATAATCACTCGTAAATTAAGTACTCAGACATGAAGCACTTAGAGTGGTATCTATGCTCATACGTTGTGTTTATTGAAGGTTACAACACTTAAATAATGTACTCGTAGTAAGATATGATACTTTATAGTGTTTTTTTGAAAGTTTACTACTCATAAATGATTTACTCTTATCAGAAACACTTATTGCATTAGGGTAAGATGCTTTGTGATGTTTTATTTTGTGGTTACCACCCATAAATGAAGTACTTTGATCGGAATCACTCATAAATTAAGTATTCGGACATGAAACAATTTAAGTGTTATCTATGCTTCTTCGTTGTGTTTTAATGAATGGTTACAACACTTGGGTGAAGAACTCGAAGAAGAAACTCATCTAGTGGTAAGATATGATGCGTTGTGTAGTTTTCTTGAGTGGTTACCACACATAAATGAAGTACACCGATCAGAAACACATCTTAGTAGGATATGTTGCCTTGTTGTATTTTATTTAATGGATACAACCCATAAATGAAATACACAGATAAGAAATACTTTTCGCAGTAAGGTACGATGCTTTGTGGTGTTTTTTTTAATGGTGACCAACCATAAATGAAGTATTCTTATGAGAATCACTCATAAATTAGGTACTTAGACATGAAGCACTTAGAGTGACACTCTGTGATTCTTCGTTATGTTTTAGTGAATGGTAACAACACTTAAATGAAGTACTCGGAGAAGAAACTCTTTTCGTAGTAAGATATAATGCTTTGTAGAGTGTTCTAGAAAGGTAACCACTCATAAATGATGTACTATGATCAGAAACACTTCTTCTTAGGATATGATGTTTTGTGGCGGTTTCTTTAATAATTACAACCCATAAATGAAGTACTCAGATAAGAAACACTTCTCGCAGTATGGTAAGATGCATTGTGATGTTTTATTTAATGGTTATCACCCATAAATGAAGTACTCTGATTAGAATCACTCATAAATTAAATACTAGGACATGAAACACTTATAGGGTATCTATGCTTCTTCGTTGTGTTTCAATGAATGGTTACAACACTTAAATGAAGTACTCGGAGAAGAAACTCTTTTCGTAATAAGATATAATACTTTGGAGAGTGTTCTTGTAAGGTGACCACTCATAAATGATGTACTATGATCAGAAACGCTACTTATTAGGATATGATGTTTTGTGGTGTTTTTTTTAAAGGTGACCAACCATAAAAGAAGTACTCAGATAAAATATACTTGTCCCAGCAGGGTAAGATGTTTTGTTATGTTGTGTTTAATGGTTACCACCCACAAATGAAGTACTCTGATCACAATCACTCGTAAATTAAGTACTCAGACATGAAGCCCTTAGAGTGGTATCTATGCTCATACGTTGTGTTTATTGATGGTTACAACACTTAAATGATGTACTCGTAGTAAGATATGATACTTTATAGTGTTTTTTTGAAAGTTTAGTACTCATAAATGATGTACTCTTATCAGAAACACATATTGCATTAGGGTAAGATGCTTTGTGATGTTTTATTTTGTGGTTACCACCCATAAATGAAGTACTTTGATCGGAATCACTCATAAATTAAGTATTCGGACATGAAACACTTTAAGTGTTATCTATGCTTCTTCGTTGTGTTTTAATGAATGGTTACAACACTTGAGTGAAGAACTCGAAGAAGAAACTCATCTAGTGGTAAGATATGATGCGTTGTGTAGTTTTCTTGAGTGGTTACCACACATAAATGAAGTACACCGATCAGAAACACATCTTAGTAGGATATGTTGCCTTGTTGTATTTTATTTAATGGATACAACCCATAAATGAAATACACAGATAAGAAATACTTTTCGCAGTAAGGTACGATGCTTTGTGGTGTTTTCTTTAATGGTGACCACCCATAAATGAAGTACTCTGATCAGAATCACTCATAAATTAGGTACTTAGACATGAAGCACTTAGAGTGACACTCTGTGATTCTTCGTTATGTTTTAGTGAATGATAACAACACTTAAATGAAGTACTCGGAGAAGAAACTATTTTCGTAGTAAGATATAATGCTTTGTAGAGTGTTCTTGAAAGGCTACCACTCATAAATAATGTACTATGATCAGAAACACTTCTTATTAGGATATGATGCTTTGTGGTGTTTTTTTCAATGGTTACATCTCATAAATGAAGTACTCAGATAAGAAACACTTCTCGCAGTAGCGTTAGATGCGTTGTGATGTTTTATTTAATGGTTATCACCCATAAATGAAGTACTCTGATTAGAATCACTCATAAATTTAATACTAGGACATGAAACACTTAGAGTGGTATCTATGCTTCTTCGTTGTATTTTAATGAATGGTTACAACACTTAAATGAAGTACTCGGAGAAGGAACTCTTTTCGTAGTAAGATATAATACTTTGTAGAGTGTTATTGAAAGGTGACCACTCATAAATGATGTACTATGATAAGACACGCTACTTATTAGGATATGATGCTTTGTGGTGTTTTTTTTAAAGGTTACCAACCATAAAAGAAGTACTCAGATAAAAAACACTTCTCGCAGTAGGGTAAGATGTTTTGTTATGTTGTGTTTAATGGTTACCACCCACAAATGAAGTACTCTGATCATAATCACTCGTAAATTAAGTACTCAGACATGAAGCCCTTAGAGTGGTATCTATGCTCATACGTTGTGTTTATTGATGGTTACAACACTTAAATGATGTACTCGTAGTAAGATATGATACTTTATAGTGTTTTTTTGAAAGTTTAGTACTCATAAATGATGTACTCTTATCAGAAACACTTATTGCATTAGGGTAAGATGCTTTGTGATGTTTTATTTTGTGGTTACCACCCATAAATGAAGTACTTTGATCGGAATCACTCATAAATTAAGTATTCGGACATGAAACACTTTAAGTGTTATCTATGCTTCTTCGTTGTGTTTTAATGAATGGTTACAACACTTGAGTGAAGAACTCGAAGAAGAAACTCATCTCGTGGTAAGATATGATGCGTTGTGTAGTTTTCTTGAGTGGTTACCACACATAAATGAAGTACACCGATCAGAAACACATCTTAGTAGGATATGTTGCCTTGTTGTATTTTATTTAATGGATACAACCCATAAATGAAATACACAGATAAGAAATACTTTTCGCAGTAAGGTACGATGCTTTGTGGTGTTTTCTTTAATGGTGACCACCCATAAATGAAGTACTCTGATCAGAATCACTCATAAATTAGGTACTTAGACATGAAGCACTTAGAGTGACACTCTGTGATTCTTCGTTATGTTTTAGTGAATGATAACAACACTTAAATGAAGTACTCGGAGAAGAAACTCTTTTCGTAGTAAGATATAATGCTTTGTAGAGTGTTCTTGAAAGGCTACCACTCATAAATAATGTACTATGATCAGAAACACTTCTTATTAGGATATGATGCTTTGTGGTGTTTTTTTCAATGGTTACATCTCATAAATGAAGTACTCAGATAAGAAACACTTCTCGCAGTAGCGTTAGATGCGTTGTGATGTTTTATTTAATGGTTATCACCCATAAATGAAGTACTCTGATTAGAATCACTCATAAATTTAATACTAGGACATGAAACACTTAGAGTGGTATCTATGCTTCTTCGTTGTATTTTAATGAATGGTTACAACACTTAAATGAAGTACTCGGAGAAGGAACTCTTTTCGTAGTAAGATATAATACTTTGTAGAGTGTTCTTGAAAGGTGACCACTCATAAATGATGTACTATGATAAGACACGCTACTTATTAGGATATGATGCTTTGTGGTGTTTTTTTTAAAGGTTACCAACCATAAAAGAAGTACTCAGATAAAAAACACTTCTCGCAGTAGGGTAAGATGTTTTGTTATGTTGTGTTTAATGGTTACCACCCACAAATGAAGTACTCTGATCATAATCACTCGTAAATTAAGTACTCAGACATGAAGCCCTTAGAGTGGTATCTATGCTCATACGTTGTGTTTATTGATGGTTACAACACTTAAATGATGTACTCGTAGTAAGATATGATACTTTATAGTGTTTTTTTGAAAGTTTAGTACTCATAAATGATGTACTCTTATCAGAAACACTTATTGCATTAGGGTAAGATGCTTTGTGATGTTTTATTTTGTGGTTACCACCCATAAATGAAGTACTTTGATCGGAATCACTCATAAATTAAGTATTCGGACATGAAACACTTTAAGTGTTATCTATGCTTCTTCGTTGTGTTTTAATGAATGGTTACAACACTTGAGTGAAGAACTCGAAGAAGAAACTCATCTCGTGGTAAGATATGATGCGTTGTGTAGTTTTCTTGAGTGGTTACCACACATAAATGAAGTACACCGATCAGAAACACATCTTAGTAGGATATGTTGCCTTGTTGTATTTTATTTAATGGATACAACCCATAAATGAAATACACAGATAAGAAATACTTTTCGCAGTAAGGTACGATGCTTTGTGGTGTTTTCTTTAATGGTGACCACCCATAAATGAAGTACTCTGATCAGAATCACTCATAAATTAGGTACTTAGACATGAAGAACTTAGAGTGACACTCTGTGATTCTTCGTTATGTTTTAGTGAATGATAACAACACTTAAATGAAGTACTCGGAGAAGAAACTCTTTTCGTAGTAAGATATAATGCTTTGTAGAGTGTTCTTGAAAGGCTACCACTCATAAATAATGTACTATGATCAGAAACACTTCTTATTAGGATATGATGCTTTGTGGTATTTTCTTTAATGGTTACAGCTCAGAAATGAAGTACTCAGATAAGAAACACTTCTCGTAGTAGCGTTAGATGCGTTGTGATGTTTTATTTAATGGTTATCACCCATAAATGAAGTACTCTGATTAGAATCACTCATAAATTAAATACTAGGACATGAAACACTTAGAGTGGTATCTATGCTTCTTCGTTGTGTTTTAATGAATGGTTACAACACTTAAATGAAGTACTCGAAGAAGAAACTCTTTTCGTAGTAAGATATAATACTTTGCAGAGTGTTTTTGAAATGTGACCACTCATAAATGATGTACTATGATAAGACACGCTACTTATTAGGATTTGATGCTTTGTGGTGTTTTTTTTAAAGGTCACCAACCATAAAAGAAGTACTCAGATAAAATATACTTCTCCCAGTAGGGTAAGATGTTTTGTTATGTTGTGTTTAATGGTTACCACCCACAAATGAAGTACTCTGATCATAATCACTCGTAAGTTAAGTACTCAGACATGAAGCACTTAGAGTGGTATCTATGCTCATACGTTGTATTTATTGATGGTTACAACACTTAAATAATGTACTCGTAGTAAGATATGATACTTTATAGTGTTTTTTTGAAAGTTTACTACTCATAAATGATGTACTCTTATCAGAAACACTTATTGCATTAGGGTAAGATGCTTTGTGATGTTTTATTTTGTGGTTACCACCCATAAATGAAGTACTTTGGTCGGAATCACTCATAAATTAAGTATTCGGACATGAAACAATTTAAGTGTTATCTATGCTTCTTCGTTGTGTTTTAATGAATGGTTACAACACTTGAGTGAAGAACTCGAAGAAGAAACTCATCTCGTGGTAAGATATGATGCGTTGTGTAGTTTTTTGACAGGTTACCACTCATAAATGAAGTACACCGATCAGAAACACTTTTTAGTAGGATATGATGACTTGTGGTATTTTCTTTAATGGATACAACCCATAAATGAAATACTCAGATAAGAAATACTTTTCGCAGTAAGGTACGATGCTTTGTGGTGTTTTCTTTAATGGTGACCACCCATAAATGAAGTACTCTGATCAGAATCACTCTTAAATTAGGTACTTAGACATGAAGCACTTAGAGTGACACTCTGTGATTCTTCGTTATGTTTTAGTGAATGATAACAACACTTAAATGAAGTACTCGGAGAAGAAACTCTTTTCGTAGTAAGATATAATGCTTTGTAGAGTGTTCTTGAAAGGATACCACTAATAAATAATGTACTATGATCAGAAACACTTCTTATTAGGATATGATGCTTTGTGGTATTTTCTTTAATGGTTACAACTCATAAATGAAGTACTCAGATAAGAAACACTTCTCGCAGTAGCGTTAGATGCGTTGTGATGTTTTATTTAATGGTTATCACCCATAAATGAAGTACTCTGATTAGAATCACTCTTAAATTAAATACTAGGACATGAAACACTTAGAGTGGTATCTATGCTTCTTCGTTGTGTTTTAATGAATGGTTACAACACTTAAATGAAGTACTCGAAGAAGAAACTCTTTTCGTAGTAAGATATAATACTTTGTAGACTGTTCTTGAAAGGTGACCACTCATAAATGATGTACTATGATAAGACACGCTACTTATTAGGATATGATGCTTTGTGGTGTTTTTTTTAAAGGTTACCAACCATAAAAGAAGTACTCAGATAAAATATACTTCTCCCAGTAGGGTAAGATGTTTTGTTATGTTGTGTTTAATGGTTACCACCCACAAATGAAGTACTCTGATCATAATCACTCGTAAATTAAGTACTCAGACATGAAGCACTTAGAGTGGTATCTATGCTCATACGTTGTGTTTATTGATGGTTACAACACTTAAATAATGTACTCGTAGTAAGATATGATACTTTATAGTGTTTTTTTGAAAGTTTACTATTCATAAATGATGTACTCTTATCAGAAACACTTATTGCATTAGGGTAAGATGCTTTGTGATGTTTTATTTTGTGGTTACCACCCATAAATGAAGTACTTTGATCGGAATCACTCATAAATTAAGTATTCGGACATTAAACAATTTAAGTGTTATCTATGCTTCTTCGTTGTGTTTTAATTAATGGTTACAACACTTGAGTGAAGAACTCGAAGAAGAAACTCATCTAGTGGTAAGATATGATGCGTTGTGTAGTTTTCTTGAGTGGTTACCACACATAAATGAAGTACACCGATCAGAAACACATCTTAGTAGGATATGTTGCCTTGTTGTATTTTATTTAATGGATACAACCCATAAATGAAATACACAGATAAGAAATACTTTTCGCAGTAAGGTACGATGCTTTGTGGTGTTTTCTTTAATGGTGACTAACCATAAATGAAGTATTCTTATGAGAATCACTCATAAATTAGGTACTTAGACATGAAGCACTTAGAGTGACACTCTGTGATTCTTCGTTATGTTTTAGTGAATGGTAACAACACTTAAATGAAGTACTCGGAGAAGAAACTCTTTTCTTAGTAAGATATAATGCTTTGTAGAGTGTTCTAGAAAGATAACCACTCATAAATGATGTACTATGATCAGAAGCACTTCTTATTAGGATATGATGCTTTGTGGCGGTTTCTTTAATAATTACAACCCATAAATGAAGTACTCAGATAAGAAACACTTCTCGAAGTATGGTAAGATGCATTGTGATGTTTTATTTAATGGTTATCACCCATAAATGAAGTACTCTGATTAGAATCAATCATAAATTAAATACTAGGACATGGAACATTTATAGGGTATCTATGCTTCTTCGTTGTGTTTCAATGAATGGTTACAACACTTAAATGAAGTACTCGGAGAAGAAACTCTTTTCGTAATAAGATATAATGCTTTGTAGAGTGTTCTAGAAAGGTAACCACTCATAAATGATGTACTATGATCAGAAACACTTCTTATTAGGATATGATGCTTTGTGGCGGTTTCTTTAATAATTACAACCCATAAATGAAGTACTCAGATAAGAAACACTTCTCGCAGTATGGTAAGATGCGTTGTGATGTTTTATTTAATGGTTATCACCCATAAATGAAGTACTCTGATTAGAATCACTCATAAATTAAATACTAGGACATGAAACACTTAGAGGGTATCTATGCTTCTTCGTTGTGTTTTACTGAATGGTTACAACACTTAAATGAAGTACTCGGAGAAGAAACTCTTTTCGTAGTAAGATATAATACTTTGTAGAGTGTTCTTGAAAGGTGACCACTCATAAATAATGTACTATGATAAGACACGCTACTTATTAGGATATGATGCTTTGTGGTGTTTTTTTTAAAGGTTACCAACCATAAAAGAAGTACTCAGATAAAAAACACTTCTCGCAGCAGGGTAAGATGTTTTGTTGTGTTGTGTTTAATGGTTACCACCCACAAATGAAGTACACTGATCATAATCACTCGTAAATTAAGTACTTAGACATGAAGCACTTAGAGTGGTATCTATGCTCATACGTTGTGTTTATTGATGGTTACAACACTTAAATGATGTACTCGTAGTAAGATATGACACTTTGTAGTGTTTCTTTTGAAAGGTTACTACTCATAAATGATGTACTCTTATCAGAAACACTTATTACATTAGGGTAAGATGCTTCGTGATGTTTTATTTTGTGGTTACCACCCATAAATGAAGTACTTTGATCGGAATCACTCATAAATTAAGTATTCGGACATGAAACACTTTAAGTGTTATCTATGCTTCTTCGTTGTGTTTTAATGAATGGTTACAACACTTGAGTGAAGAACTCGAAGAAGAAACTCATCTAGTGGTAAGAAATGATGCGTTGTGTAGTTTTCTTGAGTGGTTACCACACATAAATGAAGTACACCGATCAGAAACACATCTTAGTAGGATATATTGCCTTGTTGTATTTTATTTAATGGATACAACCCATAAATGAAATACACAGATAAGAAATACTTTTCGCAGTAAGGTACGATGCTTTGTGGTGTTTTCTTTAATGGTGACCACCCATAAATGAAGTACTCTGATCAGAATCACTCATAAATTAGGTACTTAGACATGAAGCACTTAGAGTGACACTCTGTGATTCTTCGTTATGTTTTAGTGAATGATAACAACACTTAAATGAAGTACTCGGAGAAGAAACTATTTTCGTAGTAAGATATAATGCTTTGTAGAGTGTTCTTGAAAGGCTACCACTCATAAATAATGTACTATGATCAGAAACACTTCTTATTAGGATATGATGCTTTGTGGTGTTTTTTTCAATGGTTACATCTCATAAATGAAGTACTCAGATAAGAAACACTTCTCGCAGTAGCGTTAGATGCGTTGTGATGTTTTATTTAATGGTTATCACCCATAAATGAAGTACTCTGATTAGAATCACTCATAAATTTAATACTAGGACATGAAACACTTAGAGTGGTATCTATGCTTCTTCGTTGTATTTTAATGAATGGTTACAACACTTAAATGAAGTACTCGGAGAAGGAACTCTTTTCGTAGTAAGATATAATACTTTGTAGAGTGTTATTGAAAGGTGACCACTCATAAATGATGTACTATGATAAGACACGCTACTTATTAGGATATGATGCTTTGTGGTGTTTTTTTTAAAGGTTACCAACCATAAAAGAAGTACTCAGATAAAAAACACTTCTCGCAGTAGGGTAAGATGTTTTGTTATGTTGTGTTTAATGGTTACCACCCACAAATGAAGTACTCTGATCATAATCACTCGTAAATTAAGTACTCAGACATGAAGCCCTTAGAGTGGTATCTATGCTCATACGTTGTGTTTATTGATGGTTACAACACTTAAATGATGTACTCGTAGTAAGATATGATACTTTATAGTGTTTTTTTGAAAGTTTAGTACTCATAAATGATGTACTCTTATCAGAAACACTTATTGCATTAGGGTAAGATGCTTTGTGATGTTTTATTTTGTGGTTACCACCCATAAATGAAGTACTTTGATCGGAATCACTCATAAATTAAGTATTCGGACATGAAACACTTTAAGTGTTATCTATGCTTCTTCGTTGTGTTTTAATGAATGGTTACAACACTTGAGTGAAGAACTCGAAGAAGAAACTCATCTCGAGGTAAGATATGATGCGTTGTGTAGTTTTCTTGAGTGGTTACCACACATAAATGAAGTACACCGATCAGAAACACATCTTAGTAGGATATGTTGCCTTGTTGTATTTTATTTAATGGATACAACCCATAAATGAAATACACAGATAAGAAATACTTTTCGCAGTAAGGTACGATGCTTTGTAGTGTTTTCTTTAATGGTGACCACCCATAAATGAAGTACTCTGATCAGAATCACTCATAAATTAGGTACTTAGACATGAAGCACTTAGAGTGACACTCTGTGATTCTTCGTTATGTTTTAGTGAATGATAACAACACTTAAATGAAGTACTCGGAGAAGAAACTCTTTTCGTAGTAAGATATAATGCTTTGTAGAGTGTTCTTGAAAGGCTACCACTCATAAATAATGTACTATGATCAGAAACACTTCTTATTAGGATATGATGCTTTGTGGTATTTTCTTTAATGGTTACAGCTCAGAAATGAAGTACTCAGATAAGAAACACTTCTCGCAGTAGCGTTAGATGCGTTGTGATGTTTTATTTAATGGTTATCACCCATAAATGAAGAACTCTGATTAGAATCACTCTTAAATTAAATACTAGGACATGAAACACTTAGAGTGGTATCTATGCTTCTTCGTTGTGTTTTAATGAATGGTTACAACACTTAAATGAAGTACTCGAAGAAGAAACTCTTTTCGTAGTAAGATATAATACTTTGTAGAGTGTTCTTGAAAGGTGACCACTCATAAATGATGTACTATGATAAGACACGCTACTTATTAGGATATGATGCTTTGTGGTGTTTTTTTTAAAGGTTACCAACCATAAAAGAAGTACTCAGATAAAAAACACTTCTCGCAGCAGGGTAAGATGTTTTGTTGTGTTGTGTTTAATGGTTACCACCCACAAATGAAGTACACTGATCATAATCACTCGTAAATTAAGTACTTAGACATGAAGCACTTAGAGTGGTATCTATGCTTCTTCGTTGTGTTTTAATGAATGGTTACAACACTTAAATGAAGTACTCGAAGAAGAAACTCTTTTCGTAGTAAGATATAATACTTTGTAGACTGTTCTTGAAAGGTGACCACTCATAAATGATGTACTATGATAAGACACGCTACTTATTAGGATATGATGCTTTGTGGTGTTTTTTTTAAAGGTTACCAACCATAAAAGAAGTACTCAGATAAAATATACTTCTCCCAGTAGGGTAAGATGTTTTGTTATGTTGTGTTTAATGGTTACCACCCACAAATGAAGTACTCTGATCATAATCACTCGTAAATTAAGTACTCAGACATGAAGCACTTAGAGTGGTATCTATGCTCATACGTTGTGTTTATTGATGGTTACAACACTTAAATGATGTACTCGTAGTAAGATATGATACTTTATAGTGTTTTTTTGAAAGTTTACTATTCATAAATGATGTAATCTTATCAGAAACACTTATTGCATTAGGGTAAGATGCTTCATGATGTTTTATTTTGTGGTTACCACCCATAAATGGAGTACTTTGATCGGAATCACTCATAAATTAAGTATTCGGACATGAAACACTTTAAGTGTTATCTATGCTTCTTCGTTGTGTTTTAATGAATGGTTACAACACTTGAGTGAAGAACTCGAAGAAGAAACTCATCTCGTGGTAAGATATGATGCGTTGTGTAGTTTTCTTGAGAGGTTACCACTCATAAATGAAGTACACCGATCAGAAACACTTCTTAGTAGGATATGATGCCTTTTGGTATTTTCTTTAATGGATACAACCCATAAATGAAATACTCAGATAAGAAATACTTTTCGCAGTAAGGTACGATGCTTTGAGGTGTTTTCTTTAATGGTGACCACCCATAAATGAACTACTCTGATTAGAATCACTCATAAATTAGGTACTTAGACATGAAGCACTTAGAGTGACACTCTGTGATTCTTCGTTATGTTTTAGTGAATGGCAACAACACTTAAATGAAGTACTCGGAGAACAAACTCTTTTCGTAGTAAGATATAATGCTTTGTAGAGTGTTTTTGAAAGGTTACCACTCATAAATAATGTATTATGATCAGAAACACTTCTTATTAGGATGTGATGCTTTGTGGGGTTTTCTTTAATGGTTACAGCTCATAAATGAAGTACTCAGATAATAAACACTTCTCGCAGTAGCGTTAGATGCGTTGTGATATTTTATTTAATGGTTATCACCCATAAATGAAGTACTCTGATTAGAATCACTCATAAATTAAATACTAGGACATGAAACACTTAGAGTGGTATCTATGCTTCTTCGTTGTGTTTTAATGAATGGTTACAACACTTAAATGAAGTACTCGCAGAAGAAACTCTTTTCGTAGTAAGATATAATACTTTGTAGAGTGTTCTTGAAAGGTGACCACTCATAATACTTTGTTGTGTTGTGTTTAATGGTTACCACCCACAAATGAAGTACTCTGATCATAATCACTCGTAAATTAAGTACTCAGACATGAAGCACTTAGATTGGTATCTATGCTCATACGTTGTGTTTATTGATGGTTACAACACTTAAATGATGTACTCGTAGTAAGATATGACACTTTGTAGTGTTTTTTTGAAAGGTTACTACTCATAAATGATGTACTCTTATCTGAAACACTTATTGCATTGGGGTAAGATGCTTCGTGATGTTTTATTTTGTGGTTAACACCCATAAATGAAGTACTTTGATCGGAATCACTCATAAATTAAGTATTCGGATATGAAACACTTTCAGCGTTATCTATGCTTCTTCGTTGTGTTTTAATGAATGGTTACAACACTTGAGTGAAGAACTCGAAGAAGAAACTCATCTAGTGGTAAGATATGATGCGTTGTGTAGTTTTCTTGAGTGGTTACCACACATAAATGAAGTACACCGATCAGAAACACATCTTAGTAGGATATGTTGCCTTGTTGTATTTTATTTAATGGATACAACCCATAAATGAAATACACAGATAAGAAATACTTTTCGCAGTAAGGTACGATGCTTTGTGGTGTTTTCTTTAATGGTGACCAACCATAAATGAAGTATTCTTATGAGAATCACACATAAATTAGGTACTTAGACATGAAGCACTTAGAGTGACACTCTGTGATTCTTCGTTATGTTTTAGTGAATGGTAACAACACTTAAATGAAGTACTCGGAGAAGAAACTCTTTTCGTAGTAAGATATAATGCTTTGTAGAGTGTTCTAGAAAGGTAACCACTCATAAATGATGTACTATGATCAGAAGCACTTCTTATTAGGATATGATGCTTTGTGGTGGTTTCTTTAATAATTACAACCCATAAATGAAGTACTCAGATAAGAAACACTTCTCGCAGTATGGTAAGATGCGTTGTGATGTTTTATTTAATGGTTATCACCCATAAATGAAGTACTCTGATTAGAATCACTCATAAATTAAATACTAGGACATGAAACACTTAGAGGGTATCTATGCTTCTTCGTTGTGTTTTACTGAATGGTTACAACACTTAAATGAAGTACTCGGAGAAGAAACTCTTTTCGTAGTAAGATATAATACTTTGTAGAGTGTTCTTGAAAGGTGACCACTCATAAATGATGTACTATGATAAGACACGCTACTTATTAGGATATGATGCTTTGTGGTGTTTTTTTTAAAGGTTACCAACCATAAAAGAAGTACTCAGATAAAAAACACTTCTCGCAGTAGAGTAAGATGTTTTGTTATGTTGTGTTTAATGGTTACCACCCACAAATGAAGTACTCTGATCATAATCACTCGTAAATTAAGTACTCAGACATGAAGCACTTAGAGTGGTATCTATGCTCATACGTTGTGTTTATTGATGGTTACAACACTTAAATGATGTACTCGTAGTAAGATATGACACTTTGTAGTGTTTCTTTTGAAAGGTTACTACTCATAAATGATGTACTCTTATCTGAAACACTTATTGCATTGGGGTAAGATGCTTCGTGATGTTTTATTTTGTGGTTAACACCCATAAATGAAGTACTTTGATCGGAATCACTCATAAATTAAGTATTCGGATATGAAACACTTTCAGCGTTATCTATGCTTCTTCGTTGTGTTTTAATGAATGGTTACAACACTTGAGTGAAGAACTCGAAGAAGAAACTCATCTAGTGGTAAGAAATGATGCGTTGTGTAGTTTTCTTGAGTGGTTACCACACATAAATGAAGTACACCGATCAGAAACACATCTTAGTAGGATATATTGCCTTGTTGTATTTTATTTAATGGATACAACCCATAAATGAAATACACAGATAAGAAATACTTTTCGCAGTAAGGTACGATGCTTTGTGGTGTTTTCTTTAATGGTGACCACCCATAAATGAAGTACTCTGATCAGAATCACTCATAAATTAGGTACTTAGACATGAAGCACTTAGAGTGACACTCTGTGATTCTTCGTTATGTTTTAGTGAATGATAACAACACTTAAATGAAGTACTCGGAGAAGAAACTATTTTCGTAGTAAGATATAATGCTTTGTAGAGTGTTCTTGAAAGGCTACCACTCATAAATAATGTACTATGATCAGAAACACTTCTTATTAGGATATGATGCTTTGTGGTGTTTTTTTCAATGGTTACATCTCATAAATGAAGTACTCAGATAAGAAACACTTCTCGCAGTAGCGTTAGATGCGTTGTGATGTTTTATTTAATGGTTATCACCCATAAATGAAGTACTCTGATTAGAATCACTCATAAATTTAATACTAGGACATGAAACACTTAGAGTGGTATCTATGCTTCTTCGTTGTATTTTAATGAATGGTTACAACACTTAAATGAAGTACTCGGAGAAGGAACTCTTTTCGTAGTAAGATATAATACTTTGTAGAGTGTTCTTGAAAGGTGACCACTCATAAATGATGTACTATGATAAGACACGCTACTTATTAGGATATGATGCTTTGTGGTGTTTTTTTTAAAGGTTACCAACCATAAAAGAAGTACTCAGATAAAAAACACTTCTCGCAGTAGGGTAAGATGTTTTGTTGTGTTGTGTTTAATGGTTACCACCCACAAATGAAGTACACTGATCATAATCACTCGTAAATTAAGTACTTAGACATGAAGCACTTAGAGTGGTATCTATGCTCATACGTTGTGTTTATTGATGGTTACAACACTTAAATGATGTACTCGTAGTAAGATATGACACTTTGTTGTGTTTCTTTTGAAAGGCTACTACTCATAAATGATGTACTCTTATCAGAAACACTTATTACATTAGGGTAAGATGCTTTGTGATGTTTTATATTGTGGTTACCACCCATAAATGAAGTACTTTGGTCGGAATCACTCATAAATTAAGTATTCGGACATGAAACAATTTAAGTGTTATCTATGCTTCTTCGTTGTGTTTTAATGAATGGTTACAACACTTGAGTGAAGAACTCGAAGAAGAAACTCATCTCGTGGTAAGATATGATGCGTTGTGTAGTTTTCTTGACAGGATACCACTCATAAATGAAGTACACCGATCAGAAACACTTTTTAGTAGGATATGATGACTTGTGGTATTTTCTTTAATGGATACATCCCATAAATGAAATACACAGATAAGAAATACTTTTCGCAGTAAGGTACGATGCTTTGTGGTGTTTTCTTTAATGGTGACCACCCATAAATGAAGTACTCTGATCAGAATCACTCTTAAATTAGGTACTTAGACATGAAGCACTTAGAGTGACACTCTGTGATTCTTCGTTATGTTTTAGTGAATGATAACAACACTTAAATGAAGTACTCGGAGAAGAAACTCTTTTCGTAGTAAGATATAATGCTTTGTAGAGTGTTCTTGAAAGGCTACCACTCATAAATAATGTACTATGATCAGAAACACTTCTTATTAGGATATGATGCTTTGTGGTATTTTCTTTAATGGTTACAGCTCAGAAATGAAGTACTCAGATAAGAAACACTTCTCGCAGTAGCGTTAGATGCGTTGTGATGTTTTATTTAATGGTTATCACCCATAAATGAAGTACTCTGATTAGAATCACTCATAAATTAAATACTAGGACATGAAACACTTAGAGTGGTATCTATGCTTCTTCGTTGTGTTTTAATGAATGGTTACAACACTTAAATGAAGTACTCGAAGAAGAAACTCTTTTCGTAGTAAGATATAATACTTTGTAGAGTGTTCTTGAAATGTGACCACTCATAAATGATGTACTATGATAAGACACGCTACTTATTAGGATATATGATGCTTTGTGGTGTTTTTTTTTAAAGGTTACCAACCATAAAAGAAGTACTCAGATAAAATATACTTCTCCCAGTAGGGTAAGATGTTTTGTTATGTTGTGTTTAATGGTTACCACCCACAAATGAAGTACTCTGATCATAATCACTCGTAAATTAAGTACTCAGACATGAAGCACTTAGAGTGGTATCTATGCTCATACGTTGTGTTTATTGATGGTTACAACACTTAAATGATGTACTCGTAGTAAGATATGATACTTTATAGTGTTTTTTTGAAAGTTTACTACTCATAAATGATGTACTCTTATCAGAAACACTTATTGCATTAGGGTAAGATGCTTTGTGATGTTTTATTTTGTGGTTACCACCCATAAATGAAGTACTTTGATCGGAATCACTCATAAATTAAGTATTCGGCCATGAAACAATTTAAGTGTTATCTATGCTTCTTCGTTGTGTTTTAATGAATGGTTACAACACTTGAGTGAAGAACTCGAAGAAGAAACTCATCTCGTGGTAAGATATGATGCGTTGTGTAGTTTTCTTGAGTGGTTACCACACATAAATGAAGTACACCGATCATAAACACTTCTTAGTAGGATATGTTGCCTTGTTGTATTTTATTTAATTGATACAACCCATAAATGAAATACATAGATAAGAAATACTTTTCGCTGTAAGGTACGATGCTTTGTGGTGTTTTCTTTAATGGTGACCAACCATAAATGAAGTATTCTTATCAGAATCACTCATAAATTAGGTACTTAGACATGAAGCACTTAGAGTGACACTTTGTGATTCTTCGTTATGTTTTAGTGAATGATATCAACACTTAAATGAAGTACTCGGAGAAGAAACTCTTTTCGTAGTAAGATATAATGCTTTTTAGAGTGTTCTTGAAAGGTTACCACTCATAAATAATGTACTATGATCAGAAACACTTCTTATTAGGATATGATGCTTTGTGGTATTTTCTTTAATGGTTACAGCTCATAAATGAAGTAGTCAGATAAGAAACACTTCTCGCAGTAGCGTTAGATGCGTTGTGATGTTTTATTTAATGGTTATCACCCATAAATGACGTACTCTGATTAGAATCACTCATAAATTAAATACTAGGACATGAAACACTTAGAGTGGTATCTATGCTTCTTCGTTGTGTTTTAATGAATGGTTACAACACTTAAATGAAGTACTCGAAGAAGAAACTCTTTTCGTAGTAAGATATAATACTTTGTAGAGTTTTCTTGAAATGTGACCACTCATAAATGATGTACTATGATAAGACACGCTACTTATTAGGATATATGATGCTTTGTGGTGTTTTTTTTAAAGGTTACCAACCATAAAAGAAGTACTCAGATAAAATATACTTCTCCCAGTAGGGTAAGATGTTTTGTTATGTTGTGTTTAATGGTTACCACCCACAAATGAAGTACTCTGATCATAATCACTCGTAAATTAAGTACTCAGACATGAAGCACTTAGAGTGGTATCTATGCTCATACGTTGTGTTTATTGATGGTTACAACACTTAAATGATGTACTCGTAGTAAGATATGATACTTTATAGTGTTTTTTTGAAAGTTTACTACTCATAAATGATGTACTCTTATCAGAAACACTTATTGCATTAGGGTAAGATGCTTTGTGATGTTTTATTTTGTGGTTACCACCCATAAATGAAGTACTTTGATCGGAATCACTCATAAATTAAGTATTCGGCCATGAAACAATTTAAGTGTTATCTATGCTTCTTCGTTGTGTTTTAATGAATGGTTACAACACTTGAGTGAAGAACTCGAAGAAGAAACTCATCTCGTGGTAAGATATGATGCGTTGTGTAGTTTTCTTGAGTGGTTACCACACATAAATGAAGTACACCGATCATAAACACTTCTTAGTAGGATATGTTGCCTTGTTGTATTTTATTTAATTGATACAACCCATAAATGAAATACATAGATAAGAAATACTTTTCACAGTAAGGTACGATGCTTTGTGGTGTTTTCTTTAATGGTGACCAACCATAAATGAAGTATTCTTATCAGAATCACTCATAAATTAGGTACTTAGAAATGAAGCACTTGGAGTGACACTCTGTGATTCTTCGTTATGTTTCAGTGAATGGTAACAACACTTAAATGAAGTACTCGGAGAAGAAACTCTTTTCGTAGTAAGATATAATGCTTTGTAGAGTGTTCTAGAAAGGTAACCACTCATAAATGATGTACTATGATCAGAAACACTTCTTATTAGGATATGATGCTTTGTGGCGGTTTCTTTAATAATTACAACCCATAAATGAAGTACTAAGATAAGAAACACTTCTCGCAGTATGGTAAGATGCGTTGTGATGTTTTATTTAATGGTTATCACCCATAAATGAAGTACTCTGATTAGAATCACTCATAAATTAAATACTAGGACATGAAACACTTAGAGGGTATCTATGCTTCTTCGTTGTGTTTTAATGAATGGTTACAACACTTAAATGAAGTACTCGGAGAAGAAACTTTTTTCGTAATAAGATATAATACTTTGTAGAATGTTCTTCAAAAGTGACCACTCATAAATGATGTACTATGATCAGAAACGCTACTTATTAGGATATGATGCTTTGTGGTATTTTTTTTAAAGGTTACCAACCATAAAAGAAGTACTCAGATAAAAAACACTTCTCGCAGTAGGGTAAGATATTTTGTTGTGTTGTGTTTAATGGTTACCACCCACAAATGAAGTACTCTGATCATAATCACTCGTAAATTAAGTACTCAGACATGAAGCCCTTAGAGTGGTATCTATGCTCATACGTTGTGTTTATTGATGGTTACAACACTTAAATGATGTACTCGTAGTAAGATATGATACTTTATAGTGTTTTTTTGAAAGTTTACTACTCATAAATGATGTACTCTTATCAGAAACACTTATTGCATTAGGGTAAGATGCTTTGTGATGTTTTATTTTGTGGTTACCACCCATAAATGAAGTACTTTGATCGGAATCACTCATAAATTAAGTATTCGGACATGAAACACTTTAAGTGTTATCTATGCTTCTTCGTTGTGTTTTAATGAATGGTTACAACACTTGAGTGAAGAACTCGAAGAAGAAACTCATCTCGTGGTAAGATATGATGCGTTGTGTAGTTTTCTTGAGTGGTTACCACACATAAATGAAGTACACCGATCAGAAACACATCTTAGTAGGATATGTTGCCTTGTTGTATTTTATTTAATGGATACAACCCATAAATGAAATACACAGATAAGAAATACTTTTCGCAGTAAGGTACGATGCTTTGTGGTGTTTTCTTTAATGGTGACCACCCATAAATGAAGTACTCTGGTCAGAATCACTGATAAATTAGGTACTTAGACATGAAGCACTTAGAGTGACACTCTGTGATTCTTCGTTATGTTCTAGTGAATGATAACAACACTTAAATGAAGTACTCGGAGAAGAAACACTTATTGCATTAGGGTAAGATTTGATAATTTGTAGTGTTTTTTTGAAAGGTTACTACTCATAAATGATGTACTCTTATCAGAAACACTTATTGCATTAGGGTAAGATGCTTTGTGATGTTTTATTTAATGGTTATCACCCATAAATGAAGTACTCTGATTAGAATCACTCATAAATTAAATATTAGGACATGAAGCACTTAGAGTGGTATCTATGCTTATACGTTGTATTTATTGATGGTTACAACACTTAATGATGTACTCGTAGTAATATATGATACTTTGTAGTGTTTTTTTGAAAGGTTACTACTCATAAATGATGTACTCTTATCAGAAACACTTACTGCATTAGGGTAAGATGCTTCGTGATGTTTTATTTTGTGGTTACCACCCATAAATGAAGTACTTTGATCGGAATCACTCATAAATTAAGTAATCGGAAATGAAAAACTTTCAGCGTTATCTATGCTTCTTCGTTGTGTTTTAATGAATGGTTACAACACATGAGTGAAGAACTCGAAGAAGAAACTCTTCTCGTGGTATGATATGATGCGTTGTGTAGTGTTCTTGAAAGGTTACCACTCATAAATAAAGTACACCGATCAGAAACACTTCTTAGTAGGATATGATGCCTTGTGGTGTTTTCTTTAATGGTTACAATCCATAAATGAAGTACTCAGATAAGAAATACTTTTCGCAGTAAGGTACGATGCTTTGTGTTGTTTTCTTTAATTGTGACCACCCATAAATGAAGTACTCTGATCATAATCACTCATAAATTAGGTACTTTGTCATGAAGCACTTAGAGTGACACTCTGTGATTCTTCGTTTTGGTTTAGTGAATAGTAACAACACTTAAATTAAGTACTCGGAGAAGAAACTATTTTCTTGAAAGATTATCACCCATAAATGAAGTACTATGATCAGAAATACTTCTTAGTAGGATATGATGCTTTGTTTTATTTAATTTAATGGTTACCATCCATAAATGAAGTACTCTTATCAGAATCACTCTTAAATTAAGTACTAGGACATGAAACACATAGAGTGGTATCTATGCTTCTTCGTTGTGTTTTAATGAATGGTTAGAACACTAAAATGAAGTACTCGGAGAAGAAACTCTTCTCGTGATAAGATATGATGCGTTGTGGAGTTTGGTTGAAAGGTTACCACTCATAAATGAAGTACACTGGTCAGAAACACTACTTAGTAGGATATGATGCCTTCTCGTGATTAGAGTAGTAATCTATGCTTCTTCGTGGTGTCTCTGAGATGAAACTTTTTCTTAGTAAGATATGATACTTTGTAGAGTTTTCTTGAAAAGTTACTACTCATAAATGAAGTACTCTAATCATAATCACTCATTAATTAAGTTCTCAGACATGAAGCACATAGAGTGATACTTTGTGCTTCTCCTTTGCGTTTTATTGATGGTTATAACACTTAAATTAAGTACTCGGAGAAGAAATTTTTTTCGTAGTAAGATATGATACTTTGTAGAGTTTTCTTGAAAGGTTATCAGTCATAAATCGTTGTGTACCCTAAACCCTAAACCCATAAATGAAGTACTCAGATAAGAAATACTTCTCGTAGTAGCATAAGACGTTTTCAGATGTTTTATTTAATAGTTACCACCCATAAATGAAGTACTCTGATCAGAATCAGTCAAAAATTAAGTACTCAAATATGAAACACTTAAAATAGTAATCTATGCTTCTTCGTAGTAATCTATACTCGGACATGAAACACTTAGGGTGTTATCTATTCTTTTTCGTTATATTTTAATGAATGATTACAACACTTAAATAAATAACTCGAAGAAGAAACTCTTCTCGTTTTTATTCGATTTACACCGAATTTCTCCACCACGCACATAACAGTTCTAAAAAAATCTTAAATTTAGTTGCTCACTCCATTAGAATATTTATAATAGTACTAATATTCAAATTGGACTTATTAATAATTTTCTTTTAACTATCCTCCTTAAATGTCATATGCTTCAAGACAAAATATAGTGTTTCGCTCCGCGAGGGCTCTACTTCCGTACAATTTTTTATTATAATAGAACAAGTCTTTATATTCGGATTTTGTTGTAATTTTTATTTAACTGCAATTTTTTAGTTTGCTGTAAAATTACTGCAAATTTTTTTCTAATATAAAGACTTGCAGGTTCTAATATAAAGTCTTACAGATTTTAATATAGGGATTTTCATGTTCTCATATAGAGACTTGCAGGTTCTAATATAATTACTTGTTGGTTTTAATATAAAGTTTTACAAGTTCAATATATAGACTTGTTTGTTATAATATAGAGACTTGATTGTTATAATATAAAGACTTGCAGGTTCGAGTATAGATACTTGGTTGTTATAATACAGAGACATTTTTGTTTTAATATAAAGACTTTGTTTGTTATAATATAGTCACTACATTGTTCTTATATAAATACTTTCAGGTTGCATGTTTCAATATAATTAATCTCCAACCGAGAGATATTCAAAATAATAATCAATTACAAAAATCTAAATAGTCAAGTGTGTGAGAGGGGTTTAGAGGGAGGGAGGAAGATATAGAAAGAGAGACCAATGAGAAGCGATAAAGACGAAGGGGGGCGAGGCAAAATGAGAAAGAATGGCGCGGGACGAAGGCGGGATGAGCGGGATCGAGTGAGGCGGGATGGAATCGAGGGGGATGAGCGGATTTTTTTTCATGTAGTGGATAACACGTAAGAGAGCGGAAGAAGAGGGACGATATAATTACTCTATTCAAATTGAATCGCATGTAGATCATTTAAGTATTATAATCTACTTGTCAATTTTCCAAAGACAAACCATACAATATAACCCTTTTATCAGAGGTGGCAACTGGGCTAATTCAGATTGGATTGAGTCAATTTGATTTAAAAAATTTATCGGATCATGAATTATGTCAGATCAGGTCGTGTTGAATTTTGAATCATCTAATATCGAGTCATTTTGAAATTTGGATCATGTCGGTCTAGGAGACAGATGTAGTAATAAGTGGGGGGCTTAGCCACTCCCATAAAGTTTGAAACTTTAATTAAATGTATTAAAATCTAATGAGTCTTTCCTTCATGGCGTGTATTAGTCCCCCTTATTTTTTTATTCGTCACTTTAATTAAGTCATGTCATATATATCGCATGTAGAATTATTGTAGGGCTATTTAAAAGAAGAAAAATGTTATGTCGATCTGCACATCAATCTCATCATCAATACGTATTGGACGCGTTCAGTTGAGTTATGACGAAGAATTATTCTATTTATTATACATGTTTTTTAGGTTATTATGCATGTTATATTTTATTATTGTGCATCTAATATAATGCATAACAATTCAAATAATGTAAATAATAACTTAAATAATTTGAATTATGCATGTTAATTGTATTATTATGCATTTGACAGGATTTAAATTCAGATTGTTATTATGCATGTTAATTATATTAGATGAATGTGTTATCATGCATGTTATTTGTATTATTTTGCATGTTAAATACATGCAAAATAACAAAAAGAATATGCATAGTAATCAAAATAACATGCACAATAACTAGAACAATTTTCAAAGTGAATGCAATTGGATTAGTCCAGTCTGTATCGATGAGCGTATTGATCATGTTTTTAGTCGAACATCCAGTCAATTAGATGCATAATAACAAAAACAACATGCAACCTGAACTCGACTGGACCCGTCCTGTTGGGATTCATGGAGGGATTGATGACGGGATCGATAAATTGAGATATACATAAATATATATATATAAGGCTATGGTAATATACAAATGACACCTTCTTTCGTTCTATGAGACTATGCATTTGCTCAATAAATTGAGATATAAGTTTCTCAATATATTCTTCATATAAAAATTTTGTTGGAAATCAAATTTAGTGATATTTAGAGCTTTCTTGCTATTTTAAATATTTTTTAAAAAAACTCAGATTTAATATTAAAAAATGTCATTTTCTGATCTATATTTAAAAAATATTTAAAAAATAAAAGTAAGAAAGATTTGATATGAAAATAATATTTTCTTAAGCTTTGAAAATAATATTAAAAAATTTATTTTTGGAAGAGTCAAATCAATAACCAGCCACCAAGCTATTATATATTATTGGGAGATCAGATTATTATGATCGAAAAATAATTAATATGGTTGATTGATCGTTTTCAACAAAAAAGTGTACTGGATTATTAATTGATAATTGTTTGAATATGTTTTGGTTCAACTATTTGTAGTGTACATATACTTTTATCATCTAACTCTTAAGGTACATAATCTTTTAATAAAAAAAATGAATCTTGTAGATATGCTCTAAATTATTTGGATACCTCATGCTTCAATTTTGAATCAGCTTAAAAAAGTATTTTTTTTTCATAATCACTTTAAATTTTAACAGTGAAGTTTTGACGACTTCATAATAAATGACCAACAAATTACAAATTGACTCAAATAAATACACACCATGTCTAAACAATTACGAAAAACAGTTCTTGTTCAAAATATATATCATAGAAATCAAGTGTTATGTTTGCTTTTTAAAAAAGAAGCAATATCCTATTTTTTTAGCAAAAATCAGCTTTTATCTAGCAAAATATAATTTTGGGTGCACAAAACAAAAACACTCATTTACATCTTCTTTTTTTGGTTAAAAGCAACTCCAAGATAGAGTGTTGGCTTCTTTTATTAATGAAAGCAACTCCAAGATAGGGTTTCTTTTATCAATTTTCTACAAGTTCCTTATTAGCTAATTCAAATTAAAATTTTCTTCATATTTTGCTATTATGACAAAAGATGTCAGCCAGATATTTTCTCTTCGTAGATGCTGAGAAAGCCTCCGTTTTTTCAATTTTTGCAACTCGAACATCCTCCTTTTAGACCGGCAAATCTTCATCTTCAGTGCTTTGAGTGCTATCACCGTATTGGTTTTGATTCACCTCTATTTTCTGTTGTACCTGTCTATTTAGATTATATCCCATTGTATTCTGATATTGGTGGCCAATCTGGTTTATACCACCTGCCTAGAACATGCATAAGTGTGTTATTATGTTATAAAGTGTTCTATCCGTTCTTATTGATTTATTTTGAAACATAATCCCATTCCTTTCTATCCAAATTAACCGAGTAAATGCTACAAGTATTCTTCCCCATTTTTGCATACCTTCATTGTTCATAATTATAATTGAGTACCATAAATCTTGAATTGAATCTAAATTTAGTTTTATTCCTTCTATTTCTCTGTGTTTTATCATTAACCATATTCTTTTACTGAAAGGACAGTTTAGGAATAAATGTTCTATTGTCTTAGTATATTCATTGCATAGTATACATTGAGGCTGTACATTTATGTTTCTTTTTATTAAATTGTCTTTGGTTAGTGTTCTATTATTTAATAGTAACCATAAAAATAATTTAAATTTTAGAGGTATTTTGAGGTTCCAAACAATATTTTTAATATTAATTTTGACACCTCCTGAATTTAAGAATATATATATCATTTTGTTCTAATTGTCAGTTTGATGAGTCTCTCTTATCAAAGAATTTTACTGAATATATACTCATTTACATCATTGATTTTCACTTTTACTTTTTTTATTGGGAAATTTAGTTATATGTCATTCGTTAACGGTTAAATTAGGGAAATGCCACTCAGTTTTTCAAAATTAGAGAAATGCCACCAAATTGTTAATGAGTTTATAAGTATGCCATTACTCACCTTTTAACAGACTTCAAAAACAAATTTTTTTACAAATGCCGATAGTACCCTCACTCAAAACATCGACCCTTCTGCCACTCGATAAACCCACCAAACCCATCAGAAAAGATATTCCGATATTGAAGCACCCGAACCCTAACCTCCCCAAAGCTCGTCCTCCGCCTCCCCATACCTCGTCCTCGCCAACACTATATATCTGACAACCAACCTCGCCAGCACTTCGTCACTAAAAACCTGGTCGATTTGCCAATGCAGTCGTCCTTTTCCAACGGGGTTCTGGTGGACAAAAAATTGTCGATAGTCGATTGTCCATACTGCGGGATTGCCTTGAGAAAGCGATTGAGCAATACAAAAACAAACCCACAGAGATGGTTCTACGTCTGCGACCACTTCAAGGTATGCTGGTAACTGGTCCACATTGGCTACTGGTAACTGGTATATCGAATAATCGATAACTGGTCTAATCCACTCGTAACTGGTCACATTCGTTAAAAAAATGGATTAAAAAAGACAAAGGGCTGTTGGTAACTGGTATGCATTCGTTAAAAAAGACAGAGAGCTGCTGGTATCTGGTTTGCTGGTATCTGGTTTGCTGGTATGCTAGTAACTTGTTGCTGCAACAATAAAAGAACAAAATAAATAACAGTTGTTATCTGACAATATTTGTATATAAATTCCAGTGGTTTAATTGTTGCAGCAACACACAAGATCGATATCATATATATCATGCCACTGCCACTCGTTTGTCATATGTTGCTTTAATTGTTGCAGCAACAAGTTATAATTAAATAATTTGTGATTAATTATTGATTGTAATTGTAATTGCAGAAGAGTGCTCATTGTAGATTTTGGAAATGAGAGAACGATTACGAGATGTTCCTTGATGAAATTGGACTACGAGGAGTGCACAACAATATGGAATTCGAGAGTTTACAAAATTCTATGGTTGAATTAAGGAAAGAGCACTCTCGTTCGATTGATATATTTAAGAAAGAGATGGAAGCATTGAAGATGGAGATGAAAGCATTAAAGACTGAGACAGAAGATTTGAAGAAACAAAATGCACATCTAATTGTAATAATGGAGAAGATAAATTTCACCGTAGTCGTTGGTCTAATTACTATTGTAATTGTAATCATTTGCAATTCTATGTAGTTGGTTGTGGTTGTTTGTAATAGTTGGAGCAATGTACTTGTATAATTTTATGAATATTTGATCAATGCAGTTGTATGAATTCAGTGTATCGTTCGAATTCAGATCATAGTAGACCAATGCAGATTATTCAGATCAGTGTATCTTATGAAAATTTGATCAAAACTTAAATTATTGTAGACCAATGCAGATTATTGAGCAATGTATAATTAGCTAAGTTTCTTTACGACAAAACGTAAAACATATTAAGCCTATCAGCATTGCAAATAATGAAACCACAACATGCTTCTGCAATCAGTAGACAATGAAAGGCACAACAACATGCAACTGCAACACAGCAAGTTCATACAACAAGTAGTGAAAAAAATCGAATTCATGAACAGTTCAAACCCAACCTCCAAATCAGACATTTATATGTACTCATCATCTAATCCAACATGTCCATAGTTATCAAGATCGTCCGATTGGGATATTCCTACAGTTGTGCTATCTGCTTGGCTCTGGATACTAATTTCATTTGTGCCACTACAATTGCTGCTTCCGTCTAAATCACACACCACTGCATGAATCAGTATCACTCTTTCCTTTTCGTACATTTTGAACATCTCTGGAATTTGTGACTCTGATATTAAACTCCCTTCGGTGCCATCTTTTTAGTCTATTATCCATAATTTTGGACCTTGACACCTCCCCCAACTTAACACCTCTAACAAATCACTGTTGAAGTCACATAAAGAAAATCGATCAGAATCAACAATCCATCTTAAACTCCTCCCCTTCACGTATACTCTTTTGCCGTCATCTTGCTTATTCCAAAATCCATCGACCTTCACTTCTATCGTAAAAGCTGTTTCTGGGTCAACCCTACAAATATTACATAAATTTACAAATTACCATGCATTCTAACTGATAATTAAAATTGTAAAATACAAATAC
>CAXKVX010000894.1:0-30531 GCA_964058865.1 Eleocharis quinqueflora | reverse complement strand
GAACTCGGAACACCTGACTGAATAATATAGTACCTCAAATTTGCTAATGCTAGTAGAAGCTCCAGGCGGTAGTTCAGCTGGGTCAGTGTAGAATGCCTCCAAGCTGAATGTACTCCTTTTGTGGAAAGTGAGCATTTTAACACTTGGAAATGAATGGCCACGCTTGAAAATGGCATTTGCTGAAGATGTTGAGATAGGGCCTTCTTCGGTGGCAAATCCGATTGAGAAAGGATATGAGTCTTGCACCTAAATGTTATAAGCAAATTTAGGGCCCTCTGCCAAATTAAAGTACTAAGTAAGAGAATGGGCAAGCAAACCAGTATTTTTTGTTTTTTTTTACTTGTTTTTAAGCGCAACCTTGATTTCTAAGCGGTTCACTGCAACTTTACATAAACCAATATCATTACATTAAACATAACAACCACCACTACCACCACATTTGTATATGGGGACTAGGATTAGACGTCAAATGAGTCTTAAAATACAGACATTTTTTGTGCATGTTACAAGGATCAGTCAATTCAGTCATCTGCTCCATATACAAAGTTTAAGGGAAAAACAAAACATATGTATAAGTAAAAAGGCTCATATGATGAGAAAAAACCTCATAATCCCTGACTTTAAAACCAGGGCTCAGCATGGCGCAATGCAAAGCACACCCCCTTGCCACACACTCACTAGCATTAATGGTGCGGCTTGGTTCTCGACCAAAGAACCCAGCCAAAACCCGTGAAATGGCTGGGACCCGGGAACCAGACCCAACAAGCTCCACTGCACTCAGCCTATCCACACCTGGCAACCTAGAACATTCCACGGCCTTTTTACATGACTCGAGCACCCGCTCTATTAGACCAGCACACAATTTCTCAAATTCGTCCCGCTTAACCAATCCCTTGACATCCTTCTCGTCCATCAAACACTCAATACTCAGTGGTGCCTCGGCATTGGCACTCAGGATCTTTTTCACCTTCTCACATGCCAATTGTAACCTAACAGTAGCTTTCCTATTACTCCGCACATCAATCTTGTACTCAGTTTTGAATTTCTCAGCAAAATGGTCGAACAAAACCTGATCAAAATCCCGTCCCCCTAAATTCGGATCAGATGCATGCGAAAGAACCCGCATTCCAGCCGAATCAAAAGCCAGGACAGAGACCTGAGTGTCACACTCCCCCACATCGACCACAGCGACGTGATTAACCGATCCCGAATCGGATTTGTAAATCCCGTATCCCAAACCCGTCGCTGTTAGGTCGTGCATCAGCCTTAGCGGTTTCAAACCGGCGATCTCGGCTGCGTCTAGATACGCGCGGCGCTCGCGATCGGTGAAGTAGGAGGGGATCCCGATCACGCACTGGTCGACGGAGGTATCGAGGTACTTCTCGGCGATGGATTTTAGGTGCGCGAGGAGCATGGCGAAGAGCTGGACTGGGGAGAAGCGGGAGTTCTCGTGAGTAGACCAGGTGTAGATGTGATGTTTGAGGGAGGTGAAGAAGGAAGAGGGGGAGAGAGTGTGGGAGGCGACAGCAGGGGAGCCGAAGAGGCGATGGTTGGAGGAGTGGGGAAAGGAGAGGCACGAAGGGGTCTCGCGAGAGGATTCCTCGTTTAGTATCACGTCGACGCCGCGACCTCTAACTACGCCGATGACTGATGTGGCATTTCCGGCGTCGATTCCGACGGCGGAGCTCATTGTCGACATTAGAGGTGGTTGTAAGGTGGAGAAGGTGAAATGGCAATTGTATAATACAACCAAGAAAAAAGAGATTTCAGTTCCGAAGAGAAAGAGGTAGTAAGAGAGAAGAGACGAAGAGACGAAGAGAGAGAGAGAGAGACTTTTGTGTCTGGTGAGAGATGTAAAGCGGGTTGTTGCGGGTCAGTATCGATACGAAATTTACGAATAGTTAAATGGTAGGTGCCTAGGTGGAGCCGAGATCTTAAAGAAGCGCTGTGTACAGTTAGAATGCTAGAGATATTAGTGTACGAGAACCGTTAGAGAGGATCTGATGAACCGGATTTAACGTTGTGGTCGTTTGCGGAGTCTACAATGCATGTTGTGTTGTGTTGTGTTGAACCCATTAATGGTTCCTGCCACCACGACTTGATGTACCACTGTCAAAATCTAAATTGAAGGTCGTGTTGCTAATGTCAATATCTGATTAGATCATTAGAGCTGACTGTTTAATATTAATGTTACATAGTTTAGATCAAACTTGACGAGTCTATCTAAATCCTTTTGTCATCTCTATCTAAATCCTTTTGTCAGTCTTTAGTACAACAAATAAATGGGATTAGATAAAAAGGGTATGCCCCAACTGCTTTGTAAATCCTGCTCAACCAAATTTCAAGACAACAAACAACGAACTACATACCAATTCGAACTACCTTCAGTCCTTCACATGATTAATTAATAACATATTATCAAAAAGAAAATAAAATAAAATAAAATAAAATGCCAAAGTGAAGAAGTGGAGTTGATGCAACCTCCAATTTTGTATCAGAGATTCAGAGTCATCTACCAAAAATGTTAAAAACCACGTAGCAGAGAAAAGAAGATGACTTCAATACAAGCCAGATCAGGCAGCGTAAATATTACAATTCAGCCCTTCTGGCATCTTCTTCCATCTGCTGGCACTCATTAATTGCCAGATTCAGCTTTCACTTGTGTTATCATTTAAAGCATCTATTCCTGAACCAAACCAGGAAAAAAGCACTATTTTATTCTGTCTTCTCTTATAATAAGAAAATTTATTTTTCTAATAACTACTTCAGAAATTAGAAAACACACCTAGGGTTCTCAAAACGGGGCGGGTCGGGTACCTGTGGATCCGACCCGTCTGGATCCACGAGTACGGCGGATTCACGAATACGACGGGGCGGGTATGCACGGGTCCGAACCCAAAACTTCCAACCCGACCCGTGATAAACCCGGGCGGGTCGGGTCGGATCCGTCCAACTTTTTGAATTTTTTTCGAATTTTTGAATTTAAAATTGCACATTATTTTAATATATATATATTTTTTCGAATTTTTCTGAATTTTTTTTTAATTTTTTGAATTTTTTTGAATTTTTGCACAGATCTACGAGTCGGGTCCACGGGTCGGGCACGGGCGGGTCTTGGGACGGGTCGGGCACGGGTTTAGACGGGTTTGGAGGATTTGAGACCAACCCGACCCGTAATAGATCCGCGGATCCGGGCATGGGTACGAATCGGGCACGGACGGGTCCACGGGCGGGTAGACCCGCCCGGATTTTTTTTAAACCCTAAACACACCCACACTGCCACACACACACATTTTTTTCTAGGAAAGAAGGCAATATAACACAATTAAGCACACCACCGTCCACATACCACCTTGTTTCGGATCCGAGTCTGCTGCTTGTATTTGAGGCAAGTAGATTCTGTTTGTCTCGATCCGACCGTCACGAATCGATCGATCGTCATGGACGACTGTAATTTGATTCAGAAGGCAGATGCTTTGATCGTTAAATGAGTTTTGAAGGATCCAAATCGAAATAAGTAGAGAACAACGAGGGATTATACAAGCAGCGGATTTGGTTCCCTTGATTTCTATCTGCACCGTTGGAATCCTGGCAAAGCTGGGATTTAAAGGCGGGAGGTCCACATAACGGTCCAGGTGAGGCACGTGATCGACGAAATCGTATTCTTCGGAGAGGTTTTTTCTGTTTAGAGAATAGATTTTCATTTGAATTGTCGGATTAAAGATCAACGCTCGACTATTAATAATATGATTTAGAAGAATTTTTCATATTGAATCATTAATTCTTAATTCGACGGTTCAAATTATAACTTTGTATCTCTCTCGAGAAAAAAATATATTCAGAGAATTTTGTTGCATGATCTACATCATATTAATCGTTAGGAAACGAAATCCTCTACGGAACTTTTTGTTCTGCAAAGAGAAGAACTTCTGAACTGAACCGTTGTATTAAAAATCAACGATACTTATTAATAATATAGAAAATATTTCTAAATCTTATAATTGACGATGAAACATTGATCTTTAATCTAAGATTAAGATTACAAATCCGCAGAAAAAAAAAACAGATTCTAACCGTTAGGATGTGAAATTAGTCACGAGCCCAATTAATTATTTTCTCCTTCACTCTAGGCTCAAGTTACAAATAAGGAGAAAAGAGCCAGCCCCATCTCGAATCCAACCCAACATATTACAAGCCTATATGTAATTTATATATCTCACTCAATTTACATTCCAGGCCGTTAATTATATTCTTCTCCTTTTTTTCTTTATTTGGCATGGCCCAAACAAGCAAAAAGAAGTAGCACTGTCAAACGCTTGATACGATCGCGCAAATGTTCTCGTGTTTTTCATTGTATTTTAAGAGTGTAACGATTTTTTGTTGCGTCTTATAAAATAAGAAGAGTCAGTGTAAGACATTTATGTATTAATATAAATGTTTCATATACCTAATAAATTACATATTAATTGTACATTTCAAAAAAATCACAAATTTAAGTCATCTATGTAGTATAAAATACATGTTATGTGATAATAATTATTTTGCTTTTTATATTTACTTCATCAGCATAATTACGTATAAATTCCTAACAATACTTGAATGTATTACTAACATAAAATGAATTCTTTAATAAAATGGATATACTGCAACCTTAAATGCTAACTATTAAAATGACAACAAACATTGATTAAAAGGGATCCTCAAAATTACATATAATAACTCATTTGATGAAAAATGTAATTATATTTTTTTAAATAATTGCTTTAGTTTTTGTATATCAGATCGCGCGGAACGCGATTCTCTTTGTAGTCTTTATTAAAAAAAATTAAAATAGTTTTATTTTTAGTAAAAAAAATAATTATCATTTTTGTATTTCATCAGAGGAGAGATCGATGCCCGTCACAAAGTTAAATTTTAATTAATTGTTTTAAAGTTCTTAAATATCAAAATTAATTTATTGAATATTTTAATTCTATTGTATGTGTGAGAAAAGTAATACATTATTTCAATTTTATTGCAACAGTTAACAAAAGTTAACAAAAAAGGTTCAATTTGATGATCTTATTGTCTTTTTTATGACTATCAAAATGAAGTCAGAATCTCACTTTTTTTTTTATAAACATGTAGTTAAAATATTAAAAATATATCTAACATTTTACATTAAAAATCTAAATCAATACTATATATAAATTTTGTTCAGTGTCCGCGTGTCTGATCTGATGGACACGTGGACATGGCATTAATTATTTACCAAATTTTTTTGTCGATTATTCTTTTTCTCTTGCGGCAGCGCCGCTTCGTCGTGCTCTATTTGACTTCCGGTCTTTAAGCTCTTCTATGTTTCCTCTCTTCATTTTTATCTTCTCTTCGTCGTTTTCTCTTTCTATGCCTCATCATCTTCCTAGGAATAATTGTGCTCTCTAGAAAATAAAAATCCAAGCGGAACCTAAAAAGTTATTCTTTCCTAATTCTTTCATCTCGATACCCGTCTCTCCCTAATCGCTCTCTCACGAATGATGAGGAAGAAACAAAAGCGATGGTTATGGTTCATCTGGTTTCGCTGATCGTAACCTTGAGGAAGATGCAGAAGTCAGAGAGGTTTCACCAGTACTGGGTGGTCATCCACCCTGATCTCACAATTGTCGCCGAATTTGTCGCGATTTCAATAGCCAACTCGGCCTCAACTCCACTTTCAGCCATGGAATTCTTCTCTGGGAGATGAGTAGTTTTTCTTTTGCTCTCGATTGTATCTCTTTTTTAAATTAGATCGTTTTTTACTCTTTTTTGGAACCTTTGTTTTTGTCAGGAGGTCTTAGGTTTTGAATAGAGTATATGGTACTGAAATTAAAATATATAATCATGTATTAACAAATCTATTATCTTAGTATGGTTTTTGGTAGATGCTAGACATTATTAAACTGATGGCAATTGTTTTCATTTGGTTGATTATTGCCACCCAAAGTTGAAACTGATGGCAATTATCAAAAGCTAATGTTTGAATCTGGTCTATTGAATTAGATTATTAGACTGATAAATCCTCTTTGTATAGATGTGTGACTCATACGAAGGTCAGTCGTAGAGTATAACTACATAATTCTATGAAAAGTACATGAAAATGAAAGGGCTATTTGTAATCCACTTCCAAATAGAGAATGTACATATATGGAAAATAAATTATTTTACTCATTTATCTTTTACTTAATTCTGCAAAACAATCAGCATGATTATTTTTGTCTCATCATCCAGATAAACATTTGAAGAGTTTGCTAAAAGCATGGAGAAGTTAGCATTCAGGCTACTAGATCTCATAGCATTGAGCCTCCTACCGCCAAAGTTTGTCAGATTGGTGGTTGTTATTTTCTTTACATGTGCATCAGCAATGTATAGATTGTAATTGTTGTTAGCTCCAATGCTAATGTTTCTTGAGCATTCAAATTTGTTGTCGAGGTATAGATAATTATCTAAAATCTGCATTTAGTATTTCTAAAGCAGAGACACTATTATGTATCTCCTATAAATTTAGAAAGCTATATATAATCTTTTGAAACATAGCTTGCTTCACCTTTCGTTGCATGCTCTTATAAAATATGGAAACATTTATGTATCATTCAGCTATAATCTATTCTTAAGCATGTGCACATACTGCTCTTTGTTTACAAATTCTCATCAAGAATTGAAGCAAAAAAGAGAAGATTTAGATTACATTTCCAATTATTTGTAGGGATGCAATTGAAATACTTCATATGTGGTTGTTTACAAATTAGGAACATACCGAAGACCTTTTCCTTTATTTGACAATTTGCAGGTTGTTGCTCTATTTAATTTATTTTGCGGGGCCTTTGATGAAGATGCAATCAGAAACAACTTTGTTCTGACCTATGAACTCCTCGAAAAGTTATTCATGATAGTTCAGTTTACTTGCATGCTTCAAATTTTGGATTCTTTTTATCAATGATTCATCAATTCCTTCCACTCTTCTGTTATATATAATTTATTTTTTATTAGGTTGAGTCCTGCATTATCTGAATTAACTGAAATTCAAAATTTTAAAATTCATATGAAGAAGTAATAAAGAACATCCTTGATTAACTTAGCAATTACACCTTTTTTATTATTTGAAATTTCAAGATTGGATGGTCACTATATAAGACATATCATCTAAAGGTTTAATTACTTTTTGAGCTGTGTTTACTGCTTGTGTTAATTTTTTGACATATTATAACTAACTTTATTTCCAAATTGCAAAATTTATCTCAATATTATGTTTACTTATAATATTTAATTCTTAAGGTTTACGAATTTGAATTGAGTTTACTTTTGGAGTATTTTTTAAATTTTCAAGTTGTTCCACAATTTACATGTTATGATAAAAAAAAAGAGTAATTTAAGGAGTTTTGTTTATCATTTCTTTCCTGTAACTCATTATTTGCTTCATTTTGATAAGCATTTTCAAATTGCATAATAAAGTTTTGAGTTGCATTCATACTTGAAATTTTATTTAGAAGGCAATAAAGAAACTAATCTCATCAACCTATAGCTTAGTCAGATCGTGAGGTAAAGTTCCTCTCTCTTATGCTTTCTTCAATTTTAATACAATTGGTGTGTTTACCTTTATGATGTAACAATATGATTTGCTTAATTTTGAAGAACAAGGTTTTATATCTTTAATTTATACTGAAGTTTAAATTCTATATAAAAATGTTTTAGCTTGATGAAGATCTTTATCTTCTTCTTTAGAAGGTGATCAAATAGTTGCTTGCTCTATTGGTGTAGGAATAAGTCCAAGAGCACCAGTGAGATTGTACTTCCCTGAGAAGGTATCTAATATTGTACCATTTTTCACATGAGGGTCAAATTGGATATGGAATGCTAGGAAGAAACACACAAAGTAGAAGCAAGAACACTCTTACAGAATGGTAATTGATGGCATAGTTAACTGTTATGTAATTTGAGGGTTGCAGTAGTAGTTACTACCAACATACTTATTATTGTCAGTAATTCAGTATTACTGCATGAACATTGGTAATGTATTTATAATTACTGTAGTTTTAGCTTAAATTTGGCACTCTAAATACCTTTCTTTGCAGTAGTAGTTACTACCAACATACTTATTTTATTTTGTTTCTTTTTTTTTATATTTTCAGCAAAATATTTTTTCCTTCAGTTTTATTTGTTTAGTTGTGATACAATGAGATATTTAATATAAACATCACCATTTGCAACGCACGAACATATTACCAATGAAGACACATTTTTTTATTCTACTACTTTTTGTGATGAAATATATAGTCATGCCAGTAAAAGAGATTATGTAATTTTATGTGATAACTTAGTAAACATGGATTCTACTTTGTGTGACAACTTAATAAATAAATAGTCATTTTTTTATTCTTGTTACTTCCTCTCATTTTTTTGTTTATATTTCTTAATTTTTTTGTAGAAATTTTGAATATAATGTGTTGGATTAAATATAAAAGTCTTAAACTTTATAATTTAAGTTGTAAATGAATGTTCGTTTTACTATTATCAAAATTGTTCCTTTGGAAAAAAAAATCGCGAGAAAAACAAATACGAGTAGCGGCGGTACGCCGCGATGCTAAATCCTAGTTACAATAAAAAATAGACACAAATATTAATGGACACCTTTCTTTGTCCGGTTATTATTGTAATGGCTTCCTTTTAACGTGCTCAACTCATTTATATATATTATATAAAAAATGAAAATGACTCCATGTAAAATAAGCATTTAATGGTGTCCTTAATTTTGATAACCAACAAAATATCATTTATGTACTTTATCAAAATAGAATATCCATCTGATTTTCCATCAACAAAGAGCTAGTTATTCGTACATAATAAGTTTAGACAGAGAGACATATTATAACAATTTTTAATTATGGAATCATACATTAATATAAATTTCAATATTATATTCAATAGTTTATTTTAAGTATTTTAAAATTATATTTAAATATTGTAAAATTTCAATTATTTGACTGCAATTAATTTGCCGGTACGTATAATTGAATGATTATTTTTCTTAAAATCACTTATGAGTTATGATTATGAACTACAAATCGGTTTCAAATAGTAACAAATGTGATATATCACATTATCACCTACCTTCTAATAATGACTCAATAAAAAACATGACTCAAAGATTTATGGACAATTATACGACAATAAATTTATTTAACAACTTCAACAACGAACAAAAAACTCACCAAAATTTATAAATAAAATGTTCATGGAGATATCAATAATAAACAATACAATTAGTCGCAAAATTTGTGTGCTACAGAAAAAAAATTGAATTTTAATAGTTATGTTGTATATGTTGTTGGATTAAACACATTAACTAATTTCTTGTTTAATAATTTGCAAAACACATAAAGTACTAACCTTACACATTAAATTTTGGTGAAGATGCATGTTAAAACAAGTACAATCAAATGTCAAACATGCTCATACATGTCCTGGACAAGTCAAGACATGATCTAAAATCAAGAAAAAACTTCAAGACACAAGACAAAGCACAACGTTACCATAACGCTTGCTCACTCGTTATAACGAGTATACAAGACATTACAACGAATCATCAAGGCGTCATAACGTCTCAAGAGGAGAGAGAAGGCCAAGATGCTGAAAATTACCGAGACAATTGACAATCAATTGAAAATGTTAACTTTGAGCAAGAGATAAAGAACATTGACAACTTTTAAGAATTCCAAAACCTTGCTCTAGTTAACATCAACTTCAAAGTGATCATGTTCTATGAACTCCTCATCAAAATACAAGAAACAAAATCTTATCTACCTGATGAAAGGATCATATTTTAAGCATAATGCTTGTTTATTTATCTTAATTTCCAAAAAAAAAAATATAGGACCAGTTCCTTGTATTATAAAAATAAAAACAAAATTATTGACAAACACAAAATAATTCGAGAAAAAAAGTCTAAGTGAACGTACGGTACATTGTCAGCTAGACATATAAAGTGTAGTTTAAATAATGGTTACAACTAACAGGTTCAAATGTTGAAATCCGCGTAAAAAATTACTGGTATATGTCATTACATAACATTTGCTCTCTCTCTGGCACAAATCAATTGCTATTATATAAAACATAAATCAAATATCCTCAATTTAACACAAATCAATTTTTTCAAGAATTAAACAATAGCTCAAAACCCTCCACCTAAGGCCTACCTGATCCACCATCTTGTGATGGATTAGCTCACCTCCTGTGCCAGAAACAATATATGAATTAAAACAATACTAAACAGTATATGAGTTACTAACAATGAACACATTCAATTCCTACTAACAATTAACAGTATATGAGTTTGCTCCGGTTGGTAATAATTACTTCTCATTTGGAAATTAGATTGTTTATTCGATCTAAGGATAAAGGAATAACCTAAGGATTGTCTTGATGGGTTGGTTTGATCCATCGAGACAGGTTTGCATCGGATATTTGCCACAAAGTTGTGGTGGAGAAAGGAGCTGAGAAATGATATAGCGGGTCATAGCCGATTCTTCAACATGAAATATGTTTATGAACGGTGGATAGACAGTCTGACACTTTCGATGGTACAAGTCTCCAGAGTTTTTAACGAGTTTAGGTGATCAAGACAATGTCTTTTTATCTTTATTTGTAGGATTTAGCTCTGTGTGCATGTAACTCATATTTTTTTTCTTTTTTCTGCTTCTTGTCTTATGTACTCTTTTTCTTGGTTAACAAAAATTATTATAGGCAAAGCGTACTCTTCAAAAAAAAAAAAAAACTCCTGCAAAAAATGTACGATGAAAATTTTGAAAATATAAAATATTAAAATGGGCAGAATAAAGCTTTACTGCTACCATAGTAATACTCATCCTAGCAACTAGAGGACTGAACCAATCAAAAACTACAAAATAAAATAAAATAAACCTTGGACTTCTACAATCAACCCCAACTCCCATCAGAATAACCAGCATACTTTGGTCGGCATTGATCAGTAAATACATGTTAACAAATTCAGCACTAAAATTTAATAACATCAGAGTCCCTTCACAATCTTTAGAAAAAAAAAAGCACCTTCAGAACAAAAGTACAAAAGCATTACCTATTCTGGGATCATTAAGTGCTGGCAAGCTGAAGTATTTCCCAAATTCTCCACCTCCCTGCTTGGGGAGGCTGGTCAAAATGCCCTTGAAGGGGTTCTCTGCAGCTGTTCAAAACAAATAACAATTAGTCCTTCGACATGATCCCAAAAATATAAAATGGAAAAAAAAAATCTTTTAACAAAAAGCAGATTATACTTGAATGACTCATGATCAGTAGGATATTCCGGTGCAGTTTGGCATATTATGATGTGTCCTGGTTGAAAATGGATTATATAATAACTATAGACCTTAACACCATGTTTGGTTATCAAGGGGTGAAGACAAAGGAGGTTATTGTTTGTTTAATTTTTCTTGTGTGATTGGTTGCTAAAAGCCTAAAACTGTTTCATTTCCTTCCATTACACCTCAATTTGGATGGTAACAAAATATGAACTTGCGGAGGTTAATGAGTAACCTCTATTGACTTTATCTTCGAAGTCGCAACAAAACAAGATAAAATCATTAACATTTCATCCCCTACATTTGTTCCTTCCACAGCGTCCATCCAAACATAGTGCAAACCTCAGAAACGGTTTTCCCACGTGTACATCTTATCCGTGCTTAAGAGACCCGAGTATTGTGCAATTGACAGACTAAATTTAGTTCATGCAAGTTTCACCTCAAGTCCTGCTCCTAACAGTGAGCAACTAAAAACACAGAACGGTAAGAAAAAAAAAGAAGGATAAATACCCATAGTAGCGATCTTTCTCTCAAAACGGTCAAGAACAGCAGCTGGCTTGTCTCCGATCAAAGCTCTGGGACTCAACAAAGAAGACCTCCGATCCGATCCGCAACTGTACCTCAGAGAACCCGATAACACCCCAAGAGGTCTTACAAACCTGACTGATCTAGACCCGACAAGAGACGCGGAGACACGAGACGGGGTTAACGGCTTGAACAGAGAAGAGGAAGAGGATCTGAGCGGAGTACAGCGTAAGAGGCCAAAGCTGGCGGCTTTATACATGAGGTAAAACCCTAGATAGATGCAATTATTAATGAGAAACCCAGCCAACCAGGGAAGGTAGTCGGATATGGATTTGGTAGAGAGAGAGACGATCAGCAATAGCAACTTGATGACGAGAAACGACGGTTCTGTGGGAAAGAGACTGGATAGAATGGGTAGCAGTGTAGCACACGCCACCGTTTAATGATCACTTCACCTATGACTTCTGGGCCCCGCTGCTCGGATCTCGGTTGTGTCCAGATTCATTGAAACAATTTTCATGCAGCGAAATGCGTTGCAAGTTTCTGTATCATTGCTGGGACCCATTAGCACTGAACCGCTGCATCTCTATCGGTAAAGAGCTAGTAGATATTATTTCATTTGAAATAAAAAAAATATTATTGCACGTGGGGCCCGCAAGTAGTAGGGATTGATACTCTTTTCTCAGCACACAATACAAAACCTGAACCAGGCTGTATTTCCCTAAATTAGTGTTATCAACTTATCCGTTACGACTTACGAGTGCCTTCACGAAAGTGACGACAGTGAATGATGTTTCTCGAAAGGTATGGTGTGTGACTTTGCATGCATACCCCCAAAATTCATATCAATTTTTTAGTTATATGGTGTGGCAGGATAATGAATCAATTATTATAAATGGACTATTATACAAAATATCTGGTTAATATTTTGGTTGGACGACTTCATATCTGCTGTTAGAGTCCTGTTTTTCCGATCCGACGGTTCATATTCGACCTTGCAGATAAATTTTATAATGATGTGGGTCTCGTGCATCACATTAGCATCATTCGTTTTAATCGGGCGGTCGATATTAGAATAACAGAATTCTTTTTTCTCCAAAAATAACAGCAGATACGGACTCTTGTTGGACAGACCTCTTTATACTAATATTTTGGTTCATGTTTGATTGTACATAAACCAAGAATAAATTATTTCTTACTTCAAAATCGTCAAGTCATAATTCCATAACTGAAAAGTTTGAAAGATAAGGAAAGTTATTCTTGTAAATTATGATGAAATTTGTTAAAATAATTAAAAATAACCCAAATTTAATATAATTAAAAATAATTAAAAAATAGAAATTCAAACATTGATTTGAAGACTTTTGGAATGCACATCTATCAAGCTAGCATTCTATATTATTGTTCAAATGTAACAATTGTAGAAAATTGAAGCATATTCATGAATAATTATGAATATAATGTACAAAAAAAAGTGTTCGTCGTATTTAGTCGAGTGGACTCGCGATGATCTCTCGAGATATTCAATAAAAATCCAATATTATTTTATTGTATCTTATGTAAAAAAATATATTTGCACGTGTAAACCTTTGATGTATGTTATTGAAATAAAAAGACTCAATATTTATTTGACTAATTTTGCATAGAGCACTCCTCTGATCTCATTTTCCGACATACGCAGTCTCAATCTACATAAATTTAAATTATATGAAGTGTTCTATCTTTTTCACGAAATTATCATAAACTAAATTAACAAAACTTCTCTGAAATTGTTATAATAATAAACCTAAATTAAAATTAATAAATAAATTAGATAAAAGATTTAAATTCAAACAGTGGTTTGAAGAGTTTCATCTATCACACATCCATCAAGTTATTTTTTTAATTCACAAATTTTACAAAATCGAAGCATATCCATGAAAATCACGAGTATTAGCAATACTCGCGCAGTGCGGTAGACTCGCAAGTTAATAAACTAAATCGAAGTATATCGTTATATGAGTTTTGAATGATTCAGATCGTAACAAACAGAAAACGAGAAAAGATATACGAGCAACTGATTTGATTCCGACTCGCTGCGATTTTCTTTTAAAATATTTAAAGATATACGAGCACCATATTTGATTCTGACTCAGCAGCGGTTTTCTTTTAAAATATTTCGACTCCTTTTGTTTTAGTGGTGTACCCCACTTGATGGAACAAAAAAATTATCGAAATTATTGTAAATAAAATTAAAAAAACATTCCCTGTAGCTGTATTCACAACTTATTACTATAATATGTTATTTTTTATGAGTATCAGTTTTTTCATTATATTTTCTTATATCTGTACTCAACTGGGGCACATATGTACACTACAGTATTTTAGACCTAGTAAATTGTTGTGCATCCATGTTATATTGTTAATTCAACTGGATTTTGTGCGCCAAAAACTATAAAAAAACAATTGCAGAAAAAAAATTGTTACAGAAAAAATTGTAAAAATAATCAAGAAAAAAACTCGGAAAAGCAAAAAAAAAATGCTACAGTGAAAAAACTGTTAATAAACCCTGTAGCTAAGATATTCAACATTTATATACGTAAAATTACCATCTGCAATATAGGCTTTATTAAGAGTTTTTATAATTAAAACGTTATTTCTTACATAGTTGTATATCTTTATGCTCCAGGGAAACAACTAACAATTAAAATTTTATTATGCGACATGATAAAAATATTCCTAAATCAATTTTTTACATGAAAACTGTGACCATTCAATAATTTATTCTTAATAATATTATCAAGAGTTAATTACATTGGCAAAGACCAATGGGTGGACAGCCCAGTGATCCTCTCTAGACTCTAATTAAATAGAAAATAAATCACAACATAATAAATAAGTAATACTATTTATCATAATGGATTCAATGTCTATATATTCAATTGATACAAAAATGGCAGTTTAGTGTACGTAGCTCCCGCTTGTGCGGCGTCCGAAGAAGGTTCATACCACTTTGGGGTTTTTATACGAGTTTTTCTTTGCATTTTTGCAAGAGATTGTTTTCACGACTCGAACTCCTGACTTCCTGACCACAAGACGACAACTTTACCGTTGTGTTAAGGCTCTTCTTCTATATATTCAGTTGATATTTAAATAAACCTTAAAACATAGGCAAATTGATTAAAATTTCTAACAAGACCCATAAGTTAAAATTATCATCATCATCATTATAGTAATAATAATAATACTCAAGCTTCAATACTGAAATTGATTACAAAGTATCCTACGTTTTTCCACTGAAGGATAAACGTTAAATCGCAAACATTTGAGAGAAAAATATGTCATATATGTTTCGAAGGAAAATATACGAAATTCCATCTTTTTTAAAAAGAAAAATAAAGTACTACTAGTGAACTAGTAGTAACGGCCTAACGGGACTTCCGTGAATTCTTCCATTGGCCGTGAGAAAGCGGGACTGCCGTAAAACACCATGTCCAGGAAGCAATTACAAAAAATGCATGGGGTCTTGTGTTGCCGTGCTGTTTTGGGATTGGATGGGCAGAGTTGGAACGAAATTGAATTAGGAGATATCAGAACTTCTGATATTCTGTTGCATATAAAACAATTGAAACCTGTGATGTTTCTCTGGATGAACTGAAATTGTCAACTTTGCACGAAGCCATATGCACAGTTGACTCGTTACACGTAATTTACAATTTAGTCTGGAAACTTGGTATTATGATTTACAATTAGTCTAACATTCATAATTATTTTTCATGAAATAACATACATACGACGCTTTCAACATGCATAACAACTCGTTTAACATACATAACGACGTACTCATACGTCACCTACGCGAAGAGCATTGCTCTTAGTTACTAGATCAAGCTATTTCCGATTAAATTAACGAATATGAATATGAGCAAGATTTATTTTTGAATTATTAAAACAGTAAGGGTGTGGATACTAGTTATTTTGCACCTGTAGGACAACTTATAAAATTAGTTTGTACTCTTTCCAATATTATAGAATTTGTGAAGTTATTAATTCATTTGTACTTATTTTATACTTTTAACAATAATATTTAATTTTCTGTAGCCTACAAAATTATTACACTCATTGCTTACTTCGTATTTTTTTCATTTCTGTGAATTCAAATTACTTTTTAAGTACTATTTTTTACTGTCTTGATTTATTTTTTTATCGATAAATTATAAATATCCAATAATGTTTTATTTGATAGTTGTATCAATATTAGTTTTTGCTTATAGCTTGTTTTTAGTTGAAAATATGACAAGAGATAGTCGCATTTTAAGTTGATTGCTTTGATATAAACAAAAAATTGCGTCCAAATAGATTACATATTTGTATTATACAATGCATGTGCTCATTTTTGAAATTTTGTGAGGCGGATACATTTATAAGGGGCGGATTTAAGAAGGGCTCTCGCCGAATTTTTTTTTTAAATAATTTTATATATTTATACAATTCGTCAATTTTTTTTAAAAAATAATATGTATATTTAAAAATATGTCTTATTGCTCTCAGAAGAAAAAATATATATCATGTTTTGTCTGACGAAAATCTTAAATCCGTCCGTACATTTATATGGCTGAAATGCGTTGAAATAATTAATGTCGGCATCTCAATTGTTTGTCAGAAAATACTAAATAGTGAATCACACGCAATAATCTCTAAGCATTCATGTATGATGTATCACGCTCACATACACCATTTTCTTATGGTTTTGAGCATTATTTTGGACACATATAAATTTAACTGATACTGAGAGTTGTTACGTGTTAAAAAAAATAAAATGAAAGATATTTATTCATGTACAACTATATTTATCCTCAATTTTTTTTTAAATTATATAATGCATGAACACCTTTCTCAATTCTCATTAGTGCAATATAACACGTCATTTACTTGTGATTCGTGAAAAAGGAAGTACAGAATTATTTGATTTATTATATTATTGAATTAATAAAAACAATTCTCATTACTATATTAGTAATAGGCACTTCATCAATTGAAATATAAAATTCTTTTATTCTGTGTTAGTGGATTTGTATCTACGAAACTTTTTAAAAACTTCATTTTAACCGTTTTAACTTCGTTTTAACATTAATTTATTTTTATATTTAAGTCGTTAAAAATCGTTAAATTCTGTAATATCTCAAAATGAGGTATATATTGAAAATTCTTTCGAATTATAAATATATTTTTCAAAAAAATTGACAAATGCCTAAAATCAAAGATATATTTTGAAAAATATTTTTTCAGAGTGAGACACTTGCTCTATCCTGACTCCATATAGATCCGCTATATGCTCCGTGTAAACTGTTTTAACTTGAAAATATTTTCTTACAGTTAAGAGTTGCTAAACATGAAGGACCAAAGGAATGGTGTCAATGTATTAGAGAGAAAGGTTTTCTTCAAGTTGGATCTCTGTGGCTATCAGCCAGTGGGGATTTCTCAAGACTATTTTTCTATCAGAATGTTGCTCAGGTCTGGGTAAAAATTTCTAATTTGTCATATGATTTATCTGGACCTTTAGCCTTATCTCAAATATTCAATAGAATGGGTAAATTGATTGAATTTGATAAATCAACCGTGGCAAGATCTGACCTTACTTGGGCACGAGCTTTAATTGAGGTTGAGGATGAGGAATTGATACCTGATTCTATTTGGATTGATGTTGTGAAACCCGATGGTTCCAAACGAATTAATAAATTGATTATCACTAAACATTCATTCCCTGAGGGTTACTTTGGAGGTTGGCCTAAAGCTGAATGGAGGCATCAAACAGGCCAGAATCATAACATGTTAGAAGACAATGTCAAATCCAAAAGTCTGAAACAAAATAATCGAAGTCTGGGGCATAGGAATAGGTTCAATTGGGGTACAGGTTTTGGACCTATTCTGAAATCGAAAAAACATGAGAGACATTCTAAACCATACAAGAAAGGTCCCAATGTTAAGAAAAACATACAACAAATTCCTATTCCTAAGCCTATTCAAAAACAAAGCCCCCAAAACACAACAATTATCTCTGTCACTAAAGCCCCTCTAAGAAATCAAGCTCCCCCAAAAGGGATTGTGATTGAAGAGAATCTTGAAACCAGGAATATCAGTGTAGAAAATGGTATGAGAAATATTGGTAAAGAGGTGGTAGTGGTCCCTGATGAACAGGAAGTGATGAAATCTGAGATTAAAGCTCTTCGTAAACAATTGTCTTTACTAAGAGAGAAGTCTGGGAAGTCTAAAGAATTCCATGTGGGTTCTAGTAGTGAGTTTGAGTCTAATCAGTCTAAAGAAGACACCTTTAATACTACCTCAATTAAATTAGTATCTACTCAGCCACATTCCAAGCCTACCTTTCAGAAGGATGAAGAAGTATCCAAAGGAAAGGCAATAGGTCCTCTTATCACTGGATCTGACTTGAGAATGGCAGAAGTGATGGAAAGAGGTAATAAATTAGATAACTTTCATCAATATTTCCCTTATTCTCAGTTAACTGATGAGGAAATTATACAAATGTTTTCTGAATGAGGTATTCAATTTAAACAATCTAATACTCAATTTGTACAGAATATTAGGAACATTGAGAATGAAAAAATGTTTAAATGTCTCAATGAAATCATATTTTTCTTTAGAGAGAAAGGTCAAGACATGTTGTCTGACAGTAGGGAAATTGTGGCTGTTAATGAAAATAGTTAACTGGAATATTAGAGGTTTAGGTGTTAAGGAAAAAAAGAGAATTTTAAATGAAATGATAAAAAAAGAGAATGTGGATATAATTTGTTTGCAGGAAACTAAAAAAGACCAATTTACTAATAGGTTTCTTAATAATATTGCTAGTAATTTCACTTGGTCCTTTCTAAAATCTAATGGCCATTCTGGGGGTATTTTAATAGGGGTCAAGGAATTATCATGTGAAGTTGTCAATTGGTTCCAGGGAGAGTATTCTTTGTCTGTTTTAGTCAAAAATAAAAGTGATAATTTAACATGGACTTGCACATCAGTTTATGGGCCTGTCCTTCAGAGTGAGAAGGTGAAATTTTGGGATGAATTGTGTGACCTAAGTACTAAATGGATAGGTCCATGGGTAATTGGAGGAGACTTCAATTGTATAAGATCTAGAGAAGAAAAAAAAGGTATAACCTTTGATGTTAATAACATGCATAAGTTCAATCAATGGGTGGATAATAATCACTTAATTGAATATAAATCTAGTAACAGGAAATTCACATGGTTTAGGGGGGGTCAGAGTACTCAGAAAGCCTGTTTAGATAGGTTTTTTGTTAATACATCATGGTCTGTGTCTTATCCACATGCCTTTTGTGTGGCTCTTGCTAGACCTGAGTCTGACCATCATCCCATGAGCTTAGATTTTGGTATATTATCTACTAGAGTGAAATATAGATTCAGATTTGAAAGACATTGGTTGAGTCAACCAGATTTTATAGATAAAGTAGCCTCTTGGTGGCCTAGACACCAAGCTAGGAATTCAGCATTATGCTGGAAGGAATCTTTGACTATCCTTCGTAAAAAGTTGAAAGGTTGGAATAATAACATCAAGGGCAATACTAGGATTAAGAAAGAACAATTGTTACAACAAATATGTGATACTGAGGAATTATTAGATCAAAGAGACCTTGAGGATTTCGAATTATCTCAGTATTTCCAAAGCAAAAATGATCTTTTTAATATATATAGGAATGAGGAAATTTACTGGCATCAAAGGGCTAAGGTGCAATGGTTGAATGAGGGTGATGCAAATACTGCCTTTTTTCACAAAGTTGCATCTTTCAATAAACAAAAAAATACAATTAGGAGTTTAGATATTAATGGTGTTGAGGTCACAGATTGTGAAATGTTAACCCAATATATTTCAACTTATTTCCAAAATATATTAGGCAGGAGAGTTACTACATTGGCAACTCAATCTAGTTGTATTTGGTCCTCTTAGGAACAAGTTACCATGGAAGAAAATATTAGTCTTGTTACCAAATTTAAAGAAGAGGAAGTTAGGAGTGCCATTTTTGAAATGGACCCTAATAAGGCTGCTGGGCCTGATGGGTTTCCCATCTTGTTTTACCAGAAATTTTGGGATGTAATTAAAGATGATATAATGCGAATGTTTAATGAGTTTTATGAACATTCGTTGGACATATCTATGTTAAATAGAGCTATAATTACTCTAGTCCCAAAAAATGATGCACCTACTAAAATTCAAGACTTTAGACCAATTAGTTTACTGAATTGTAGCTACAAAATATTCACCAAAGTCTTAGCCAATAGATTAATTCCTGTACTTGAGAGATTAGTAGGTCCAACTCAAAATGCCTCCCTTAAGGGTAGGAATATCATGGAAGGGGTCATCACTGCACATGAGGTAATCCATCATGTTAAAACATCTAAGGAACAAGGTTTCATTTTTAAAATAGATTTTGCCAAAGCCTTTGACACTGTTAATTGGAACTTTTTGTTTAATACCCTTGAACAGAGAAAGTTTGATCCAAAATGGATTTTATGGATCAAAAATCTTCTTTGGAAAGGAAGAAGTGTTGTTCTTGTAAATGACTCTATAGGCCCTTACTTTGAGTGTCAGAGGGGAGTGAGGCAAGGTGACCCATTGTCCCCCTTTTTATTTATTCTGATAGCTGAAACACTAAGTAAATTGATTTCTATCAGTACTGAGAAAGGGTATATAGAAGGTCTTGGTCCAAAAGTGAATGGTCAAAACAAAATCACACATCTACAATATGCAGATGATGTATTATTGTTCATTAAAGCTGATATAACTATGATTGAGAGATTACAATGGATATTAGTTTGTTTTGAACATATTTCAGGTCTACAGATTAACTATAACAAATCTGAGTTGATCCCTTTGAATGTTGAATCACATATAACTTCATTCTGTGCCTCTAAACTAAATTGTAAGACAGGTAGTTTACCCATTAAATACCTAGGTCTAGAACTTAATTGGAAAAGACCTAGTAGGCAAGGATGGTTACAAGTTATTGAGAAAATAAAAAAAAGTTACCTGTTTGGAAGAGTAAAATGCTCTCTCTAGGGGGCAGACTAATTTTATTGAACTCAGTTATTTCAGCTATTCCAATTTATTACATTTCAATGTTTAAGATTCCTAAATGGGTAATTCATAGCATTGATAGGATTAGAAGGCGATTTCTTTGGGCAGGGGTAACTTCTGACAACAAAAGAAAGTATTTTCTGGTCAAGTGGGACAGGATATGTAAGGATAAAATTTATGGTGGATGGGGTATAAAAAATTTACAGGATCTAAATCATGCTTTAATTCTGAAATGGGGGTGGAAATTTGTTTATAAAGAGGAAAAAGGGCTATGGAAACATATCATAATTGAAAAATATGGGATATTTAGTATCAATGAAACAAAAACTAAGTATTCACATTTCTGGTGTGATGTCTCCTCTTTATTCAAATTCATTCAACTTGGATGTCATAGAATTATAGGCAATGGGGACCAAATTAATTTTTGGTATGACATTTGGTATGATAATTTCCCTTTATGCTTACAATTTCCTTTAGTTTATGAAAAAATTAAAAATGATAAGATGTCATTAGCTCAGGTAGTTAACAAAGGTAATATTCAATTTAATCTCACAAGAGGAGCTAGTAGGCTTATGAGGATTGAGAAAGATAAATTAATTGATATTTTGAATAATATTCAATTTTCTCAATCCAGAGATTCTGCATTTTGGATATGGGAATCTAATGGAATCTTTACGGTGAAATCTGCTTACAAATTTTTTAATTGTGGAGGATTATTAATGAGGAAGAATAAAACTGTTTGGAATTTGAATATTCCATTGAAGTGTAAGCTTCACTTATGGTTAGCAATTGATAATAAGTTGCTAACTAAAGAAAATCTTGCTCATAGAGGTTGGCAAGGATCAGTTGAGTGTGTTCATTGTAACTTATCTCAATGTGAATCAATTGACCACTTATTTCTAACTTGTCCTGTATGCATCAACTTTTGGAGCATGATAGTTTTTTATCATCCACAAGGGAATCAGTTAGATATATCTTCTTTTAACAGTTTATGGAACAGTATCACTAATTTATCAATTACTGATTTCAAATTTTGGGCTACTATATTAGCAGCATCGTGTTGGGTCATGTGGATAGATAGAAACAAGTTAATATTTCAAAATTCACAAGGTTGTTCGGTTGAGTCTCTGTATTGGATGACTTTTCACTTGGTTGAATTCTGGACAGGGATTCCATCTGCAACCATGGCTAATTTGTTTCAGATGCAGAGGGGACAAAGGCAACCACATATGGTAATGGATTCTGACAATTCTAATATGGCTCCACAGGCTCAAGATGGAGAGGATGATGATGATGATTGTGATCTGCTGGATTACAGTGGAGATATCTGATGCTAGGGGTTCATCAACAGAGGATAGTAGGGAGTACATCTAGCAGGTGGTAGTAGGGAGTTACAGTAATTGAGTGACTAGAATTGAAGTGTTTTAGGGATTTGATATTTTTTCAGGAACCTTGATACACAAAATGTGTGTCTTTTATATGAATTTTGTCTAGGTAATTTTCTCCAATTTTCTCATAGATAATAAGTCTAGGAAGGTATTCTCAGTGGTACAGGTTACATGGGTTAGTAGGTTACTGTCTTTAGTATTAGTTCGTTTTGATACTTGTAGTTGTACTAGTATAGTGCTTCTATACTGGTTTGTATAGATAATAATTGTACTCTTTCGTAAAGCAATGAAAGAAGGCTTCCCATCTTGGGACAGCTATTTTCCAAAAAAAAGAGTTGCTAAACATTTTTTTAAGTACTTGGTATCTATTGGATAAGAGAGAGTCTAATATATGATGCGTCGCGTTGTATCACTTCATGTAGAATATCCATATTAACACTTTAGAATATCCAAACGGGGATGCAAACAGCGTTTGACTCAATTTTTTCGGTTAGTAGAAAAATAATTAGCAAGCGACTAACTGTCTCTCCTTACAAGTCTTCTTTATACGCTCCTCATATAAGTCTTTATATTTTTTAGTATAAGTCTTTATACTAAAAAAATATTATCATTGCATTTGTTCAATAAAATATTTATACAAAGAATTAAAAATAATTTATCATTGCATTTGAGTGGGAGGGCGCGTAAGGAGGACGCTAATACGGGGGACAGTTATATTTACTCAAACAATTAATAGTATATTTGTAAGAAAAAAAAGATATTGTATGTGTTTTTGGAGACAATAGAAAGGTCGATATCTCTATTTTTTTCAAAGATCCTCCTAAGAGTATCTACAATGACAATTGTTTTACAATTGCTTATTATGATGTGTCCACTGGCAGATGCACCATGTTCCAGGGGTAGACAAGTGTCTATCCTTGGAATTTGAAATTTAATAGAGTCTATGGATCATTTAATGGAGTGTCTACTCCTGAAATACAAAAATGTCAACCCCTGAATTCTGACTAGTTCTAGCCCATCAGTTCAGTTCAAAAAAAAAACACCATTAGCGATACCTGCTCCTTTTCGTCTGTTCCCTTTCCAGTCGAGTTGCGAAATAAAACAAATTCAAAAAATTTTATGACACTGGACTTAAAAAAAAAGAAAAGAATCCTTCTGCCGCTCAAACCATAGCTCCTCACGAGTCGCGTACCGTCGTCACCGACTTTCGCCACTCGCCACGTACAGTCGTCCGGTCGTCCCTATCGCGAATCGACGACAGTCGGTAGTGGCTGGGCTTCTAGGTAGACCCAATAAGAAGGTTGTTGGCGAAGGTACATGAAAGCAATTGCAATAAATTTTCTTTTGTAAGTGCTTTGTTTTGTTTCTTTAGTACTTCTTAATAAAATGATAATATACTGTAAGCATTTACAAGTGTGTATGATCTTAATATCTAAAAAATTGTCTTCCGACAAGAGCTTAAATTTCTCAGACAAGCATACAACATTAGTCTCTGAGATGAATTATTATTTTCCATTTAATCCAAGACAAGTATGAAATTGATGAATTATTGTTTTTTTTTTGCTCCAGTCTATATCACTGTGCTTAAGCGAAACATGGTGTAAGATTTCCTACTGCACTTCAAAACTCGTAGGTGCATTGTGCCAAAATAATAACAAAAACATGATACTGAAACTTTCTACGCATTATGCATCGTATTTTGCACAAGTTCACTATTAGAAATCACTAAGAACTTATAATAATTAACGCATAATGGCTGAGTTACACATATCATGGCAATCGGTGTAGACTCTTTGAAGTCATGGCTTATAATACTACTAGGTGCTAGTTATAGATCATCCCTATTTTATCTATTTCACTTTCTACTCATGTAAAAAATGATAAAACTATCATACATTTCAACACGCACATGATAACACAAGACGTGTTGACACATCGGCGTGTCGTATCATTAGACGTGTTGATAATTAAGGAATTATGCAAAGATTTCAAAATATGAAGACTCGTAGAGGCCGGCTCGATTTACCGCCGACATCTTGATTTTATTTTGTTTGTGTTATTATATTTTACCTGTATTTTCTTTTTTTTTAATATGTAAAACATATTTTTTTGATGATTTTCAATATTTTAGAAAAAAAAAATATTTTTTATATGTAATTGTTCCTACTTCTGAATGAAATCCTGGATCCGTCACTGGATGTGTCAATTGTTATTTTAATTGTTATATTACAAATGAATTGCTAATTACGCAAATTTGCTTATTAAAAATTGTTGCTTAAGTGATATACTTGCAAAATGATTGGACAATATTCTTTCTCTCATTAATTTACAATTATTAACGAATTGCTGGAATGGAGCGTTTTGCAATTTATGAATCTTCTTTAATTGCTAAAAGTGATGACGTGACTGTTTAGCAATTAAAATTAATTGCTCCAAAATATATGCTTCAAATTAAAACAACCAGTAGAAATAACACCTACCACAGAAAATCCTGAAACCAAGATACCAGTCTCACAGACACCAGTCCTTCAGAATTTTGTTTGAATAATCGGTGTACGTGGGATCCTATCTGCTGCCATCGTTTTCTTGTGATAATTTCTCTACCATTAAATTTGGACGTTAGGATTAGATTTGGACATCTATAATTTGATTCAGAGATATATATATTACAATATAAATTTTGTAAGACTCATATTATTCTTTCAATGGCACAGCCGTGTCATCGAAATAATGACAGCAGATCCATTTTCGATGTCTGTGATACTATTTGTTTGGGTTCCATTTCAAAACCTAAGCATATTACTTTTGTAACATTAGCCCTTTAATCTGTTGAAGGACCATCATCTGTGATATCCATCCTTAAAAAAAAACAGAAAAACAGTATCTGCAATACCAGTCATTTGGAAAAAAACAAGAAAAAAAGATATTTGTGATACTGTTTTTTTTTCTAATGCATATTATGCATTTTAATGAAAAAATATTGATTTTTGTATTTTTAATGAGTGGTATTAAAAGACTTTACAATAGATCTATTATGGCCAAGCTATCGCACTCTCCGTGTAAATTAAAAAAAATAGTCAAACTTATTATAGTAGCGATAGCGATTTATCGATTGAAAGAACATGAAAACTTGGAACTGTCTTGACAGTTCTTAAAATTTTCTTGAACGATAATTAGATGAAGATCCTTAAAAATTATAAAACATGATTTCGTAAAAGTTATTTATAAATAGATTAGAGACAAATCAGTGTTGGAATTAGAATTGGGACTTAAAGTGTAAGACTAAGGTCAATTAACAAGATAGAAGCGTTTTCAATCAGCAATTTCAAATTAAAGTTTTTAGACCTTAATCAACTAGACAAGAGTTAAAGCAAGCAAGTTCTAGAAGTAGTAGAGCAAATCACAAATCAACAAAGAGCAAAGTAATAAAGAGAGAGTGAGAGCAAGAGAGGGAGAGAGCAAAAGCAATCGAGAGAACAAAGAGAACACGCGATGTAACGTGGTTCGACATATCAATCAACTAGGCCTACGTCCACGGGTCTCCCTGAACCAAATCTTTCTTCTGAGCCGATTTCACTGTCAAAATAAGTGTTCTTTACAAGTGTGGAGCCAATATTTGATTTCTTCTAAACAAGCAAATCAATATTTGTCTCCTTTACCAATGTATGGGGCAACACCACTCTACACAGTTAATGGTCTGATTGACAAAATAATCTAGGACAAAGGATGCACCACTTGACAACACCAATGTGGTACACCAATGTGGTGCACCAAAGGCTAAAATCTAGGTAAGGGTTTGTTCTCGGATTGACAATAAGACTATAGGTGTTATTCTAATGCTCTCTAGTTTAGGTAGCTGGAGGAAAATGTGGTTAGGCTCTTTGATGTGCTCAATTTAATGTTTGGAGGCTTGTGGAGGGTGTTTGACACCCTCCTGGTTTGTCTCTACTTCATTTATATAGGTTGGACACTTATTGGGATCTTGAAACATCCAAATTCGACTGTACCGTTACAGAGATGCCATAATGCCTTATTACAGAGATGTCATAATGCCTTAAGAGACCTGTTAAAACATATTGTATAGTTTTCAAAAATACTCTTCTTCTCTTGTGCAGCTGTCATGTGGGTCATTTTCAGCAGGAACCCGTTATAATGCCATAGGGATGCGTTATAACGAGTTGTGATGCATTGTAACGCCTTGAGCAAGCGTTACAGTAATGTTGTGCTCAGCCGAATCACAGCTTCATGCTTGCCTCTCTCCTCCTAACCCGTTGTGATGAGTTGGGCACCCGTTATGACGGATTGTTGACCCGTTGTGACGAGTTGTGAAGCATTATGGTAACGATGTGCTCTGTTTGGCATCGTGAAGTCATCCCTTGATGTCTTCAGTATGTCTTGACTTGTCTAGAGCATGTTTTAGCATTGCTTAAGCATGTGCAACATCAGTTTGTACCTGTTTCAACCTGCAACTTCACCAAAATTAATGTGCAAGGTTAGTACTTATTTGTTTTGCAAATTGTCAAAAAAAGAGATGAGTTTACTCCAACAAACTCCCCCTTTTGGCAATTTGCAAAACTATCTGAGATGTGCATATCAAATGATGCACAACATTTCTCCCCCCTTTTGCAAATAATGGCAAAGACTCAAACAAACAAGCTCCCCTGAATTTAATACATATAATCATACAAGTCAAGTTTTATATTTCTCCTCCTTAATGAAATAAAGTTTTCAAATGTAGCACAATTCAACAAGTTCAAACAAGATTTTCTAATTAAGAGTAAGGGAATCATAGAAATTAACACAAATCATCAAGAGGCATATATCAAGAGCAAGATAACAAGAACATCAAATTAAACTAAGTCATGCAAAACATCATATTAAACATGAAATTCGTACAAGGATCATAGCAAAAATAAAATGCAATCCTAATCTATTCCTAATCATCATCACTACTCCCTTGAATATCATCATTCGGATTGAGTTGAGTAGCTCATTCTTACGCCTCTCTCATATGAGCTTCAGGTTCGGTGGGATCGGATCAATCATTCCAAGACTCAAATTGTTGAATCCAATTGGTCTGGACCATGGAGTTGAACTCATTTTGGTTGTCAAGTCTCTCATGCACACTTGCGGATTTGTGTTTGTTGTAGAGTGACAAGCGATACACTTGTTGAGAGACATATGGGTTCCTTCTTCAACAATTGAGAAGGCATAAGGCATCATTGGGTTGAAGGTTTGATGAGTGTAAAAGGAATGGTCTTGAGGGATTTGATACTCTTGGTATGATAGAGGAGGCATGTATGAAGAAGTATCTGCTTGAGGCATGCTTCGCAAAGGCTCTTCTTCCACGACTTGTGGAGCATCCAGATCGGTGTATTGATTAGGTTGTGCTCCCTTCTTTCTTATCCAATCATTCATTGGCTTGGATTTCGGTTCCCAAGTCAAGTTGTTCTTGATTCAATCCTTCTTTCCAAGGAAGGTGATTAGGTTAGCTGAGAAGTAGATAATATGATTGGGCTCCCTTGGGTTGATTGAAATAACGATGTTCTTGTGCAAGAGTATTCGGGTCAAGAGATGTGGATATGGTAGACTCATTTGCTTGTTGGTTAAGGCGGTTCTCATGTGATTAAGGATGATAAAGAGAATATCCACCACCCTATCCTTGGCAATTAGATTCCTAAGATGAAACTCATTCGTGTGCTCTATGTTGGTTTTGAGACCTTTTTCGGGAATTAGAATATTGTTTATAAGGATAAATAATAATCTATGAAAGGTGGGTAATTTGGAATCAGAATGGTCTTTGTGAGGGTCTTTGGCTCTTAGCCATTTCTTGTACTCGATGAAGGATTCCTCATGTTGGGGTCACTTGTGGTACACATCTACCTCGTCACCATTTTCAACCATACCTAATACCTCGGCCAAGGTTTCGGCATTAATGAGTATCTCTTGACCATAGAAATAAGTGGTTACTCTAAACGGTTCTTTGGTTGGCCTCATGTTGGCATATAAAATCCTAATTGGACTTAGGACAAATTGTTGGTTCAATTCGATTAAAGGTCTCCATGCCCAAAAGTCAATAGTTTACACTAATTGGTTATACTCCCAATTACTCATTTGGTTATCCTCATTTATCAAGAACACAAAGGTATCGAAAATGGGTCTATTTTTTAAGGTGCTATGGAAGTTGAAAAATTCAATGGGCGACCGGTATAAGATTCGGTTATGTGATGAGTTGGCCTAAGGATTGAAAATTACTTGCCTTTCCGATTGAGCGGTAGAGGGGTTTTGTGTAGGTTGAGAAGTTGATGGTGTAGGTTCCGAATTTGGGTGGAGGATTAGGGTTTGTGTACGGATTAGAACTTGTAGCGGTACCAGGTTAGTAGGTAAGAGAGGGAATGTTTTTCCTTTGTGCAATGACACGTTGGTATCTCTCCTTTTCCAATTATTTCTCAACTTCTTTCCTCTTTTTGTTGTACACAATTGAAAGTTTTGATGGTGCCATGAAAGAAGTAAGAACGAGGAGGAAACTTACAAGAAACATGGTGAAAAGCTTGAGCACTGCATAATTTGATTGATCTCTTGAAGAATTCTTGGGAATTTGTAGAGTTTTTAAGGCTTGAGTTTCAGCAAGAATAGCATTGAAGAGTCTAATTTTGGTTTTGGCAAGAATATAGACATTTGGAGAGAATAAGTGCCTTTAATAACTACAGAATCTCCAAGCGTTACAGCGACCCTTTACAACGGGTTGCCAACGCGTTATAACGGATTCTCAGCTGTTATAACGTCTATCTCTCCTCTGCTGTAACGCTTCAAACATTTAAATCCTTCTAACAGCTATTTTTGTTCTGCCAACCCATTATAACGATTTCGCAGCCGTTATAACGGGTTCATGACCCGTTGCAATGCCTTTGGTAAAACTAGAACAATTTTTGCAATTTAATTCAGTTAAAATTTGCTGCCATGCTCCAAATTTGGTCTTTAATATTTATAGTGCTCAATTCAGCTGTCATATGATGTTTATGCTCATGCAAACACTCAGATAAGATTGTGATTTGGACAGAAAGATCAATTAAAGTTCACAAAACATATAATTCTCAAAATGAGATTGAATTATACATTTTGCTATATGACTTTCCCTTAAACTAATATACAAAATGTGAATAAATTGGGGAAGTCTAGTGACTCTCTAGACAATGAATTTGGTATCACTTGTGCTAAAAAATGCAAGTGGTTACACAAATTTACCTTTTTTAAAACGACAAAACGTTAATGATGTCCAAATCTAAAAAAATGAGCAAAAGATTGTCTTAGAGTTAAGGTTGCTATGATCATCATCACTAGTCTATATTTATCATGAAAATTCCTTATGTTCCTTGGATGAGATATTGAATGATTATTCACATTGAATCTCTTATTTTGAATATTGCTACTAAAATTCTTATGATTATTCATTGTATTTCTAGGGTTATGTCTTGGTTGAAAAGTATTTACAAATCTTTTTCTATGAAAAATATTGCCAAGTCTTGGTTTTGTGTAGCTCATGAAATCGATCATATCTATCCTTAACATAAATCTTTGGTGGTTGAGCTTTATGTTGGTTGGTAATCCTATAATCATTTCTAACTCTAGGTTTGTGTACCACCATTTTCGAATTAGGTTTGGTAAACTTGATCTTCTTATTGTATCTTTTATCACACTTGTAAGCATGATTCTAAGCTTGAATATGTTTGTCATTTGCCTTAGAGTGCTTTTCAATTATAGGAGGTTGTTCTTTTACAAATCCAAGACCGGTCTTATCATGTAGACCTTGATCAATATACATCTTGTCATAGCCAATTTAGTGTCATGGTTTGATGATTTAACAAACTTAACAAATTTAGAAGCCCAAGGATGTGTTTCTTTAAATTCTTTTTATTTTTCAAGATTGACTTTGGTCTCAATGTCATTAACCCTATTTTGTAGCAATTCAATTTTCGATTTTAGATCATTAATCATGGCATCCTTAACTTCCAAAGACTTTTTGGACTTAACAAGCAATTCATTTAGCTTGGTCACATTGAAAGGTTCTTGTCTTTCATCCAAGTCACAAGACTCATCATCACTAATGTCATCATGAAATTTAAAAAGGTCAAAGACTATCGTACTAGCTCGGCTAGGGACCTCTAATTCTTGAGCGCTTGTAGTCTTGTCCTTTGGTTGAGTTGTT